>CM042192.1:1766008-1803280 GCA_023539305.1 Ilex asprella
TATAAGAGACAGGAATTATAATAATTTTTCAATAGCAAAACCAAAAAATATATATATATCTATATATAAGATAATTTTTCGGAGTTTGTTATTATACCTGCATTCCTACTTTCTGGTGCTGTATTTACTTGATCATTTTTACCATTCCTGTTGCACTTAAAATGGGGCCTTGCATTGATTCATTTGAACATATTTACCATATGCTGATATGTTTATTCATTTGCCAGGCCTTTCTCCATTATTTATATCTTGTGCACCTCAAAAGCCGCAGATTGGTGCTGGAGCACAGTCGAGTCAAAGCAGTCAAGTTGAGACTGTATCTTTGGGAAATGAGGAGTTAAATGAGTCAGGTTCTACCAGTTCAGGTGCTGCTGATTTTAATAATATCAGCAATAGGGTGGAGAAAGGTACTTCCAAATGGCAGTTAAAAAGAAAGAGGAACTCCAGACACACAAGTAAAAGCAAAAAACAAGTTTTAAGAAAAGATATGGATGTGGATGAGGAATCTGACTTGACAGGTATGGAGCCACGGGATGCCTTCTCTCTTGGTTCTGGTCGGAAGGATGATTGCAATCCCATTGGGGGATCCATCACTTCAGACAGCTGCACCTACCGACCACACTCCAGACCAGTTCCTGGGACCCAAATAGATGAGTTTCAAGGTTGGAGCACACATTTTTCTCACAAGGAAGCCCGTATGAGGGTGCCTACAGCTGAAGTGCTAACTCCCCAAAGGTCACTGCCATATCGTCAGTCGCGCTTTACAGTCAACCCAAGATATGAAATATCAGATTTTCCTCTCAGAAATTGCAATGCTGATTCGTCCTTGTATGATGTTAATCTGGAGGTGAAAGCCAGTTATCGTCCTCAGCATGTTCCTTATATTTCTCTCATGAGCAAATTAAACAGTCAACCCATTACAGGCCACCCTCTTACAATTGAGGTTTTGGAAGATGGCTATTGTGATCTTATATTGAGTGTCTCTGAATGCTATAGTAGCACCTCTGAGTTAGATGACGATGTGGGTGAAAATATATCGGCTTTGCAAAGTGTTGATATGGCTCATGTAAGGAGGCCAAATTCAGATGGAAGGATTCCTACTAAGCATCTTGCATTGCAAACACACGTTTCACCGAGAAAATCACCAAAGTCGAGGAAAAATGGGTTCTTGTCTAAAAAGATTCGGAAATTGTCTTCTTTAACTGGTTCTCACAGGCAATGTGAAGGAGAGAAGAAGCCAGTGGTAGAGAAGCTCAAGGGTCCCGCTGTAGCTTGTGTCCCCATTAAAGTAGTTTTTAGTAGGATAAATGCCACACTGAGCAGTTCGATGAGGCCTGCCCACCGTGTGATGACTCCAAGCAAGCTGTAAAATTTGTTTCTTGGATATAATAGTCGAGGTTGTGGGATTTTTTTTTAGGAATTTTGATTCAAATAGGCAGCCTAGGTTTTCATCATTCACATTATAAATTATATTTGATTTCTAGTGCTGTACATTCTGCCCTGATGGTAGAATCCATCCTCGTATGATAATGCCCATAACATTTTAGTGTGTAGTTGCTGGTAGAAGTACAATGAAAGTACTCTCCACGTAGGCTTCTTTCTCTCTCTCTGGCTGTGTATATAATGTAACATTAGGTGAGGTGTAAAGATGGTGATCTGATATAAAGAGTAATTTATAAAGAGTAATGCTGGTGTCAACATAAGTCGCAGCTCTCATTTTCTGGCTTTTCAGTGTTCGGGAATTAATTCATTTTTTAATTACTAATTTTAAGTGTATATCCATTAGTTATGATAAGGGTAGACTTTCGAGTGTGAGCCGCCAGAGCCTCGGAGCCCAATACACTTGGAGAATCCGTGGGCTTGACTTTTGGCCCAAAAGAGGTGTCTTTAGTTAGTCTACATCGAGAAAGAGCCAAGAGACCAAGTTCAAGGACACCAGAAGACCGGTGATCCAGCCCAGGTCCCAAACCTGCCTCGCTAAAAGACAATCTAGAAAAGATAAGTCACACCCTCGGCTTGTAAGCATCCCGTCATGCCATGTGCCCACAAGGAGATCATCTCTGAAACTTATAACAGTTACACTCACACGGACACAGAGAGAGGTGGCGCGTAACGATGTAGAGATCGTGGGCATAGTAACACTAATTAGCAGAGGCTCTTGCATGACAATGACAGAAGGTCCTCAAAGAATTTGCAAAAAAGTGGAAAGAGCCATCAGAAACCGTAGGAGGAACAACTCACATAAATAAAACAGTGTTATCCTACCAAAAGGGAGAATCTTCCCCCATAACATCTCCTACCCCTGGATATCCCAAAAATATAGCATAAGTCCTTGTAAAGGTTCGACACCTGTAATCTTTTTGGTACCAGCCAAGAATTAATATATAACCTCAAGGAGTCGGAGACTCCGTTATAGTGGATGTAATCTTGGTCCATCGATTAAGGTGAACCACTTATATGTCCTGTGCCTCTTACTTCCCATTGATTAACTTCTCATTCAAAAAGGCTCACTAAACTCAAAAGAATCATATACTTTAAATTGGGCTTGGATTGTAATTTTCGAGCACCATCAATTTACAAAATTGAGAAATTAAAAAAAAAGTAGGAAAATTTATAATTTAACAAAAAAAACAGTACAAAAATGAAATAAAATTCATCCACCCAACTCTAAATAATTGAATCTATAGTCTACTATTGAACTGTGATTCAGTTGATTTTTTGGGGGGGTAAGCAAGTTTTAGTGGTGATGACAACTGAATAAAGATCGAAATTCAATTAAATTTTAGGATTAATAATATTTAGAGTCATTAAAGTATACATGTTTTTTCAATTTAGTTTTTAAAGTATTTAACAAATAAATTATTAAATTTTTAACAAAATGATCATATATTGAATACGTAATATCATCTAAAAGAATGACATAGGATAACTTTTGTTAAAAAACTTAACAAATTATCTGATTAGAGACTAAAATAATACAAATTAAAATTTTAGAGATGAAATTAGTAAAATTAATATAATGAGGACTGAATTGATAAAACATGTGTATTTTAGGTACCAAAAATGCTATTAAATTTAAATTTTAACTTTGTCCAAGTAGAAAGGGTAATTCTGGTATTTCAAAAGTTTAAATTTTAACTTTGTCCAAGATAGAAAGGGTAATTCTGGTATTTCAGAAGTTATTAGGACTTGAACGTAATATTAGAAATTGAGGCGTGCAATTTAAGTCATTAGATCCTCGCTGCCCCTAGGGTTTCAAACGCCAGTTTATATACAAACATAACTTCCTTCGTCTCCTCTCACCCTCCTCAAATCTCCCACCAAAGGCTGTCGAACAAACCCCTTGAAGGGCACTCTCTCTCGGTAACCTATTTCTTTCTCTAAAAATCTGTGTGTATAATCGAAAAGTTATGTGTATTTGAGTGAATTGTTTTTTTTCCTCTATGCAGAGCGCGGCGGTTTGTGGAAAAATGACTACAGTAGCAGGACAGCTGATATGGGAGATTGTGAAGAAGAACAACTCTTTCCTGGTGAAGGAGTTTGGTAATGGAACTGCCAAAGTGCAGTTCAGCAAAGAGCCCAACAACCTCTACAACCTCAACTCCTACAAGCACTCTGGTAATACTCCTATTGCATTGAATCATTTTCTTTTCTGCTGTTCATTCCATCGTCTTTATGATCTGTTTCGTTTCTGATAACATTTTAGATCCTACCAGTGTTTTCTGTTTAGTTTCAAGATTTAGTTTTAACCCTAGTGCATAAATTTAGAGGAAAGGGATTATCACTTCTTTTTGTATATCGAAATAATTACTAAATGAGATTTGATCTGGGTTTGAACTAGTAATTGTATTTGTTTTCTGGTTTCAAGTTACCATATAGAGAGCATTAGGCTTTGGGGAGTTTTAGTCTTGGCGGAATCGATTGAATTGGATTTTTTGTGTGTATTTATTTTCTTTTAGGATTGGCAAACAAGAAAACTGTAACAATTCTACCCGGAGGCAAAGATCAATCGGTGTTGCTTGCAACCACGAAGACCAAGAAGCAGAGCAAGCCTGCTACTTTACTTAACAAGTCTGTCATGAAGAAGGAGTTCAGCCGAATGGCCAAGGCAGTTTCAAATCAGGTAATTAATTTTTTTTCAGAATCCATGTTTCTCATAAACATTCATAGCTTAATCTGTCTATGTCTTTATTTTAGTTTGCTAAGGTGTTCAGCTTATTTATTTGCCTTATCAATGGATTGTTCTTTCCTACTGGGGGTATATTTAGCAGTAACTGCAATATGTTCTGGAATGACTCCATCCTAGTTGTGTGGTTTTCAGTGGATTTTGCAGAAGTTAAGGGTTACTAACTTTCTTGTTGATGTAAATTTTTATAAATTCCCAAGGCGCCGCACTCCTAGTTGTGTGCTGATATTGAATTGTTGGGATCAACAAATAGTTGTATTCTCATAGTAAGTGTTACTTCCAAGTTACTCACCGAAAAGGAAAACTTAAAAGTTGACCCTAATTCTTTAAAAAGAAGTACTTTTCCACGATGTGGTACAAGGTTTCATTGATTATTATCAAGTTTTTGATGGATAGAACTTTGTTATGATTGTTTTAGTACTTTAGATGCAAATAACTTGGAAGGCTTTTGTGGGTTTGTGGCACTGCAAGCTACAAGGTTGGAACTAAGTTGTTTTTTCGGAGGATATATAATATTTGCTCTGGTTGAATTAGCAGCTAGTGGTCTATCTAAATGCTTGGATGTAATAATTTTTGGGTACTTCTCTAGGGGTGTGTTTGGATAATAGGATAAAGAGGGTTAACACCACAAGAATAGTTAAATAAAGTAATGTGTCCCATTTATCCTTTGTTTGGGAACCAATTTTTGAGGCTGGATAACAATCCCGAATCAATCCGTGACCCGGTTGCTACAGTGTTCCATAACCCTCTACACCGGTTATAATTAACCCATGGGGAGGGTGGGTTATAAACCTAAGCAGCAGGCTAACATCAATCTGACCCATTTGCCCTCACTCAACAACTCACACACAATTCAACCAGCAAACAACTCACACACAACTACACATCAATTGAGCTTGGACGAAGGAGTTGCACAGAGGCGACAAAAAACGTGTTGCAAAGAGGCGACGAAGAAGAAAAGGTTTGGAGAAACCCTAGTGGGTTCGATGGGTCAAGATCGGCGTTGAATGGCTTAGTTGTCATCAACAATGATGACGGTCTAGTCGCCGACTTATGATCTTCTTTGTAATTGGAGAGTATCACCAATGATACAAAGGCGGACAACGATTTCGACAGATGATGGGAGGTATTGGTGGTGGTGGGTGTTTTTTTTGTGGTGGTGCTGGTGGCGTTTCTGTTGCGTTGAAGGTTTATTTGGTGAAGGAAAAAAAAGCTCGATGGGTGGTGGTAGGCAGGGGGAGAAAGATGGGAGTGGAGGTGGTGGTGGGTTTAATGGTGGTGCTGGGATGTATATGTGGAGACGCAGATCATCAACGGGATCTGGCTTCTAGGTTTGATATGTCTGATAAAAAAAGGGGTTTAACGATGGAGAATTACACTTAAATCCCCTAAAAATTTTGTCATTTAATTATTCGAACCCCTAATATTTAAAATATTACATACAAACTCCCTCAAGTTTGTACACACATAACACTTAGACTCCTCAAGATAAATATATTTGTTAATAAATTACACTTTAGACCCTTTTAAAGTTTGTAGTAGGTATATAATACTCAGACCCCTTAAATTTAAAATATTATACTTAGACAAAAAATACTTCAATCATAGATAGAATATTAAATATTTTAAATTTTACAATCAAAATTCATATATCTGTTGTATTAAAATTAAAAATAAAATTAATTTTTTCTTAAAAAATCGTAATTAGTATAAAATTATACTATCTATTGAAATAAAACTAAAAAATTAAACAAGAGGTCTAAATAATATATAATTTTTATATGTTTTTATGTATATGTGAAAAATGTATAATTTTATTAGGATAATCCACTGGTCCAACATAGAATAGGATTGACTTGGATTGCAATGGATAGAGTCATGGGTAAAATAGTAAACTACTATAAAATTAATTGTGTAATCTATGAGACCCACTGAATTACATATTTGTTTTCCAAACAAAGGTTGGGATTGAATATATTCTAAGGTTAGGATTTTAAAGTGGATGGGTGGGTTCGGCTTGGATAAGTTAGGATATAAAAAAATAAATCCTACCCTATCCCATCCCATTACCCAAACACACCCTAGGTACATTAGTGGTAGAAATTTAACCTGCTTCGATGCTTAGATTGTAGTTTCTCAACTTCCTAACATATCTATAGGTTTTATGATTGTAATAAGATTTCTATTTGCATATATATATATATATATATATATTTGGCTTGTTTAATTTTTTTATAAGAATTATGTATTGTTAGTTACATATATTTTTTATCTCATTTTTTTAGTTGATAGGATATTAGGATTCTTGATCCGATCCTATGATCTCAATCTTTTAGGCTCCCCCCATCGATGCAAGATTGGATCTCGATTTTGAAAGCTATGGGTAGAACTCAATGGTTATGGAGATTAGGGCAGGACCATCAATGAAATGATATTTATTGATTGGCCACTTCATGTGTTTGATTCTTTTGTATCTTGTGAATTGTGTGGCAGCCTATATTTGACTCTATCTTGGAAACATCTTTTGCAACTAGTATCTAAATTTAATAAGCAATAATGAGCAGCTAACAAGTTTGAAGAATCCTAGCCGCGGGCTTCTTCAATGAAATGCATCTTTGATGCTTGGCTTCTGACCTGTAGTTTCCTATTACTGCTCTGGTAATGAGTGTCCTGTATATTGATAGTGACAGTAGATGGCTGGTTGGTATGCTTTATCTAATACTTGTAGATCACAGGATTTGGCCTTCTTTCATATACTTCCCTGTTTCTCATATAATTCTCTAGTTGTATGAATTCTACTTGTCTATGTTTTTTTCCTTTACTAAATTTTGGTTCAAAGACTGCTCTCTCTTCTCTCTCACTGTGCACTCTTCTAAAGTATGAAATGTGATGTTCTTCAAGAATTGTTCTACAATGTTTATCTGGTCTCTCTTGCACACTTTTAAAGTTGGGAATGTGCTGCTCTTCAATGCTATTTCTCTCAGCTCTAATATCTATCATTGTTGCAGGTGGCAGATAACTATTACAGACCAGATCTGAAGAAGGCAGCCCTTGCAAGGTTGAGTGTTGTGCACAGGAGCCTTAAGGTTGCCAAGTCTGGTGCCAAGAAGAGGAACAGGCAGGCTGTTAAGATCCGTGGTAGGAAGTGAAGCTGTTGGGGCTGAGTCATCAGTTTTTCTTTCCATCGTTGTCTTTCCTAAATGCTTCCTTTGGTTTAGCACATCCACATCCACATCCACCTTCACCTCCACACCCCTCCCCCTCCCCTTAATCCTGTCAAAGCTTTTTTTAGTTTGAATGCTAATGTATGGAATTTTTGGACGGAAGAGCCATAGCATGCGTGGGTTTGTCTTATGGTGGGACTTGAATTTAGTTGCATGAAGGAGGATATGCTCTACTCATTTGTTTTGGATTGTTTAAAGATGCTTAATTTTGGACCTTATGATACTTCTATGTTGTTGGTATTCGGATATGGACGAATGAGTTGTGAATGAATTTTTTGATACCATTACTGGCTTGTTAAAACGTAAAAGGTGCTTGCCCTTTAAAATGCTTTTTCACTGGAATAAAATTCTTGGAAGCTTATAAAGAATTGTTCTTCATGGTTCTGTTGAGGTTTAAGGTTTGCTTGCAAAAGAGTATCGAGGCTTCAATGGAACTGTAAAAGCTTGAAGATCCCTTCCGTGAAGGCTGCATCTGAATTCATTTTTGTAATTTGCAATTCCTGTGCAGAAACTTTGAATATTTGGTTGGGATTGATTTCGACTACTAGGACTGAGTTTTAAAACTTGGACTCAGTGTGGATAAACTCTTCAATTCATCCAATTTGTTATTACATTTTATAACAGGAACCATGATCCGCATATGTAAAGTAAAACTAAAAGAAATGTTTCAATTGATCGTCATTTGTGATTTTTTCTAGAAATAAAAAAAAGGTAACTGATCACGGGGAACACGTCGGTTAACTCATTTCAAACGAAGAAAGAGTATTGGTTGTGTGAGCCATTCCAAAGGATATACGTTACAAGGGACCCACTCTAACACGGTCGGTGATCTCCAAGTTCACACGCGGTTGTAACTCGTTTTGATCACAGGCGATCATAACTCTCAAAATTTAAATTAAGTGCCCAGTAATACCACATCACCCATCAGGCCCAATCCAAAGCATATCGGAAATCAACCCGAACTTTCCAAGCCATAACAACTCAAAATAAAGTCGAAGAACGGTCGATTGGATCCCCAAATCCAAGTTCCCTCTCTCTCTCTCTCTCTCTCTCTCTCTGCAAAGCGTTGATCTAGATCAGAGACATGGGGAACACAGAGAAGATGTTGAACCAGATCATGGAACTGAAATTCACAGCCAAGAGCCTACAACGCCAAGCCCGAAAGTGCGAGAAAGAAGAGAAATCCGAGAAACTCAAGGTTAAGAAAGCCATCGAGAAAGGCAACATGGACGGCGCTCGAATCTACGCCGAGAACGCTATCCGAAAACGTAGCGAGCAGATGAACTATCTCCGATTGGCCTCTCGCCTCGACGCCGTGGTGGCCAGGCTCGATACTCAGGCCAAGATGACCACGATCAGCAAGTCGATGTCGTCGATCGTGAAATCTCTGGACTCTACGCTTGCCACCGGGAATTTGCAGAAGATGTCGGAGACGATGGATCAATTTGAGAAGCAGTTTGTCAATATGGAGGTCCAGGCCGAGTTTATGGAGAGTTCTATGGCCGGAAGTACTTCGCTTTCCACTCCGGAGGGTGATGTCAACAGCTTGATGCAGCAAGTGGCGGATGATTATGGATTGGAGGTGTCGGTGGGACTTCCTCAGCCGGCGGCTCACGCGGTGCCTCTGAGGAATACAGAGAAAGTGGATGAGGATGATCTGTCGAGGCGACTCGCTGAGCTCAAGGCTCGTGGCTGACTTAAATATAGCTTATGGAACCATTGTATGATATATTATGGCTTAATTTGGACGAATTTAAGATACCTAAACTTGACTGAATTGTGATCTTTGTTTGTTTGTTTTTTTTTTTGTAGACTTTTTGGTTATTTGGCTCCTAAATTGATCGATTTATGATTTTCTTTGCGCAAATCCTTTAGCTTTGAATTGTGTGCTGGGGTGGTGTTTGTTTGGTATTTGGTAGTCACATAGAATGAGCTTGTCTGGGTGTATGATTTATATCATTGGATACATTATCTTATGTTGCAAGTAGGTATGTGAATTTATAAGATGGGATTAGATTCATATGTCAGCATACGTATATTTGATTCCGTATCCTGATGCCTTGACTAGTGCGCTTGAACTATGGTTGATTGCAGTGTTGAGTGTAAGCTTGCACCCTTATGGTGATGAACTTGTAGGATTCCTAGTACTTTGTCTTGTTAGAATGTCATTTTTTAATTGTATTGTTGAAACTATTGTTTATTTTTCATGTTCCTTTTTATATATTCATGTGAACTTTATCCGACACTGACAACTATCCAGCAATGCTGAAAATTCAATGCTAATGACAGGGTTGTACTTCTATATGTGTATATATAAGCATCTATCTACGCTGAGCTGTTTTCGGTACAATGCTACACATACTTTGACCATTGGTGGGAATTTATATAAATGCTTGTACATCAATGTTCGGCATGATGCTTGTGATCCACTTGTGTGTGTGTGTGTATAATTATTCTTTCTCGCTGGAGGATTATTTATAAACATGGATTGATTTGGATACCATAATTTTCCTGTAAATATCATGCTGATTATATGGTTTTACTGGCTGGACATTTTTTTCCCAGAATTCTCTCTGTTTCCTTTTCCCCTGCAGTGTTATTTATTTTGTCTTGGCTTGTGTGAGATATATGTTTATTTGGTGTGCTTCCAACATTGCCAATTGCCAAGTTCTATACTCATCCTGTCACGGACTCACTCCGTTGTGTTCTTGAATTCTTGTCTATGTTTTATGGGAATTTTTTCAATAGGCAAGAAAGTTGGCTGTCAGAAAAATGGTGAGCTGTTTCTATTTTTTGATTATGTTTCTTTTAGGAGTTGATTACAGAATGCTATTTGTTTGTTCATATGTTTTCCTGGATGGTATCAAGATAATGTAATTTGGCACTAGAGAGAATGAAAACACTGGCTTGGCTAAGCTGCAGGCTTCTTAATAGTTTGTTGGTTTTTGGATTTAAGCTGATCAAGGGTCAGTGGAAATATTGACCTAGCTCTATGTAGTATGTACTCTTTGCCACTGTTACTCCGATTATTGGTTTTCCAGACTTAGCTAGGTATTGCTTCTTCATCCAATCTAGAACGATTGTATTATGATTTTGTTTGTGATGGTATCTAATTGAATGTTGACATCATGGTGTCAAGTGCCTGTTCACTTGAAAGGGTTTTTTGTTCCTTTTTTGATACTGTGGGTGAAGGTTTTGTAATGTGTTACAATTGTGGTCATTGAGATGAGTGTTGAATGTGAATATGGACACAATTTTTGTTTATTTTGGTTGGACATTTTTTATTCCAAAATCGTCTATATGTTTCCTTTTCCACTGCAGTTTTATTTATTTAATCTCAGCTTGTGCGACTTGATATGTTTAATTGGTGTGCTTGTAGCATTGGCAAGTTCTATACGAATCTTGTCTCTCCGTTAGGTTCTTGGATTTTTGTCTGTTTATTATGAGATCAAGTAATTAGATAAGAACCCTGGCAGTCAGAAAAATGGTGAGCTGCTTTAGTCTATTAGCTATGTTTTCTGTTAGGGCTATTACAATGTAAGCTAGTAACAAGATTGTGGAGTTTGGCACCTGAGAGAATTGAAATGTTGGCTAAGCTAAGCTACGCTACAGGTTTCCTTGTTGGTTTTTGGATTTAAGTTTTCAAGCTGATCAAGGGTCAATGGGGCAGTTGAAATATTTACTTGACTTTGCTCTTTGTAGTATGTAGTCATGGCATGGCCACTGCTAGAATGTAAGTCAATATGTCGAGTGCCTGTGGGTGAAGGTTTTGTAATGTGTTACAAATTTTGGACATTGAGATGAGGGTTGTGTGTGAATAGGGGCACAAATTTTTTGTATTTTCAATATTGACATGGTGTGAAAGAGAAGTACTCGAATTCTTGGCACGATTGCAGTTGTAAGTGAAAGTTTACCAATGTCCTATATCAGACGTGTATTTTTTTTTGTTCTGTCTGCAATTAGGAGTGAGAAACTCCACAAACAATCGTAGGGATGTGGTGAGTTTGCAGCAGGCCACAAGTTCATCTATTTCCAGTATTATTATTGAGGTACGAAATTGATGTATAATTCTGTTATAAAACTAGGGTTAAAGACACTTGACAATCCTTAAGCTACTGCATCATCAACAAGGGCGTTGCTGTTTATTCTATCTTCACTCTGTACTTCAACATCCTCTTCACTCTACATCATCAACAAATGTGATTGTTTTTTTCACATTTGCGAGTGTTTTTACTACTGTTATCAGAACAGTGGTAAAAATATTTATAAATGTAAAAAATCACCCATAAAAGTGATAATTTTTTTTGTACCAAAAAAATAGTAAAAATAGTTACTACAAATATGATAAAAACACATACACAATAGTGGTAAAAACTCTCACAAAAATAATAATTTTTTTTAAAAAGTATAAATTTTTATAGAAGTGAATCTGCCATTTCTAGAACATTTTTGGATCATGGGTAAAAAAAATTAAACATGGTATGGATTCAATCCAGCCATTAACAATTGTCAAAGTTTCGGACATAAAACATTATGTGTGCATCATGTGATACAAATATGACATCTTTTGTGTCTCGGATGTTACAATCGATCTATAATCAAATTCTTTATGGAATGATATGATGTTTAAAATTGGCGGATTAACTTGCAGTAACTTGAATGATTTATAAATCAAAGTAAGAACCGGGTTGTCACACTTTAGTACTAATGCCAAGTTAAATCAACCAAAAAAACTGAAGTGGTCTACAACACAATTAAAAACAGCTAAGAAGGAGATAAAATAGCAAATGCGAAAGCCATCCATGGACAACGATTCAGTCATAGTCTTACATACAAGTATCCCTACAAAACATTATATTCTGGAGTAGTATCAGTACAATCCTAACAGTTAATTCCCCGTCCCGATGTACTTGCTTTTGAAATGAGTTTTATTCCATGAGCAATGCTACAAAATTCAAATGAAACTAAAAAAATCACAACTCCAATGTATATCATTTCTTGGAAGAGTGGGTCCCATCAATTTTTCCAGTGGAACCCACTCATCCCACACTCATTCAAAGAATGATATACATTTGAGTTTTAACTTTGGAGTTTCATTTGGTTATATATTATTTTTCTTATTCTATATGTTGAAGTTTGGTATAGAGCAGTGGAATGGGAATTCAAGACAGACTTCCAGGCAGGATGCATATTATCTTCTATATCTTGTGGATTTTTATCTTGAGAAACCTCCATTTCAAAGTGAGCAACTTTAATAATTGCCTCGCTTCTCCTTTTCATTATATCAAACAGAACCTGCAATTCAGATGAGCAACACCAAACAAATTTTTTTTTTTTAATTATTCTGCAGTGAAAAAATATATGGGAAGAAGCTGTAAGTGTGAATATATAATAACTACCTGCTTGGGATTTTCTCTGGACCATATTAGACATAGGTTCTTGACTTCCCACCAGGTTGCTTCAAGTATAAAACCTTCAAAGCTCTTTGATGATATGCTTATCACTATTTGGCCTAATGCATCAGTGAGACAATGGAGTGAAGAAGGCTGAAATTCACTCAACCTTTCATGAACCATAAGCGTTTTCTGCACATATATACCACGCCAAATTCATAAACTCAGATAAAAATTAAAGGAAAAAAGTCAAATTCATAAACTCAGATAAAAATTAGAGGGAAAAAAAAAGCAGCTAACTAGAGGAAATATAACGGGCAGTCGAGAGTGAACATGGCTTATATAATAACCGGTCATCAATTGGAAGAGGCAAGATGGTTATGAATTGCAATTGGTCTACAACTTCGACCAGCAACTTATTCCGACAACCTTATTCATACAGTGAAAAAAAGCAGCCGACTGGGGGGGGGGGGGGTCAGCTGGCTTACAAACCAAAAATCGAAAAGAACAAAGATCAATATACCTGTGCCTTGTCGTGGGCTGCAATTTTAAAATTCTGGGATTGACTTGACTTCATAAGAAGAATTTTCAATTGGGAAAACCAGTCTAAGTCGTCATTTCCAAGCCGGATAGCTATATCAACTTCGAGAAGATGTAAAGTGTGTTGGGTCATAGAGAATCTCACTCTACCAAGAAACCTTAGCTTTATTTTGAGTAGATTTGGAGTGTCAACCTCAAAAAATGACAAGTGATCACAGTATTGCAAATTCAGTTCCTTAAGCTTTTGACTCGAAATCCTGATTCTATTCAAGTATTCGCAAGAAATCAGTTGCAAAACCTCGAGGCCGGGGAGTTCAGACATAATGTCTTCAAATGTCTCATCAGTGATCCTGGCAGCTACCAGTGTTAGTTTTTCAAGAGCTACACAACCAACAAAGCTAATGACTCGTGGTCGCCATCCCAAGCACAAAAAAGACTGTAGCTTTGTAGCTGCAATTTTGATATTCCTTACTTCTTTGTTACTGCACAATTCAATATTCTTCAGCTGACACAAACCAGGACTTAACCGAAGATTCCTGCTCATCCCTTGGCAGTTATTGATGACCAGTTCTTCAATTAGAGGGAACTTGAATTGAAGGTTTGAAAACATATCTTGGTCTAATAAACGGACTTTTGCTAGAGACAGCTTACGAAGTTGAGAAAGGTTTATGACACAGTTGTTGTCTAATCTGCAATTGTACAGTTTCAGAATTGTAAGAGATTTGGAAGATAGCACTGCCCGAGGTACCGCATACCATATAACAGGATTGGTGTAGACTTCCAAGACTAGCTTTGTGACATTCCTTTCGAGTGCAGCGCCTACCCACCTGTCCATGTAAGTGGCTAATGGTTCAAATTTAGGGAAGGTGATCAACAGACTAAACACCGACACATCGAGATTTTGTTGGAAGCGTCGCTGTAGGGACTTATCTACTAGAAAAAGGAACTCTTCAGGGTGTCGAATGTAAGACTTAGGATCTCGTACACTGGACCTAATGTAATGCTCGTAGTTTATGTTTAACTCAAATACTGGCAATGCGAGCCAGATTCGGTTCCATGTCTTAGACAATACAGAGGTACGAGCAACATATTTTCCTCTAAGAAAAGATAGGATTTTATGATTAAGATGATCAGGCAATTGGGAGATTCGATCCATGAACAATACAGTATCAGGAATTTTGTTATCATCATCTTCCGAATCGTTTCTCTTTTCCTTATTTCCTGTCAATCACACAAGTCATAAATAATTTTACATACATGCATTGACGTATACATATCAGTATAATCATCGGGCATAAGTCCATCAAGAATTAGAATTAACAGTCGAAAAGATACCTGTTTGCATCGGGCATAAGTCCATCACTAGTTCTTCAAAGCGTGAAAAAATTTAATCTGAATTTTTTTGTGAATTGAGAGAGAGTATATGAATATATATCGTAAACTTCTCTAAAATCCTAAAAAAGGTAAACGTTGGACCCTAATCATGCATGGGAAAGTCTAAAGAATCTTGAGTACATAGAGTTAGACCTATACAACGAATCTTTTAGTTCTATATGGACTCAAACTTTCAATACTAATTGTCATAAGACTCATAACTGAATTGAAACACTTAAAGTAAACAAACACTTTGAATGTGGTTGAAAGCCTTTGACCGTAGATGGGTATAGGTCTTGTATTAATATTTAATGTACAAGTATTTGATTTTACAATGGATACGAATTGTCATACCAGATAGACTAGAACTCTAGAATTTGAAACCCTAAGAATAAGAGATTATATACAATCATCTAGTGGCTGTTGCTGTTATCACATTATACACAAACACACTAGGCCACATACAACTCGTTTGGTAGACGTATTATGAGGGGATTAAATATTAAATTATACTATTTTTTATTTAATCGGACCTAATACTTTGTTTAGTAAGAAAATTTGATACCATATTAATTTAAAAAATCGTATATTAATCAACCCAAGGGTATTATGTGAAAATGGTTAATAACACTTTGTACCCTAAAAAATTCTTAGTTTATGCCTAAAAAGATTAAAATTCTCATATTACACCTTCAATGAGATAAAAAAAAGTACGAACGTAATCTAAAATTGAATATTTGTTTTCTTTTTTGAGAAATCTTTTGTTATATTTGTCATGTATTATCTTATTTTTATCTACAATTATTTGCATAATACTCAATTTTAAGTATTTTTAATAAAAAAAAAAATTTAACTCAATTTTCTTAAAATAGAGCACACTGCCACCTTTTTTGTTCTATTGAGGGTGCAATATGGAAACTCTAATTTTTCAAGGTATAAGTTGTGAATGTAAAAACCTGTCAGGGTGCAAAGTATCATTTGACCAAGGGAAAAATGCAAAATACACTAACTACTCAAAAATTTTATGAAATTAAACTTCACCCGCTTCCTCTTTCCCATCACCTCTGCAACTCACTCTCTCAGCCCACAACGCCACTCAGTGCCCCCCAATCGGAATTTGAAACTGCATTTAACAGCTTCGATTTCTTGGTCGGTGGGAGGAGATGGTTCAGATTATGGCGGATTGATTTATATGTGGTTCAGGAATAATCGAGCGTAGGAACTAGTGATAGGGAAGCGCGCTCCCTTGACCGGCTTGGCAAGTTGTCGAGCATCTCGTCATTTTTGAGAGGGCTGCGTGCTCCTTACTCATATTTACTCCTCTTCATTCTTTTTTAGCAAAGACAATTAGCATTACTTTGCTAAAAGTAGTCGAGTACCTTGTACTAAAGCATTGGTATTTGATCATGATGGTTCTGGATTTGGGGTTTGTAATGGAAAACGGATCACTTGAAATTTGATGCAGCTTAGCATGGAAGGAACTAGTCCGTCAATGGAGAAAAAGAAGTCACTATTCAATTAGTGTCAAAAAATTGTGAGTTGGCTTTCATCCAATGAGAATGAAAATGAAAATGGTATCCATATGGTTGCCACCATGGACCAGAGGACAGTAGTGGCCACTCAAGCTCTTGAAATTTCAGCTTAATCTAGAATTTATGCGTGTAAGACATTACTAACATGCTATGGACAGGGTTTGATGGGGCAGGGTACATTCTATGGCCTAGACAAAAGACAACGGAAAGGCAAATCATACTCAGAAGACTCTTCATGTCTTGTCCCTAAGCAACGTCTTTATCAGCAATTAGGAATGAGAAACTCTAGAAAGAATCGTGCTGATGCGATGACTTTGCAGCAGGAGAGGATCAACCTATTCCGACCACTCGTCTAAGGGTTTCCATTTTATTCTAAAGGTTGTAACACCGTACAAGGCAGTCAATTGTGACTTTACAAACAACTTCCAAGCAGGATTCATTTCATCTTCTGCCTCTTGAGAATCCTCTAATTCACATTCACCACATCCAAAAGCCCCTTCGATTGCCTGTCGAACTATATCATAGAGGACCTGTAATTTAGGTGAATCAACACCAAATAAGTAGAAATTTCCGAAGAAACTTTTTAATTCTTTTTTTTTTTGGTGATAGAATACTTACCTACTTTGGATTGCTAATGGACCATACTATAGAGAGATTCTTGGTATCATTCGCAAAGGTATCCCATACTACTTCCTCTAAGCTCTTCGATGATATATGCATGTTTACGGTGCTGAATTCATTCCCGAGACAACGCAGTGTAGAAGGCTGGAATTCACTCAACTTTTCTTGAATCAGAATCATGGTCTGCACATATATAGCACGGAGATTCCATATAATATTAAACAAAAAAGAAGTGAAAAATAGAGGAAGAGAGAGCAGCTAGCTAGAGGATATATATAGTAGATATTGAAAAGAAGGATAAGCACTTCATAGTGGGCGACAGAAAATTTAATATCATTTGATTGACACCACTTCATAACTAGACTCTTCAATTTGGCAAGCCACTGAAAGTCATGGCTTCTTACACCCCGGATCAAGAGGTTAACTTTGAGTAGATGCAAACTAGATGTGAAAGAGAAGTGAGATCTATGATCATAATCTAGGCTGAGTGAGAGTAAATTTTGGAGTGTCAATCTCCGCAAATGACAAGTTAAATCGGGGGACCAATTTCAAGTTCTTAATCTTTTGACTTGAAATCCTGATTGTGTTAAGCCTGTTGCAAAATCTCCATTCCAAGACCTCAAGTTTAGGGAGGTTGGACATGAGATTTTGAAACTCGTCATCAGTGATCTGTGCTTGGCTCACTTTTAATTCTTTAAGATCTCTAACAGAAGCAAAGATGACCCTATCCCATGGTCGACTTCCCTCAAACGAAAAGGTACGAAGATGTGGCACTGCAATTTTGATACAGTGAAACTGTCCGGGATTCAAATACAGTTCAACCTCAACATGCTTTAGTTGTCGTAAAGCAGGCACCAACCGGAGACTCTTGAACCCTTTGCATTGTTTGACCTTCAAAACTTCAATCAAAGGGGAGTTAAAGGCAAGATTTGAAAGCATATTGTCGTCTAATAAACAGACTTGTCTTAACACCAGCCTACGAAGATGAGAAAGTTTTATGTCACAGTTGCTATCTAATGTACAACCACACAACTCCAGAATTGTAAGCCATTTAGCCGAGAACAATGTCTGAGGTAGTGAGCTATTGCTTGAATTATCATTATCATCGGTAGAGATGACCAATTCTAGCTTTTGGAGATTGCTTTGAATAGCAGTACCCATCCACTGATCCATGTAAGGGACTAACAATTCCAATTCCAAGGTGGGGATGGTGATCCACATACTGAATACAGACCCACTGAAACTTTGAGGGAGGTGTCGCCGGAGGGACTCATCTCTTGAACTCAGAAACTCTTCCTGGGCCGCTCTGTCGATTTCATCATCTTGAAGCATAAGGGAGGGTTTTTTTTCATCGTAATCGAAGTAGAAGTGTAGATTGGAGTCAAATATTGGTGCTTCAAGCCAGATTTGGTTCAATGATTTGGACAATACAGAGATACGGGCAAAGTCTTCTAATTCAAGGAAAGATAGGAAGTGATGAAGGAGATGATCAGGTGTTGGGAGATTCGATCCACGGCCGTTGGAGTATCAGCAATTTTGTTATCCTCTTCTGAATATTTTCTGTTTTTCTTACTTTCTGTCAATACATTGGAGACCAATCAATAACAAAAGCAGTACTTGGGCATTGAAGAAGCAAGATTGTAAGATGAAATTTCTTCATAGAAGAAGAAATGCTTATAAACAGAGATCAGTGTGAACTGTGGCGGAGCTACACAGACCATTATCCGAAATTTCATCCTTGCGTTTATTAACCAAAGAGAGCGATGTGAACAGTGCAGTAGGGCACAGATAAAACCATTAGTTCAGTGTCGGGTTTCATAAATATTCTCGATTAATTGTATCATTCTTGACTGCCCTTAGATGAGATAAAAAGACTTCAACCCTAATACTTTTTTATCAACATTATAGGTAGATACTTAAAAATTGAAAGACAATAAAAATCATACCTTTTTCCATCAGGAATAAACCAATAGTTAGTTTTGCTTTCAGAAAGCAACACTTGAGGATTTGAAGAAGAAGAAGATAGTTGTACTTATACCCAGAGCGAGTTCCTTAGGGTTTATAGCCGCTGTTTTTTTATTTTTTATCTGTTGATGGCTGCTGGGTTGAGTATTGGGAAGCAAGAAAACTACAACCCTAGATTTTTGGAATTGTAACTTTCATTAACCCTAAAGTTTTTCTATTTAGGATTGGGATCGATTTTGTAAGACTAATCCAAACCGATCTAATTGGGTTTTAGGGGTAGGTTTGGGATAGAAATATGATTTATATTTAGTCTATCTCAATTCTCAGAAAAAAAAAAAAGAGAGAGATAAGTAGGTCTAGCGATAGGAGTGTAATTTGGACGGGTTGAAAGGTCAACTCTAGCTCAATCCTAAGTATATAATCTTCAACCTAATATTAACCCTATCTCAACTCAAGTACTGCCCGAGTTTAATTCAGGCGGACTCGAGTTGAATTCGGATTACAAATCAAGTTGGGCTCAGGTTATTTAATTCGGGTTGATAAAAGAGGGAGAAGTGGCGAGTAAGGGAGGGAGGCTGAGAGTCTGAAACCATATAAGAGACAAGTGATGAGTGATGGAGGGATTTGAGAGTGATAAAGGAACATGGGTGAAAACTTGAAGTGAATTGAAAGTCTGAACTTTGAAGAGTAAAGATAAATATCAATTCTAGGCTTGTCCGAATTCAATTCAAGTTGGGATTTTTTTCCCTAGACCTAACCCAAGTATTAAAAATTCTAACCCATACCTTATTTTTTCTTGGTTGAATTCAGATTGACCAGTTCAAGTTGCACCAATATCTAGCGATGTGAAGTCAAATTAGGTTTCAATTTTGAAAGTGGTTTTTCTTTTCTTCCAATTAAGTATATGATTTGATAAAATGGCATATCAATAATTTGGATAAAATATATTTTTAGTCAAAATATGTATTTAGTATCTATTTGATCCTTAATTTTTCAATTCTATTTATTTAGCCCTAAGGTTTTTAATTTGTATTTAAGTGGTCCAATCCCAAATGCCGTTAGAAAAACATTGACGATTTTAGTCACACGCTAATCATGTGGTTCCTAATTTTTTATCTATTTGATCTCAAAAGTTTTTAATTTGTGTTTATTTAGTCCCTAAAGTGTCTATTTTGTGTTTATTTGGTCTTGTGTGATTGGACCGTGACTAGAACTATTAAGGATTTTTTGGCGGACGTTTGAAATTGGACTACATAGATACAAATTAGAAATTTTAGGAACTAAATAGACACAATTAAAAGACTAGAGACAACGTTGTCTTCTCTCTAGCTTTTCTAAAAAGGAATAAAACGCTCTGTCTTCTCTCTAGCTTTTCTCTCTCTAAAGCGTTCGAAAAAGGAGAGGCCAGAGCAAGGTTTGCTTCCTATTTCCCCTCTTTCTTGATCTCGCCTCTCATAGAAGAGGATCCAAAGATCCCTTTGATCCGATTGTCCGAGGAAGACGATCACCTCCAACGGAGTACCAAGAAGATCAAGGAGTACCATATTACCCCAGAAGATGAAGAGATGAGGGCAAACCCAGAACCCATCCGATCGGAGGTGGAAGAACAAGTGATGATCGACTTACCAGCGTCTCCTCCTGGTCCTAAGATTAGGAATTATATGGCCACCCTACTAGAAGACAGAAATGCCGTCTATTTTGACGAAACTGCATATGGGAAACCCTCTGATGATGAAGAGGAGGAAATCACCAACAATGGCCAAACTAAGGAAGGGGAAAATGTCAAATCTGGGTTATCCAAACAAGCTGTTATTGATACCTCAGACGAATCCTGCCCCCATATTAGACTCCCACAGAGAACCCTTGATCGTATACGGAATAGATGGAGAGATGGTTTGCTTGTTAAGCTCCTTGGAAAAAACATCGGATATAAGATGTTGTGCATGAAGGTTAGAAACATCTGGGCTTTGCAGAATGATTTTGAGGCGGTTGATCTGGATAATGGTTTTTTCCTCTTCAAATTCCAGTCCAAGGAAGATTGCTTCAAGGTCTCCAGAGGAGGCCCATGGATCATAATGAACCATTACCTTACGGTGAGGAAATGGGAGCCAGATTTCATCCCTTCAAGGGCCTCTGAGATCACCACAGGACTATGGGTAAGGCTACCAGAATTACCATTGGAATACTATGATGAAAAAACCTTATTCCAAATCACCAAGGCCTTGGGTAAGCCGATTAAGGTGGATATAAAGACAGCAGCAACGGAGAGAGGTAAATTTGCTAGAGTGTGTGTGGAGAGGGACCTCAGCAAACCCCTGATTTCTCAATATAAGCTGGGAACAAGAAAATTCAGAGTGGAGTATGAATGCCTCCATGTTATTTGCTTTGGGTGTGGAAGAATAGGCCACATGGAAACCTTTTGCCCCAATAATCAAGGAAAGAAACCTCCGACGGTTGCCGGAAACCAGAATCCAAACGGAGAAGATGTACAGATGGAAAGAGCCGTTACCTCCGAATCACCCCAACGGCCACATGAAAGCCTGGATTCAACCCAGGAAAGAGCTAGAGGGCAGAACAGTGTGGCGGAGTTTGGGCCTTGGCTGATAGCCCAACCTAGAAGGAAAAGAGTACAAGGATACAGGAACCAAGCACCCCAAAAAGGATTGGGCCAAGCTAACAGATTTCAGGCCCTTCAGAACCAAAATCAAGATGCATCCCTAAGCCAAGATTTGGGTCTTGAACAAGGAAACCCAACCCAAAGGCACAACACAGGTCCAAAAAAAGGCCACTCGGGTTCTAGAAGAAGCTGGGAACAGGTCTCGATTCCGGTAAGGACCCGATCAAATGCAAGTTTCCCCCAAGAAAAAATCTCTGAAACTGCAGGGCTGGTGCAGGGAGCAAAGGGTCACAACGACACTTTGGAATTTGGATCAAATCCAATGGAGCTGATCGATCAGAGAGGAGAGAATACTGCTAAGGACGGGAGGTCGACCTTGAATGATTCTAGGTTCCTTTCCTGTGGTGCGGGAACTAGCCACCATCTACCATCTCAACATCCCCAACCCTACCTCCCATCAACCGATCAACTGAACAATCCAGATGCATACCTCCTCAACCCGAAACCACCAGACCCAGAAGTGATCTACGGAGGAAGGAAAAATGGAAAAGCCCCTATTGAAGACCTATCACCTGCAAGAAATTCTGATGGGAATACTCTTTCACCCGGAGGAGGAGAGCAAATGGATTATTCTTGTCCACTGGACTGCACTGAGACCAGTTATCCCAATCAAGGAGTTTAGCAAAATTGCAAGGCTAACTGGATTTGACAAAACCACACCTCTTCCTTATATTTTTTTATATATATTTTTATTAATGATGGCTTCTATGAATATTTTTGTTTGGAATTGTAGGGGCGCAGGTAATGAGAGGTTTAGAAGGGTGTTCAACGACCATTTTAGGGCTCATCAACCTGATGTGGTAGTGCTTTTAGAGACGAAAATCCAAAGTAATCAGATGGGAAACTACTTCGACCAATTTGGTCTTACTGCTTCTGAACTTGTGGAACCGGATGGCAGAGCTGGAGGAATCTGGCTTCTCTGGGATCCATCCAATATTTCCATCAGCACTAAGGGCACGTCAATGCAAGCAATTCACGCCACTATAGAGAGAATGGATTTTGATGAATGGCTATTCTCTGCAGTCTATGGAAGCCCCAACGCTGCGAATAGAGATCAATTATGGGATGAACTAAGCTGCACATGTGATAACTATAAAAGTTCGTGGATGGTGGCTGGGGATTTTAACGACTTCTCTAGTCATACAGAAAGAAGGGGGAGACAGGTGAACAACACAAGCAGAATCAGAAAATTCAAAGAAAGAGTTAATGATTGCAGCCTCATTGACCTTGGATGCAGCGGCCCCAAACTCACTTGGAATAACAAGAGGAAAGGTCTGGCGAACACCAAAATCAGACTGGATAGAGCCCTAGCAAACTCAGAATGGACTGTGCAATTTCCTGAGGCTAGCGTGAGGAATCTTCCTAGAACCTACTCAGATCACTGCCCTATATTGATCCAGCTGAAAGGTACGCCTGCACCCCCTCCTGCTTTCAAACTATTTAGACTTGAAGCAATGTGGATGTCTCATCCTGACTTTAAAATTTTGGTCGCCTGGACCTGGAAATCCAATAATTTTTCTCTTCTTAAAGCCTCAGCTAATTTTGGTGCTATTGCAAGTGAATGGAATAAAACTTCCTTTGGTAATTTGTTTAGAAGAAAAAGAAGAATCTTAGCAAGATTAGAAGGTATACAGAAAGCCCAGGATTCACACTACTCACATAACTTGACTAAATTAGAGGAGAATCTCCAACATGAGTATAACCAAATTCTCGAACAGGAAGAAATTTTATGGTACCAGAAATCCAGATCGAAATGGATTACATGTGGGGATAGAAACACAAATTTTTTTCACGTTTCCACAATCACTAGAAGGAAAAAATGTAGACCACAAGCAATTAAAAACTTAGAATGGGATTGGGTTACTAACAAGGAAGAGATAGCCAAGGCTGTCCATGACTTCTTCTATAAGTTGTTTGGAACTGAAACCATTACCCCTTACACCCAGAGAAGCTTCAGATTCCAAAGCACACTGAGTAATGAGGTGAAAGATGCCCTTGAAGCTCGTGTTCTTAACAATGAAATTAAGAATGTGGTTTTTAGCATGAAACCTATGAAAGCTCCAGGTCCAGATGGACTCCAAGCCTTGTTCTTTCAAAATTACTGGGACATTGTTGGGGACTCTGTTTGCAAACTTATTAAGGATATGATTGATAAAAGAGAGTGCCCAACTGACCTGAATAAAACCTGGGTGACTCTTATACCGAAGATTGATAATCCCACACAGGTCACCCAATTTAGACCCATCAGCCTATGTAATGTGTCTTACAAAATCCTGACCAAAATGTTAGTGTGTAGAATAAGACCTTTCCTGAAAAATCTGATTAGCCCCAACCAATGTAGTTTCATCCCAGGTAGACAAACTGTTGATAATGTCATTATAACTCAAGAAATCATTCACTGCTTAAAAAAAAAAAAAGAGAAGTTTGGTGGAATGGTTATCAAAATTGATTTAGAAAAAGCCTATGATAGAATCAATTGGAATTTCCTTTATAATACTCTTATTGATTTTAATTTTTCCCGGTCTTGGATTGATATTATCATGAGTTGTGTTACAGGATCCTCTCTTTCCATTCTTTGGAATGGCTCCCCCCTGGAACCAATTAATTCTAAAAGAGGTCTAAGACAAGGAGATCCATTATCCCCTTACCTGTTTGTCTTGTGTATGGAGCGCCTGGGACAACTTATAATGGAGAAAGTTTATGAAAGGAAATGGTGTGGGTTAAAAGCCTCTAGAAAGGGACCTAAAATTACCCATTTATTTTTTGCTGATGATATCATTTTATTCTCCAAAGCCACTGAAAGAGACTGTTCTATGATTAAAGAAGTGCTTGAAGAGTTTTGCTTGTTGTCAGGTCAAAAGATTAGTCTTAATAAATCTAAGATTTTCTTTTCCCCTAATATAAGTAGAAGTCATGCTGTTTGCTTTAGCAGGATATGTGGCATAAATATCACCGATGATCTTGGAAAATACCTAGGTGTCCCTATATTGCACAAAAGATCTTCAAAAGATCATTTTAAATTCATTATTGAGAAAATTCAAAACAGGCTTAGTGGGTGGAAAGCCAAGTCTCTCTCCTTGGCAGGTAGAACCACTCTTGTTAAGGCAGTCACTTCAACTATCTCGAATCATGTTATGCAGACCAACTAGCTGCCTCAAGCCACGTGTGACCATATGGATAGACTTAATAGGAACTTTTTGTGGGGTGACACACCTGATAAGAAGAATGTTCATCTTGTAAATTGGGAAGTGGTGTGTCACCACAAAAAGGAAGGGGGGTTGGGAGTAAGAAAGAGTAGAGATAACAATTTAGCGCTTCTATCTAAACTGGGCTGGAAAATTAAGAACAGGGAGAAAGCTATCTGGGTTGACGTGAGCAGCAAGTACATTGACCAGGACAAATGGAACCTTAAATCTGCTTGTTCACCAACTTGGAGAGCAATTAGTAAGACTAAAAATATAGTGGACCTTGGTGCAAAATGGTTAATTGGGGATGGAAAACACATTAATTTCTGGACTGACTGGTGGAGGGGAAAGAGCCCTTTAGTGCAACAGGTTACTCAACCAGATCTTCTAGATCTCAACAAGAAGGTGGCTGACTTCCTTGATGATAATGGTAACTAGAATCTCCAAGAGGCAGGTAATTTTCTCTCCCACACTACTATTCTTGAGATTTTACAATCTCCTTGTCCACTTGTTTCTGACTTGCAGAATACTTTATGCTGGGGTCACTCGAGCAATGGTAAGTTCTCTACTAAGGCTGCCTATGATCTTATTGCTCATCCTTGTTCGAGTGGACCCTCTTCTCTCCACTGGAACTGGATCTGGGATTTGAAACTCCCACAAAAGATAAATCAGTTTCTGTGGCTTATTCAACACGATAGACTTCTCACAAATAACCTTAGAGCTTCAAGGAATATGGCTAGTGATGCTTCGTGCTCTAGGTGTCACAACCCTGTTGAATCATCAATTCATGTCATTTTTGAATGCCCAAAAGCCCAAAAAGTGTGGGAATTTTTTGACTTGTCCCAAGATCAAGATACCAACCAATTTGGGGGGCTTCAGAATTCGATCCTTTTGAATTTTAAAATAAGGAAGAAGAAGGAGTGGAAAGGAATCAAATGGCCCATCATATGTGCATGTGTCTCATGGTGCATATGGAGAGATAGAAATAGGGAAAGCATTGCCAAGGTCTCCACACTTCCTAGAATAGTTGCTAAGGAAGCATGGATCCTTGCTGTGGATACTGTAAAGGCCTTTCAGTGTGTTTTTTATGAGCCTTCTAATTCCTCTTCTTGTCTTATTGTATGGTCTTTCCCCATACAGGCTGGAATAAGATGAACACGGATGGATGCTCCAAAGAAAATCCTGGACCTGCTGGAATGGGCGGTATCATCAGGAATGACCAAGGAAAATGGATTGCTGGCTTCTACGGGAAAATGCAAGACTCCACAAGCTTACAGGCAGAACTATGGGCAATTTACAAGGGACTGGAGTTTGTGCAAAAAATGAACATCACTCAAATCATAGTGGAAACGGACTCCCTTGAAGCTGCTAATCTGTTGACCAAAGACCTGGAGGTTACTCACCCATACAGGACAGTAATCTCACAATGTAAAAGGCTCATGGATGTTTATCAAATACCCATTATCCACACACTTAGAGAAGGCAACCAGTGTGCCGACCTTTTGGCAAATCTTGGCGTTCAACAGCAAGATTTTTTTGTAGAGCTGGAGGATCCCCCTCCTCAGTTAGCTAATCTTTTGTTAGCAGATATGGCCAATGTGGCCTTTGCTAGGAACTCTGTCTAATTTTCTCTTTTATATATATTTTCCGAAGTACCCAAAAAAAAAAAAAAAGACTAGAGACAAAATAGACACTTTATGTACAGTTTGAGGATTAAAAATATATTTTACCCTAATAATTTGAATTTTAAACCTAAGAGTTAATCTTAAATTGCACTCTAAAAGATTGTTTGAATTTCAATTTGCACCCTAAAAAAAATCTTAATTTACATCTTCAAAGATAGAAATTTGTATCAATGCGCACCTCAAATTAACAACAGTTAGTTTGCCGTCTAAAACTAAATAGATAAATTATACTTGGACCTCTTCATGCTTGTCACTTAAACACCTAAACCCCTCACATTTTGAAATCCTTGAGAATTCAAATATAACTAAAAATGTTCCCCCAATTGGGCATTCAAACAATTTTTAAAGGATATATTGCCAATATTTGACTTTAAGTTAGACTATAGCCATTACATTGCACAAAATCACTCCAATGAAGGATTTGTGAGTCTAGTAAATGAGTCCCAACCGCGATACTTCCAGCAAAATTTCAACGTGTCCGTATTCAGGATGTGGATCTCTGCCACAATCTCGAAATTGTTTGCCCCTCGCATGGACTTGTGGCTAGGCGCTGCACTCGAAAGGAATGTACAAAAGCTAGTCTTGAAAGTCTCTCCCTATGGGAGACGTTATCGTGTGCCTTCGCTAGTACTGTATGCAAAATTGCTGAAGGTTCTCGAGTTGTACCATTGTACAATTAACCGAAATTGTTACATAAAACTTCCTCAGCTTCGTACATTGAATCTGACCATAGTTCGCGCCTTAGACAAAATTATGTTTTCAGATCTTGAATCCATGTTTCCTCTGATGGAAAACTTGGTTATCCAAATTTGCAAAGGATTAAACAACAATCTTCAGCTAGGTCCTGGTTTAATGAAGTTGAAACACGTTGAACTAGCCTTTAACTTTGGAGTTCATAGTGTCAAAATTGCAGCGCCACATCTTCAATCTTTGCTGTGCGATGGAATAGAACCATTCGATAATAGCATTGCTGTGAAATTTCGATTCAAAATCTTATGTCCAAACTCCCATGCCTTGAAGATTTGGAATTGACTCGTCGCAAGAATTTGGAGAGAATTAAGATTTCAAGTCAAGCGCATCGGACACTTGAGTTGGAATTCTATGACAACTTAGCATTTGTTGAGATGGAGACTCCAAATCAACTCTCGATTCATAAAAAGAGCGATGAGAAGACACGCTTCTCTTTGACACAGTGTTTGCATCTACTCGAAGTTCACTTGTATATTCGGCTTCAAAATCATGACCTTCCCTGGTTTGTTCAATTGAAGAATGTTCTCATGAAATCGAGTCAACTGCTTAGTTTTGAAATTGCCATCTTCCAAAATGCTGATGAGGTATGTGGTACATATGTCCATTTATTGTTAGAAAGAAAATGTAAATGACCATCGACGGTGTCATGTATTTCCTATATCTTTCTCCTTTCATACTCATTCAATTTAGAGAAGGATTATGATTCATGAAAAGTTGAGCTAATTCTCACCTTTTTCACTCTCTTGTCTCACGAATCTGTCCAGCCATGTTTGGGTATACATATCAAATAGCATTGAAGATGTGGTACATAAAGTCTTATCCTGGACAACCGGGAACCTATGGGTGGTATGGTCCAGAGATAATTTTCCCAAACAACTATTTTTTCAATCAGCAAAAAAGGAAAAAGAAAATAGTTTCTTACTATAGGCAACTTCCAAAGTAACCGAGCTTGGAAGTTCTTTATATATTTACAATCGACTGCTTTACACGAAATTACTACATTTAGACTACAATGGGAACCCCACCCGAGATAAAAACTGAGGTTAGAGTTGATACCGGTCCAAAGAACAAAAGTAATTTATATAAGAACTTTATTTAAAAATCTAAGACTATATATGATGAATATTGATTGCTTCGGCATTTAAAGATCATTACAGTTTTTCTGGTTGATTAAACTTGGCAATGATTATAAAGTTTAACTGGTTCTTACTTTGTCTTTCAATCATTCGATTTCTGTAATCGAATCCTCTAACATCTAGCATTTTCTCAACTTGGTCTATCGGTAGCGCACGCATAGTGGATATTTCTTGAAATAAGACAGTTTTTCTACATTTGCTGGTTCAAATTCATTTTTAAAATTAAAACTTCAAGAAGAAAGTTTACAAAGAGAATAAAGCACTCCCATTGATGAATTACTTACATAATATTACTGATAATATAGATTTAACAATTGCTTGCATAGAACAAAAACTTTTCAAATGTAGACTACTAAAATCCTGCATAAGATCCACTGTGTCACGGGAATAACTGAGTGGGTTAGTCCTAGTATCACTGGAAATAGATTTTAAAACTTGAACACAAGAACTTAGTTAGGAATTTAAAATAAATGTTGGACTGAATATTGAAAAACAAAAATATCCCATATGGAGTTGTCATTTTAGGCATCAAATTACCTCGAGTCTTCCACTCTCTCACCAAATAATACAAATCCTTTTCATTCTTTGGATTGGTATCGTTACAAACCTCCCTGTTCTAGGGGTTTCCATTTTATTCTAAAGGTTGTAACCTTGTACAAAGCAATCAAATGTGACTTTATAAAGAACTTCCATGCAGCATTCATTTCATCTTCGGCCTCTTGAGAATCCTCAAATTCACATTCACCACTTCCAGCAGCCATTTCGATTCCCTGTTGGACCTTATCAAAGAGGACCTGTAATTTAGGTGAATGAATGAAACACCAAATAAGTAGGAAATATTCGAAGAAACTTTTTAATTCCTTTTTTTTGGGTAATAGAATACGTACCTGTTTTGGATTGCTAATGGACCATGCTACAGAGAGAATCTTGGTATCACACCAAAAGGCTACAGATATTAATTCCGCTAAGCTCTTTGATGATATACGTATGTTTATGTCGCTGAACGCATTCTTGAGATAACGCAGTTTAGAAGGCTGGAATTCACTCAACTTTTCATGAATCATAGTCATCTTCTGCACATATATAGCACGGCAAAGTGAAAATATATCTTGTATTCAATGCTGATTTTCCTGTGCTTTTTAGAAATAAACAGACATTAAGAAACCTTTGAGGAAGAAGGATCAGCATACCTGTTCAAGGTGGATGACAGCAATTTTAAAATTGTCTGATTCACTAGATTTCATCAGAAGACTCTTCAGTTCTGCAAGCCATTGCAAGTCATTACTTCTTCCAAGCCGGGTAAAGAGGTTAACTTTGAGTAGATGCAAGCTATAGGTGAAAGAGAAGCGTGCTTTACTAAGAACATCTAGGCTGAATGACAGTAGATTTGGAGTGTCAATCTCAGCAAATAACAAGGAAAAACAATCCGACAACTTCAATTTCTTAAGCTTTTGACTGGAAATCTTGATTTTATACAATCTGCTGCAAAAACTCAGTTTCAAAACCTCTAGTTCGGGGAGGTTGGACATAAGATTTTGAAATTCCTCATCAGTGATCCATATAGCCTCTCTCAATCTTAATTCTTTAAGAGCTCCAAAGCTGATCCTGTCCCATCGTCGCCTTCCCTCAAACGAAAAGGTACAAAGATGTGGCACTGTAATTTCGATACACTGAACTTCATTATTGTTACTCAAATACCATAGGTCAATATCAACATGCTTCAGTTGTGATAATTCAGGCACCAACCGAAGATTCTTCAGCCCTTTGCAGTTTCTGAGGACTAAATCTTCAATCAAAGGGAAGTTGAAGGCAAGATTTGAAAGCATCTTTTCGTCTAATAAGCATACATATCTTAAATCTAGCTTACGAAGTTGAGAAAGTTTTATGTCACAGTTGCTATCTAAAGTACAACCAAACAACTCCAAAACAGTAAGCGATTTAGCTGAGAACAATATCTGAGGCAGTCTATACTTATAAGTTGAATCTTCATCCGCAGAGATCTTCAGTTCTAGCTTTTGGAGATTGTTTTGAATAGTAGTACCCATCCACCGATCCATGAAAGGGACTAACACTTCAAAGGTGGGGATGTTGATCCACATACTGAATACAGAGACGCTGAAACTTTGAAGGAGACGTCGCCGGAGGGACTCGTCTATTGAATTCAGATACTCTTCCTGGGCTGCCCTGTGGATTTTATCATCTCTTATACTGGACTTGAGGGATGGATTATCTTGAATGTGGTCGTAGTAGAAGTGTAAGTTGAAGTCAAATATTGGCGCTGCAAGCCAGATCCGATTCCATGCTTTGGATAATACAGAGATACGTGCAAAGTCTTCTAGTTCAAGGAAACATAGGAGGTGATGAAGGAGATGATCAGGCAACTGGGTGATGCGATCCATGGCCATTGAACTATCAGAAGTTTTGTTATTGTCTTCCGAATCTTCTCTATTTTGCTTACTTCCTGTCAATCCATGGAAAACAATCATACCCGTTTCCATCGGGCATAAATCCATGGTTAGTTTTGCTTTCAAAAAGCGACACTTGAGGAAGAAGGAGCTAGAGAGTTGTTCCCAGAGCGAGTTCCTTAGGGTTTATAATTGATTCTTTATCTTCTAATATTAGGGTTTCTAACTTTCTAGTGTGCCTTTCTTTCGAATTTCGTTTCACCCACTAATAGATGTTTTCTCCTCTATAATCGGTATATTATTGAAAATTTGTAATAATTAAATAGGGTATATTATATTTTGACCCTCCTTAATTGTAAACACGATTTCACCTGATTTATTATTAATTTTTTAAATTCTTTCTTAAAATTAAAAAAAATGATAATCAAAAAATTAAAAATTACGGAAAAATTATTTAAAAAATAAAAAATTATAATCTAACTGATTAAACTAAAAAGTACATATTGTCTAAAGTTTAAAAAAATTGACGGCGCTGAATTCAGACTCTCCTATAATTTATTATTAATTTTTTGAATTCTTTCCTTGGGGTAAAAAATAGAAAGGAGAATTACATTCACACCCTTTAAGGTTTGTCACTTAATCACTCAGACTCCCTAACATTTAAAGTATTACACTTAGACTCCCTAAAATTTGTACGTGAGTAATACTTAGACCCATACCGTAAATATATTCATTAATAAATTATATTCAAACCTCCTGAAGTTTGTAAACATATATTACTTAGACCACTTAAGTTTAAAATGTTATACTTAGACCAAAAATACTTTAATCAAAGATAGAATATCAAATATTTTAAATTTTTTAACCAAAATTCATGTTCTATTGTATTATTTATTGAAATAAAATTAAAAATCAAAAATCAAAAATTTCTTAAAAGATCGTAATTTGTATACAATTATATTGTCTATTAGAATTTAATTTGGTAGTTTAAACGACCAAATTAAAATATCAAACTATCCCAATTGAAGTTAAAATATATTGTGTTCATTACAATTTGACCCTTTGCTTAATTTTTTAGTTTTATTATAATAGATATTATAATTGTATACTAACTATGCTATTTTTTAAAAAAATAGATTTTTATTTTTTAATTTTATTTAAATAAATGACATAATAGAACATGAATTTTGGTTGTAAAATTCATATTTTATTAAGAATGACTTAGACCCTTATTTAATTTTTTAGTTTTATTCCAATAGATTGTATAATTATACACTAATTATAATTTTTTAAGAAAAAGTTGAATTTTTATTTCAATAAATGATACAATAGAACATGAATTTTGATTGTAAAATTTAAAATATTTGATATTTTATCTTTAATTGGAGTATTTTTTGTCTAAGTATAACATTTTAAATTTAAGAAGTCTAAATATTATATGCATACAAACTTCAAGGGGGTTTAGGTGTAATTTATTAAAGGATATATTTATAGCAGTGGTCTAAGTGTTACGCATATACAAACCTTAGGAGGTCTGTGTGTAATATTTCAAATATTAGGGGGTCTGAGTGATTAAGTGACAAATTTCAGGGGGCGATATGTAATTCTCCTAAAATAAAATTATCAAATAATTAATAATTGCAAAAAAATTATTAAAAAATAAAAAATTGAAATCTAACTGATTAAAATAAAAATTATGTATTGTCTGAAGTCTAAAAAAATTGACGGCACTAAATTCGGACTCTTCTATGAATTATTATTATTTTTTAAAATTCTTTCCTAAAATGAAAAAAATGGAATTATTAAAGAATTAAAAATTGCACAAAAATTATTAAAAAATAAAAAAGTGCAATCTAATTGATTATTAAAATAAAAAAGTACGTATTGTCTGGAGTATAAAAAAATTGGCGTCACTAAATTCGGACTATAAAATTATTAAAAAATAGAAAATTTCAATCTAACTGAATAAAATAAAAAATACGTATTATTTGGAATCTAAAAAAATTTATGACGCTAAATTTGGAATCTCCTATGATTTATTATTAATTTTTAGAATTATTTCCTAAAATAGAAAAAAATGGATTGTGAAAGAATTAAAAATTACATAAAAAATATTAAAAAATATAAAATTTCAATCTAATTAATTTAAATAAAAAGTACATATTGTTTGGAGTCTAAAAAAATTGGTGGCTCTGAATTCAGAATCTCTTATGATTTATTATTAGTTTTTTGAATTCTTTTTTGTAATAGAAAAAAATGGGATTTATAAGAATTGAAAATTGTACAAAAATTATTAAGAAATAAAAAATTATAATCTAACTGATTAAAATAAAAATTACACATTGTCTGGACTTTAAAAAAATTGGCAGCGCTGAATTTGGACTTTCCTATGATTTATTATTAATTTTTTGAATTCTTTCCTAAAACGAAAAAAAATATATTATAAAAGAATTAAAAATTGCACAAAATTTATTAAAAAATAAAAAATTGCAATGTAACTAATTAAAATAAAAAGTACGTATTGTTTGGAGTTTATTTTCTTCAAAAAACTTAACGGTCCATCTATGTAACGACTAAAATAACACGAATTGAATATTTTAGTGAACAAACTAACAAAATTAATACAATTAGGACCAAATTAACAAAAAAAATACGTGCTTTAAGGACTAAAAATAAGGAAAATATTAACCCAAGTTTATATATTTATTACTCCCACTACTAAAACTTTCAGGTTGAGATTTTTTCGTAGAACTCTCTAGTGGGTAATCTGTTTATAGAAGTGTAACCCATCTAGTAAACTAATATTCTTTTGGACTTCTGATCAAATTAGAAAATTTGTATGAAAACTCGATTGGATTAGGAAACTAGGAGATTATATATATGTATTGTAAATTCCAGGCATAGTTTCAAACTATGCAATCTCGTTAGTTTTGCTACTTGTTTTTGCTTCTGATCTCTAACACAAAATCAATGGAAACAGGTATTGTTTTGGTTTGAAACTTATCATTGAGTATCCTATATGTAATGTTTATACGTATATGCATGTATCGCTATATCTTCTATGATTGACTTGCCGAAGTTGATTGACAGATTGTAAGCGAGAGAGAAACGATTTGGAAGATGATGATAACAAAATTCCTGATACTCCGACGGCCGTGGATCGAATCTCTCAACTTCCTGATCATCTGATTCGTGATATCCTATCTTTTCTTCAAACAAAGTATGTTGTACGGACCTCGGTATTGTCCAAGGCATGGAACCACATGTGGCTTTCAGTCCCAGTACTCGACTTCAATTTCTGCAACAACCGTAACCGTGGCATGAAACAAAATCAGTCCGAGGAAGAGTTTCTGAGTCTAGTAGATGAGTTCTTACAACGATACTTCCAACAAAATCTCAAACTGTCCGTATTCAGCTTGTTGATCGCCGCCCCAATCTCGAAATTGTTTGTCCCTCACGTGAACCCGTGGCTAGGCGCTGCACTCGAAAGGAATGTCGAAAAGATAGTCTTGAAAGTCCCTTTCTCTTCTCCTACTTGGGATCGTGTTCTCGTGTCTACGCCAGTGTTGTCTTCAACATCGCTTAAAGTTCTGAAGTTGTACAATTGTACGATTGACAGAAATTGTTACATAAAACTTCCTCAACTTCGTTCGATGAATCTAGCCTATGTCAACTTTTTGGACAACAATATGTTTTCAGATCTTGGCTTCATCTTCCCTCTGATTGAAGATTTGGTGATCAGAAATTGCAAAGGACTAAACAACAATCTTCGGTTAGTTCCTGGTTTAATGCAGCTGAAGCATGTTGCAGTGTACTATATCTATGAAGTCAAGGCTGTCGAAATTACAGCGCCACATCTCCATTCTTTTGGGTACGAGGGATTGGAACCACACGATATCCGAATTCCTGATTTTATAGATCTCAAAGTATTAAGACTAGTCAACACTAGGATCACTGCTGAGAGATTTCATAATCTTCTGTCCAAGCTCCCTGGACTTGAGGATTTGGAATTGACACGGTGCGAGAATCTGAGAAGAATAAGGATTTCGAGTCAAAGACTTAAGAAACTGAAGTTGCAATTCTGTAGTAACTTGTCATTTGTTGAGATTGACACTCCAAATCTACTCTCAATTCACCAAAAGTGTAATGAGCAAACGCGCTTTTCTTTGACACAGTGTTTACATCTACTCATCGTTCACCTGTATATCATGCTTCGAAGTCATGACCTTCCCTGGTTTGCCCTATTGAAGAATGTTCTTATGAAATCAAGTCAATCGGATAATTTTAAAATTGCCGTCTTACAGAAGACAGAGGTATGTCTATCATTCTTCTTTTTCAGTTCTTGGTACACATGTCTATTTATTGTTAGAAAAGAAAACGGAAAATCACCATCGACCACAATGCCTACTTCCTCTGTTTTTCTCCTTTCATTGTCATTCAATTTTTGGAAACTATTGTGTGCAGGGAAGGATTATGATTCATGAAAAGTTGAGTGAATTCGAACCTTCTTCACTCCATTGTCTCACGGATCTGTCCCACCAAACATCTATATACATATCAGATAGCTTAGAAGATCTGCTACGTGAAGCCTTTTCATGGGAAAACAGGAACATATGGATGGTATGGTCCAGGGGCAATTATCCCAAACAGGTACTGTTTTCAATCAGCCAACAAGAAAAATTACAGTTTCTTACTACACTTCCGAGTATAAGATTTTTTTATTTATTTTTTGACTAAACAATGCTAAACTAATATATATTTGGTGTTGCTTCACATCAATTGCAGGTCTTGTTCAAGGCAATCAAAGAGAAAAACAGTCGCAATACTGGTTATGGTCGCTATGAAATTGAAGATTGTGAGTGGAAATACAACAATCTACAAGAAATAGATGGAGGGAATCATACTTGGAAGTTCTTTATAAGTTCACAATCGTCTGTTTTATGCGAAATTACTATAGTTAGACTAAAGTGGAAATCCCGAGATTGTAAGGGTAAGATTTGAATTGATACCAATCCAAAGAAAAAAAAATTATATAGGAACTTTTTACATAATTTATAAGATTTGGCATTGGATACTTCTTTGTTCTTCTCAAGTATTTTGTGTTGTGTTATAGATCAATCTAGGTTTTTTTTGGTTGATTAAACTTGGCATTAATCCTAAAGCTTAATACGGTTCTTAATTTGGCTTCAAATCATTAGATTTATGTAATTGAATTCTCTAACTTTTAACATTATCTCAATTTTGTCAATTGACAACTTCCATAAAAAAAAAAACTTGTTTTGATAATATGATGTATTGTGTGAAAGTTAATGTCGATCCGTTTAATACATTTAAAAATTGGTATTAATCACAACTTGTTGAGTTGCTGTATTGAATACTAGTAATTTTCCATACCTAAAGGCACTACGTTACTCGTAAAAAAAATGCAAATATTTGTTCATAAATAAAGACAATATATATATATAATACAATTTTAACAATATAACGATCAAATTAACATTATTCAACTATAACATATATAATTAAATTTTTATACAACGAAAGTCACATTACAATTACTACAATATATTAATTCAAACACTTGAGAAAATATAATTATTATTAATCAAACATCCACGATTTTCAACATTTTTAATAAATTTATCTCAAATTTTCAAAAAAATATAACTATTTATTTTTTCTACAGGTTTCTACATAAAGTTCATAACATTATCTCTGCACTATATTTTTAATAAGGGTTCGTGTAACTTTTATGAGAAAATCATCCAAAGTTTCACGCGAATTCTAATAAATGCAAAAAAAAAAATATGTTGAGAAATTAAGCTCAGTATTCATTTGAGTTCAACTTGAATATTTGTAAAATTCAATCAAATTTAAGTTTAAGCAAGAATTTATATTTTATACTCAACAGTCAAATTCAGCTCAATTCGAGTTTTAATCATAATCACATCAAACCGAGAATTGAATTTAAGTTTAACTCAATTAATATTTCTATCTTAAACTACAAACTAATTTTTATCTATTTCATTCACAATGATGCCATAATTTTTTTAATTTAATTTTTACCTAAATAGTTATTCCTTGATTCACACTTAATATAAATTTTTTTCTATAAAATTTGAAATTTGACATCATTATCATTTTTCTCTCTTCTTCCCTCAAAGGAAGGCAAACGCGCTAGGGGCAACCTTCCAACTCTGATTAGAACGGCACCGCCAGAAACTTCGTGGAAACAGAGCATGGTGAATTCTCACCCATCCAAAACCCATCTTCAAATTACTTGCTGAAACTGTTTTATTACTCCCACTGTCATTGCCCGTCAATGACGATGACATCAATGAGCACGATGAAGATCAATCAACCGTCATCACTTTCTTACTCTCGTTACCCTTATCTCTATTACCCATAGAGCTCCTTTTCTTCCCTCTCTTGTTAGTTTTCTCTCTCTTAACTTTTTTTTGCTAAAAAGACGATGATTAATTTAATATTAAATATTACTATTTTTTGTAATATATGTTATTATTTTTTATTTTAAATATTATAATTTTATTTTGAACATGTTACTATTTTTGTTAAGCATCTTCTTAGTCGTCTTTTTT
>CM042192.1:1808280-1826151 GCA_023539305.1 Ilex asprella
AATTTTAATTTGACTTCAACTTGAATACTCGTAAAATTCAAAGAAAGTTAAGTTTAAGCAAAACTATATATTTTATACTCGACAATTAAATTCAACTCAATTTAAATCCTAATCATAATCACTTCGAATCAATAATTGAGTAAAATTAAAGAATTCTTATAATTTTTTAGCGAAAAAAAATTGGAGGAATTTCGATCGTTTGATCAATAATCTTAAAACAATCTGAGCTGCAAAAAGCTCAAGACAAATAATACTAACTTCTTTAGTAGATAGATATATCACAAATTACATATATATTATTCGTCTATTATATCATTCAAATATTATAGTATTTTTATTTCAATACAAAATATAACATATATTATAGTCATTCAACTCTTTTTAACGCAAATAATCTATATTTAAGGTCCATTTGTTTATTTAAATTTTTTTAAAAAAATCTTTAATTAGAATCATAACTAACGGCCTAATTAATGAGTAGTATGTGATAGACAAAAATAGAGAGTTATAACTTATAAGAGAGTTAGAAGTCTTAAAATTGTAGAAATAATAAAAGTCTTGCTAAAAAAATTGTAGGGGAATTTCGTATTAAGACCGTTGGATCAATATTTCTTCAAGAAATCTGAACGGTGAAAAGCTAAAGATAAAGAAATATAATTACTTTATAGATGAGAAAGATAAAGAAATAGTCTTAAACTATCAATCTATATCTACTAGTAATGTACATCGTGTGTTGCACGTAAATAAATTTAAATAATATTCTTTTTATAGAAAATATGAATTATGTGTAATTAAATTAAACAATAAATTAGCTATCAAATAATAAATTCATACTTTAATTATTGCTAAATTTAATTATTGATTTATTCTATAAGTTTTTAAATACCTAATTTGTCATTTATTTAGATATCTCTTTGACACTTTAGGCATTTGCACATCTAATTATATTATACAATTATTAATTTTTATTTTGTTAAATAAATCAATTGTATCATTTATAATATTATTATATTATTACATATCAAAAAATAAAATATAATATATATTGGACAGTGAAATTCAGTCTGGTATAAATAATTATAAGTAATTGTACTGCTAATAAATGATTTCAAAAAAATTTAAAAGTTCTTATTAAAGAGTCCAAAACAAGTCAATTATACTCACCTATATACTTTTATATAATTTTTTAACACCTATTTGACTTTCAATTTGTTTTGAACTCTTTTATAAGGACTTGTAAATTTTTTTGAACTCATTTATTAATAGTACATGATGATGCGCAAAATGGTCTTGCACACCACCTGTCAATTGTAAGCAATAAATGCGGTTTTTAAGGTATGGGAGATGGGGAGATACAAGCTATTTATAGTGGTTCAGTCAATCTTGACCTACGTCCACTCTTCAATGGCTTTAGTTGCCGGGTACTTTATTCATTCAGGTGTGTAGGGTGCAGAGAGTACAAGTTGATAGAGAGAGAAGAGAGAGATGCTTAGGAACGTATTGAGTGTTCTGCCCCCCGAGCATTGGTGGAGCTTACAATTTATAGCCGCCCCCTAACAGATTGGGGCGACATAATAGCAGCTAAGCAACTATTCTAGTGGAGCTGACTACTTCTCCTCAACAGGTGGGGTGCTCTCCATGAGACTCGGCCGAAGGATGAGGTGAGAGCTGACCTTCTCCAAGGCGGCGAGGGTTAAGTTCCTAGATACTGATGTAGCTCCTCGGTGAGTTTGACTGATCCTTGACCATATTGGGGTTAGTGGGCCTTTATAAGGTTAGCCCCTTAGTTGGGTTTGGACTTTTCCCATGGATTGGGTCATTTGAGCTTGACCCATCAGTACAGTTACATATAATTATCAATCTATATCTATATTTATATGAAGAAATAAAGTCCAATCTATATCCTATTATTCTACCGTCCAATATATGTTTGAGAAAATTTTGTTGATTTTTTTAAGAAAATAATGGGTAAAATTAATTTTAAATGAGGTAATCAAAGAAATGAAAGAAAAAAAATTATTATTTAATATAATGAGATCGATTTTTTAGCACAAGGTATGACTATATATATATATAACTATTCTCGAAAAGGGTGAGCAACTTCTATATAATCTATATAATAAAACACATATGAAGTTGAATTTTATCCTCTATATATTTTCCTCTCCAAAATCATCACATTACTCATTTCTATCACATATTCAATTATTTAATATTTGATTAATTTGTAGTTTAACATAATTTTTATTTTAGATATTATCCATACACAATAGTATACATATGTTGAGAAAATTTTGTCAAAATTTTTAAGAAAATAATGGGTAAAAATAAATTTTGAATAATGCAATCAAATAAATAAAGGAAAGAAAAAATTAATATTTAATATAGTAAGTTTAATTTTTGGAGAGCTTGAACTTTATATTTTATGATGCCTTCGGACACGAATTATGACTAGTAGATAAATATGACAAAGAAATAGATAATTTTAGTGTTAGTCAAATTCTTAAAATTTAGGACTTTTTAGGCAAACTCTTATAATTTGAGTTGTTAGTTTTACAATTTATATGAATTAAATATAACTATTGAGAGTATTTTAGATAATGAAGATTAAAATTAACTTAATATTAAATAAATTTATTTGATGGACTTATAACTAAATAAGTTCACCAAAAAGGGACCGCCTTTCAAATCTCTCAAAAAAAAAAATTTATTGTAGGTGTATAATATTTATACTCTTTAAGTTTAAAATGTTATATTTAAACTAAAAATATTATAAATTTTATAACCAAAATTCATTATCTTTTGCATCATTTATTGAAATAAAACAAAAACATAAAAGCCAATTTTTTCTTTAAAAACTCATAATGTTAGGGTCTGAGTGATAAACCTCAGCGAATTTAAGTATAATTCTTCCTAGAAAAAAAAACCTCAGCTGATCAACCAGAAAACTCGACAACTCATTGCCTAGACCGTTCTGGGTTATTACTTGTAGGGTTGTTAATCAAGTCAAGCTTGAACACTATTTTAAGCTCGTTTAAGAGTAAATAGTTAAACGAGTCAACTCGTTTATGTGTAAATTAAGCTCGACAAAAACTCGACAAGGACTCGATTAACACCCCTAACTACTTGGACCATTTAAGTAAGTGAAAACCCGCCCAAAACCGGTACGTTGAGTTTGAATTAAATCCGTGTGAATCGAATAGTAATTGGGAAACCGGACGGATCGGATGTACTCTATAAAATCGAAAATTCTTAGCCCTAAAATCACTCTCTCCTCCTTCCTCTCTCTCTCTGCGACTCACTTACCTCGCCGCCATCGTCTTCACTATCTCAACACAACCCTCAGGCCACGATCTGGTGGACACAGCAAGCCAGGTATTTGATTTACTGTCTATCACTTTTCCTCTTTGCGGAAATTCTTCGAAATTTAACCGAAAAGGCTTTTTCGATCTCTATAATCAGAGTACTACTACATCTATCTGTGTTTTTTGATATGCGTACAATTACTGGTATGAAACTACGCATCTGACTATTGACTTGCGCATGTGATCTCTTTATTCTTCTTTTTTATTATTTAATGACTATTTGTCTTTCGGATCTCTTTTTAGTTGACACAACGGATCTCCACGTGCCGTTGGCGTTGATTTGTGTAGTTTCTACTCCTTGAATTCCTCTTCTTTATATAATTATTTTTGCAATAATAATGATGTTAGCAGTTATTTTTAAATTTTTAATGTATGACCAGTCCGATTGATGAACCCATAATAACTGTGCTAATAACCGTAGTACTTGAAATCTTGCTCAGTTATATTTCCGAGTTGTATTAGTATTAGAATTAGAGGTGTGACAAGAGTTTCCCTTGAATGGTTAGGGGCTAATGTTTTAGCCAGAACTCTCGAGGGAAATTGTTTCTAGAAGTCTAAACCAATTAGTATAAGATTCTTTGAAAAATCTAATCAAATTAGAAAATTTTTATGGAAATTCGATTGGGTTACGAAACTATGGGCTTATATACTTTGTGAAACCTAGGCAAAGTTTCAAACCATGCAATCTCGTTTCTTCTGTCCAATTAGTTTTTCTCCTTTTTTTCAGTTGTGATTTCTAACACAGATCAAGGGAGAAAAACTGCTGCTATAAACTGGAACGTGCATTGGTAACAGCTATATTCTTCTTGAATTCGTGGAAGTAAAGCTAGTTATACGTTTTTACTCAATGGAAACAGGTATTTTTCGGATTTTTTATTCTGATTCCTTAGGATATATACTGTAGATAATGTTGATATAATCATGGGTGCATAAAATTCTGTATGGCTTCTCTGATTGATTGGTCGCCATTTGTTTACACAGAGTAAGCAAAAGAGGAAAGGTTCTGAAGAGGATAACAAAATTCCTCTTACTCCAATGGATCCCATCTCTCGACTGTCTGATCATCTCATTCATAAAGTCCTATCTTTCCTCGAAACAAAATATGCTGCACGGACCTCTGTGTTGTCCAAGGCATGGAACCGCATCTGGCTTAAATTCCCAATAATTGACATCAACGTACACTACAACCGTTACATTCAAAACAATCCCCTCCTCGAGTCCTCCCAGGAAGAGTTTCTGAGTCTAGTAGATGAGTCACTGCAGCGACGCTTCCAACAAAACTTCAGTGTGTCTGTATTCAGTATGTTGATCTCCGTCCCAAGCTTGGAATTGGCAGCCCCTCACATGGACCGGTGGCTTGGCATTGCACTTGAAAGGAATGTCCAAAAAATGGTCTTGAAATTCTGTACCGATGCCCATATACTGTATCATGTTCGTGTGCCTCATGCAGTCATGTCTGCAACATCGCTCAAAGTTCTGGAGTTGCAAAATTGTATAATAGACGGAAATTGTAACATAAAACTCCCTCAACTTCGCACATTGACTCTAAGATATGTCCGCTTATTAGATGAAAAGATGCTTTCTGATCTTTCCTTCAACTTCCCTATCATTGAAGATTTGGTCATCAGATCCTGCAAAGGACTCAACGGCGATACCGATATCGATGTCAGCCTCGCTGCTTTTATTGATCTCAAAGTATTAAAACTGCAAGATGCCATGATCACCGATGAGAAATTTCAAAATCTTATGTCCAAACTCCCATGCCTTGAGGATTTGGAATTGATTTGGTGCGGAAGTTTGAATAGAATTAGGATTTCAAGTCAAAGCCTTCAGAAACTGAAGTTGGAATTCTGTAATAACTTGTCATTTGTTGAGATTGACACTCCAAATCTGCTCTCAATTGACCTAAAGTGTGATGAAAAATCACGCTTCTCTTTGACTGAGTGTTTGCGTCTACACAAAGTTGACCTTTATATCTGGCTTCAAAGTGATGACCTTCATTGGTTCACCCAATTAAAGAATGTTCTTATGCAATCAAATCAATCACAGAGTTTTAAAATTGCCTTCTTCCAAAATTCACAGGTATGCTGATCTTTCTTGTATTTCAGTTTTTGCTACACGCCTATTCATCGATGACATGCATTTCCTCTATTTTTCCCCTTTCCGTGTCATTCAATTTTCGGAAACTATGTGCAGGAAAGGATTATGATTCATCAAAATTTGAGTGAGTTCACACCTACTTCACTGTGCCGTCTCATGGATGTGTCCCACCATATTCGGATGAACATATCAAATAGCTTTGAAAATGTGCAAAATGACGCCTTTTCATGGCGAACCAGGAATCTATGGGTGGTATGGTCCATAGGCAATTATCCCAAACAGGTATTTGTTCTATTAGCCAACTAGATGTATTACAGTTTCTTACTATACTTCCAAGTAGAAATTTTTAGGACATGCATATTTTTGCATTTTTTAATTTTTGCTTATCCAGAATTGCTCCCTTCTTCTAGCCATGATTGCATGTGTAATAGTGTACATACATGTACATCTATACAAGTATATTGTTTATGTCTAAGATGTAAGAAGCATGGACACAGACACGGGACACGGAAACGACACAATACGGACATGCCGATATGACATTTCTCAAAAAAGTAAGACACGGACACGTTGGGGACACTCTACAAAAAAATTATATTCTATATATAACATTATATAATTTATTGCAAATATAGTGATAATGATATATAATTCATAAAAAAATTAATATTTTATGATAAGAAAACCTAATGTCTAGTCATTTGTGTGAATTTTTAGACTAAAACATCCTCATTATAGTCAGTAATCATTATTTTTTTTTGTAGACAATGTGTACTTAATATATAATTTAAATAATTGCTCTCATTTCTCAATTCTTCTTTTTTAAAACTTTTATGCATCTTGTGTTTTTATTATTATATTTGGAGTACAACTTTAATATGTCTAGTATTAGTAATTATATTTTTTTAAATTTTTTAAGCTTTGTTAATCACATTTCAACAAATGTCTATTGTTTAGTAGTAGACATATTCTAAAGAAGTGTTGGATACATCACTAAAGAAGTGTCCAAAATTAAAAATTTATCATTTAATTATGGACATGGATAAAAGAGTATCGAACACGTGCCCGAAGAGTGTCGGTGTCCGACACGGATACGTCCCGTTCTCGAGAGTGTCCGTGCTTCACTAAGATAGATCTTACTTACTTTTCCGAGGCAACTACTAAACAAGATTTTACCTTTTTGACAAATTTATTTTTTTTATGAAGAAACGGTAAATTAATATTTTATTTGTTGTTGCTCCACCTGAATTGCAGGCCGTGTTTGAGATAATCAAAAAGAAAAACAAGGTCGTTAGAGGATATGGTCACTATGAAATTGAGGATTCTCTGGAGGCAGAATACAAAAATCCTCAAGAATCAGAAAATCAAGGGGATGCCTGGAAGGTCTTTGTAAATTCACAATCGACTGCTTTGCACGAAATTACTACATTCAGACTGAAATGGGAACCCCAGCCGATACATTAACTGTTCGGTTCGGTTCGGTTCGGTTCGGTTCGAATTTATACCAATCCGCCGAACAAATATTATTTATATTTAAACTTATATATAATCTAGGGCTATGCTGAATTATTGTCCTTGATGGCTTTCTCACTTGATACTCTTTTCTTCTTCTTAACTATTTCACTTTGTGTTATAGATCACTCTAGGTTTTTGGTTGATGAAACTTGTCATTATTCTTGAAGTTTAATCCGGTTCTTACTTGGCTTCTAGTCATTCCATTTCTGTTAATTTAATCCTCTAACTTCCAGCATTACGTCTGTGGCATGAAAAATTCCATGTTTTTGTTGCATGATGCATGCGCAATATTTACTATCCAAATTTTTGTTTATCGAAATCAAATGGATGGGATTGATGCCATGTTAAATTCTTCTGTGGATTTGATACACTGACAAAGTTGTAGGACAGGATTGAATCGCTGCAATTAAATGATCCGGGGCCGAACCGAGAATTACAACAAACTTTAGGATCTCTACTTACATATTTGAGTTATGCAGATATGAACCCAATATGAAATTAGTGGGTAATAATTGGTTAGTTCTCAATATGAACTCAAAAATAACCCCATTCACAGACATATATGATTCAGGTCTGTGTCAAACGCAAATAGCCCGATTTTGAGATTAAAAAAACCCCTATAAGTAGTATTGTACAAAGAGAATGTCTAATTTTGTTTTCATTTCTTGATTTTAGTACTGTATGAATTCTTGTAGGATAAAAGAATTTGTTTAAAGCAATTTAGCTTGCATGTGAATTTTCAGTTTCTATTGACTTATGGGTGGTTGATTTGATTGAGACCCAAATAGGTTTGTTCTTAAGTTATGTGGGTCAACTCAAACACGACATAGTTAATAAATTAAGTGAATTACTGTCAAGATATCGTGCACGATTAATTAAAAATGTAGGGATAATATTAATTAGTACTTAGCACAAAGTAAAATCACTGGTGATTATTTTTACCATACATATGCTAGAATTAACTCAAAACAGATTATGATGGATGCAACGTGAAATCCTATGTAGAAGCTTTAGTGGCCTTAGCTTTGGGAGCATGTTCACCATCTTTTGAAGCCAAAGATACAGAGCTGGTCAGTTTTTTAAACTTCTGTTGGACCTTTTGAAAGAGTTTTGGTGTTTGGGTACGAGATAAACGGAATCCAATTGCATCCAAATACCAACCACTTCTCCCCATAAACCCAACAATTTTGCCTCCATCCGTGGAAAATGAAAATGGTATTCCTTCTTCCACTCCAAACGGCCCAAACGTTCTTCTGTTGCTCTTGAAAGTTAGTGATCGGATCACCGGGCTGCCGCCATGGACCACTGGACAGTAGTGCCCACTCATGCTTGTCAAGAACTCCTCTGGAAATTGCAGCTTGATCTAGAATGCATAGAACAACAATGATAGTAAGTACTTGATGCGAATTGGAATTGTAAGTTTGTTTAAATGGTTCAAACTCGGGTTCGGTTTTGGCTTCTAAAAAAAAATTGACAGATTTTTAAAATCCTCTTGTAAATGAGTCAAATCCGAGAAAGATATGACTCGGTTTAGGTCAATAGGTTTCTATCTAAAAAACATATCGTCAAAGGACCTTTATTTGAAAGGTGACATATTAAAAATTTATCATATACACTTTTTCCACTCTCTTCTATGAATAAATTTTTGAGAAATTTAAATTTCTAGGGTTTTATTTTATGATGGAATGCAAGTTTCTATGGAATACAAAGCATGACTAAGAATCTAAGCTCAATAGTTGAGCTCGAGAGTTTAGGATCAAGCTCAATTAGTTATAATTGAATCAAATTTAAGCATATTAAAGCTTGACAAGATGCACTCGATAAAATTGTAATTAACAAGATTCGTGCATAAACTAATTCGAACACCCTTGATCGTTGAATCAAAAAAAAAAATATCGAAGATCAAAATTTCAAAAGTTTTCTCAGTTTTGACATGCCCTCCCGAAAGTTAGCTCCTTCTTCGATCACTACGTCATGAATGTTGTTTCTTGGCCCTAAATTACTAGACTAAGATAAAACAGAGGAAGAAACTGACAAGAAATGAATCTCAAGCTTACCTCAGCTGTTTTACTGCCACCTACACCTCCATGTTTTTCTGATGAAACAGGCTTACTATTCTTATCATACACCAACCGGATCGAATCGATACAACGGTCATAAACCAGTGTGATCTCTCTCACTCCACTGTAAATGCCATCGTCCCAGTTAGTCCCACCATTACCTCCCCATGTACCAACAATTATGCTTTTCTTTTTCACTCCACTCTCATCCTTCCCACCTTCCTGCAAATTTTAACATACCGACAACATACATCAGGATTAACAATTCCTTTAGGGAAACTGACTTGGAGATTATCGATTTGTAGCAAAAAAAAAAAAGAATTAAAAAAACCTTCAAGACTGTCCAATTAACTGGAAATAAAAAAAAACATAATTAAGTCAAATTACGGTAGTCGTTGAAGTATAAATATTTAAGTTTCATTTAACATGGTATCAAAGCAAGAGATTTTGCACGTGTTTGAATCTCACTGCCACCTTAATTTTTTTAAAAAAATCACGTGTTAGGTCCAAAATCTAAGCATGCATGTGAGGAGCATGTTGAAGTATTAATACTTAAGTTACATAATTTTCAAAAATTTAAGCTTTTAGAGTAGACGATTGTTTAACAATTGTGTTTATCAAAACCAAACTCGAGTGGATATTTCCAAATTATGGGGTGAAAAAAAATTGTTCCACAATGGAGCGATATGATTTTGGGATGGATAAATATTTTCCAAAATACAACTAACAAGAGCAGTCACAATTGTCAAAAAAGACTGTTAAATATGGGGGAGAAACAGAAAATAAGATTAATACAGGTGAAAATTTAAAGAGATGGAAGAGTTTCATACCATATATGCTGAAGCAAGAAAGTGTGAAGAGAGAGGTTTAGAGATGAAGTGATGCAACAATGTGTAAATTATAGGATATGACTATCAAATGTGTGAGGAACTGGGAGTGGGAGAGAGATGCTGATATAGAAAAGGAGCAAAAGAAAGTGTGCTTGTTATTACAGCATCTGATTCCATTTACAGCACTATCCAGGAATTTTGCTTTTTTCATTTGTATGTAAGCAAATTTGATACCACATTGGTGGTGTAAATTCATTAATAAAGGAACACCAATTGATTTTAAAACAAAGAATTCTTGGTCACGACTCGACACAAAATTTTGTGAAAAAGCTAAAAAGAATCTATTCGATTCAAAAAGACACAAGATAATAGACTGTATTCTCACGTCACTTACATATACTCTTATTTTAAATTCAGATGTCTAGTGTATATCTTGAAAGAACATTAAGCCAAGATTCCAGGAAAAAAACATTTTTATTTCAAACCTCACCTTTTTTTTACCTTTGATTTTAAACCCCCTCTAAAGATATCAATTAACCTGAGAGCATCTGCTCAGAAATTTTCTTCCATTGGATATATAGACAAAGTGACTATATTTTTTTACAGTAAACAAACAAGAAAATGAAATTTTCAAATTTTTTGCATAATTCAAGTTCTCTATTTTATCTCTTTCACTTGCATTTTTTAATTCATAGAACGCCTATATAAATACCCAATTTATGAATTCTAATCAAGACTAATAATCAAATCAAGTTCAGAAAAATACATCACAACCCAAACACTAACCAAACCAAGTTGACTGCAAATTCGAGCTAATTTTTACGTATAATCTAGTCAAAATTTTCTACTCAAGTCAATTCACTGGATCCTTAAACCCAATAAAACTACCATTTTTTCAAGCAACCAATAGAACTCAAAAGTTTTGGAACTAAGAATTGTAGGGCTTTACCCCGAGAGGAGCCCTTCCAGAAATTCTCAATGGCCTAGGCAAAACCCAGGCCAATGAGGGGGTTTGGAAATAGTTTTCAACCAGCAATTGACGCGCCTCGGTTAGTACCTCACTAGCTGCGTCATTGCCCCAAGCGCAAAGATGGTTTGCTGTTTCGCCTAACCTTCTTTTTATAGGCTGTCTTCTATTCCCCACTTGTTTCACTTTCGATGTGGGATGGATGTTAGCTTTCCCCTGCCAAGTCTATCCGAAAGTCTTATACTCCGTTGTATGAACTGAATCAACTTACTTTGATCAACTAAACAGTGTGCACGAAGGTCAGTAATCGAATTCGAATGCCCTACGAATAATGGAAAGACGGTTCTGCTGTTCCTTTTGTGTTCCAAAGCTCTCCCCTTGGACAGCCGAGGAAAGAGAGCGATTGAAGGTAATGTATAATGTGTTCTGGTGATGGAGGATCTTAATGAGTATCACCTCTTTCCTTCTGCATTACTTTTTCTTTATACTCCGTTGTATGAACTGAACAACTTACTTTGATCAACCAAACAGTGTGCACGAAGGTCAGTAATCGAATTTGAATGCCCTACGAATAATGGAAAGAGGGTTCTGCTGTCCCTTTTGTGTTCCAAAGCTCTCCCCTTGGACAGCCGAGGAAAGAGAGGGATTGAAGGTAATGTATAATGTGTTCTGGTGATGGAGGATCTTGATGAGTATCACCTTTTTCCTTCTGCATTACTTTTTCTTGTTTATGTATGGTAGAATCCACCTTAAAAAGTGGGGCGGAGACTCTCGTCATTGTATAGCTTGAATACATACAGTCTTACCCCTTATTTTCATATATTTTGAAATGTAGGCCCACTTCAAAATATCATTATTCGAAAGGCAATTCAAATTTACTCTCCAGAAGAAAATCTTGATGGGTGAATTTGGTGAGAAATTCCCAAATAATATAAATGGTTTTATAATATATTTTCATTATAAAAAGTTCCAACCACAACTTGAAAAAATCAAATATTTAGTATTTGTCCACAGCTTTGAATGTCTTCCAGAATGACTGCAACTTCCCATGGTGGATTTGTTCAGAGCTGAGCTCAGGAGAATTGTTACAGACAAAGATCACTTCTGGTGTGTTGAGTATTTGTGCCGTTAGACAACCTTCTCTTACTGAATAAGCTTCTAGAAAGAGTCCGAGTCAGTCGGGACCACCTTAGCTTTCCTTCCAATATAACCTACCTCATATCAGCAAAATACATCATCTTGCCTTTATTTAGCAGGAACAAGTACTCGCTCCAATGGAATAATGCTTCTATCGTATGAGGACACCAAAAAATTGGTGTGCAGAAAGGTTACTTCAAAAATGTTGCTCAGTAAGGTAATATTTGTCAAAAGCTGAAAATTTTGGATGACTGTTCTAGCAAGGGGTCCAATGCGCTTGGAGCAAACTTCCTTGCAAAGAGAAAACAGGGCGACGATGGCTGATCATTGTAAGTGCATGCTTGATCTTCGAGAATCTTCTTGAAAAATTGCTCTGTAATATCATCTTTCCCAAATGTGGCAGGATGAGCGCCACCCCTAGACCAATCCACAAAGGTAACACTCCTGTTTGCCAAGAGATGAGGAGATTGGATGCTAAGCATGGTCTGGAAATAGTGTTCATCCACATAACAAGCAGGTCTGCAGAACTGTTCAAACTTTGGGTAGTAAATGGTATCCTGGACAATGTCAATTGCCAGTTTTCGATTGATTTCAAACCACTGAGACCCTTTACGCCAATTTGTGATGGTGACCTCAGGAGCCATCTGATCATTATAACGCCCTCTACCACAAGGTCCAGGGTCATCAAACGAACCCATGAAGCTGAACTGAGATCTTGATATGTAGTCGTAAACAAAGCTGAAGTTACGAAGAGGAATGCAAGACTCAGACAGGAGAATGAACCGCTCATTGGAGAGATCAAGCAATGCATTAGCTAGGAGTCTTTTCTCAGCATCACACATATTCATCCTCCCCCACTCTGCCACCTACATAGATAAGAGTTCAGAAAACTTGAACAATGTTATCCAATCAGTAAAATTGCATAACAAGGCAATCAGAGCTATTGGTTAATACTAAATTATGTTAGCTAATTGTTCATAATCATAGACTGCTAAACTGTCCTTTTTATTTTTTAAAATATAAACTAAAAATGCATGGTTCAATAAGCTTCTCCGGGCACCGGCTTGAGGCTAACGAGAAATAAGGAGACAAATGAATAATAAAAAGCAATTCCTTATTTGGGATAGACTATGAAAAATACTACGAAAAAAGCAGCCAGCTTCATCTTTCAGTAGGCCAGACAACCTTCTAAAGTTATTCAAGGCAGTAACTTCCACCAACAAATCAAGATGCGCAATCAGTCATGATCATGGTACTAATTTCGACAAGTATCCATAGATTGCCAAACACTTTTGTCCAGGGACCAAACAGATAAGAGACACCTTCATGTCATATTTAGAAATCTAGTATATCGGTTAAAGCTCAAAAGAAAGCTTCTAATTTGGCATATCATACTTATAATTTATTTATACAATACAAAAAACATACAGCCAACTAATTTAACTCAAGATACATCCGCAAGGAGGAGAAAAACTAATTTGACGAAGTCTCACTGATGTTTATACAATCTTTTGTGCCCATAAATTTCTTTTCTATGGTTCCACTAAAAGGATTTTCTCTTCGTATGGAATGCTAGGAAGGCGGAATATGATGAATCCATTGACATTTTACTATGGGAATAGTGAGTGCCTGGGGTTACAAGACAGACAATTAATTATTTTTGTCCAAATATTTGCATCAAATTAAGTTCTGTGGACTCCTGTTTGTTGTGATAACTTTATATTTACTACTCCATTTCAGGTGAACATGCCTACGTAGAAATAACCTGTGACAAGAAGTCCTGCAACAAATTTGATGTTACGTCTATAACCAAAGAAGCTCAACAGAAAGACATTTATGGCAATCAGAAAACATGGTTAAAAGGGGTGATCATGAAATCTGCTAATTCTGATATGATAAATACGAAAACCCCCTTCCAAATCCATTGAAGCAAAATCACATATTAGTAGATGCATTATGCATCCTTTAACATTTAGATCTTTACTATTAATATTCAGCTCTGAATAATGCTCTTGTTCCATTTTTCACCCACATCGAAGCCCAAAAACTGAGATACAAACTCAAATGTAAAGAAAATAATTAGGCTTCTTAACTGTATCATTCCAAACAACCACACATCCTTCCTAATGTCAATACAGAAATTATGTCAATATTTATATGCACTCTAACGCCATTTTATATGACCCAATTGACACCTCATCAAAATATATGAAAAAAAATAAAGCCGAATAAAAATTATCAAGCGATGGAGTTAAGAATTCATTGTGGACGTGCTAATAACAATCTCAAAAAGAGAACTAACAAGGCAGTAACCTGTCAAGGATGTATTACTTTAAGAATACTACAGAGAATCATCCATATATAGACCTGGAAGAGAACAAAAAAAATCCTATAAAATAAACATAGAAACTCAAACTATAAATCAGCCATTAAAATTAGATAGACAAAACTAATAAAAAGGGAATCTAAATACATAGATGGTAGAACAATATAAAATTCAAGCAAAACATAGAACTTCCTTAAATATAAGAAATTAGATGTCGTTAGCTGATACCTGACTAGGAATTTGCCTCTGGTAAAAGACCGATGACTGATTGAAATTTGCTTCATAGGATGGCTGTGTATGCAGATAAATTGAATAAAGCCCCTCATGGCCCTTAAAAAACCTCTCCCATAGAGGTGCTAGTGGCAATGGTCCTATTGTCAAGAACATGAAGGCAATCTTGGGAGTTCTCTTAAATGGGTAATCTTTTATTTGAGGAACAAACGAAGCCCGCCAAAACAGTTCAGCATCATTCATCTTATGCAAGAGGTTTGATGGAGGCTTAATCCAACTTTCTAAAGCATTACTCTCTTGAAAACAGGGCAGGAGTCTGGACTTCACCACTGGAACTACATTCTGGACTCCGAAATACCTGGTCATATTCGTAAACACAATGCCTACGCCCAAAAACAGCAACAGAAATTGCAGTAGTCTCAATGTCAGGGCCCTTGATTGATATGTTGTAAATGTTGTAGCATGGTATTTGCCTTCCTCCAATTTACCCAACTTTAACTTCATATTCACCTCGATTTTGTGTCAATTCCAACTTCAGGGATATGGTTTGTTTGGTTTCACCAAAATTGAAAACACCTTCTTGGTCGAAAAAATGCTTCCAAATTCAAGAATTGCAGAGGAATGTCGAACCTTTTTTCCCTCAAATGGCAAGATCAAGCTTTTCAATGGCATGTCCCAATTAGAATGATGAACTGGGTTGGGTTATCACTCCTTGTTCATTTGATTCATAACGGTTTCTTCAAGAGCGAAAGCTGATTAAGCTATGACAGTTGACAAACCTTCAAACTCACAAAGATGACTGGTACACGTGCGTATTACCAATTGGCAGAGACAAGTAGATTTTTTAGCATTTAATCTCAAAAAAGAAGAAAGCTTCAATCGAGACTACATTTTTTGGAAAGACATCATGACCCAAATGATGACAATACAGGCAGGTCAGGAGGGAGGGAGAAGAAGAGCAAAACAGAAGGTGGGGATTGTTGGTTGAGTGTGGTATGGTTGGTTGTTATAAAGGCTCAATTTATGGAGAATCAAAATCGTTTGAGTTTGTACAACAAAACTGATTCATTTCAGACTCTCTACATTAGCGACTTTAATTCCGCCAACCTGTTGTCAAATGGACTCTTAAAACGTCAAAATAAGGGAGAGTATTAATGGGGCTTGCATGCCTTCATCTACGGGATGTTCGAACGTTGAATATGTAAGTCAATATTCAATACATAGTTTCAGAAAGAGGAGGAGAGAGGTTCCGAGACATTGGGAAGAAGACAGAGCGAGAGAGAGAGAGAGAGCTTGGCAAGTGTGTAGAAGCTACGAGATGCTGAAGCCATTTGTTGTTGTTTTTTTATTGCAGTTTTATTATATTTTTAATTTATCGATATTTAATTCATGTGTTTTTTATATAGAAAATTACTTATAAACATGCATTAAGTTTTTCTATACAAAATGTATTTTGCAAACAAAATTCATCAAAAAAAATAATTTAAATCACATTTTCATCCCATAAATAAATTACAAAACAGAAGGAAATAATAAAATTAAAGGAGGAAACTATTTTTTTTTTGAACCCTAAGTAAGTAGGATTTTGCTAATAGCTTCGCGCCAACTCAAAGTTATAAAAAATCAATGCAATTGTGCAGATTCTTGTGTTAATATAGTCAAATTTACTAAATTTAAATATGCTCAAATTCAATATAATTTTAATTGATTAAGTTTGAGTTTGATTTGATAGTCAAATTAAAAAATTTCTCCAAGTTCAACACATTAGAAACTCGTGAGCATTTGAGCCATAAGCATAATGTCTCAACAAAAGTTTCCAAAAACTTTATTATTAATCTGAAAATAAAATCTCATACAAAGGTAGAATTGTTATAGAAAAAAATGGTTGGTTATGTTTTCAATGGGAATTGTTGGGCTATAAAACTTAATATATTCATAGAAGTCGAGTTATATATTACTTAGCTTCGACTCATTTAGAAAATAAAATTTATTTAAAATAATGTTATGTAATTCAATTTGTAACTTAAATTTGTATCCCAAATAAAAAGAAAATCATTAGATCAATGAGTCATATTTAAAAAAGATTGATGTGACTCACTCATTCAATAGTTTCCTTCCATTTGTGATATAAATTTGAGTTAGATAGTATTTACCTTTTATTTAATTTTTATAAAGTGAAAGGTTGTAATTTTTGATCAAATCCTAACCACTGAATCTTACAGGTTCAGGGCGAGGAAAGATATATATTTTAACACACACACTTAAAACTATCCGATGTGGGATAGCCCAGTCCCCCGACACCCCAACGTGATTACCATTGTTGCAGGGTTTCTGGCTCAAAGTATGGGATTTCAGCCCAACACCGAACGCTCCTCAAAATGATAGTTTTATTTTTTTGATCAAATTCTAACCACTGAATCTAACAGGTTCAGGACGAGAAAAGATATATATTTCAACACACAAACATATATATATATATATATTATAATTGAGCCAAAACCAAATCTAACTCAAATTGTTAGGTTGGTTAATAGCCTAACCAGCAGGCAAGCGGACCAAAACGTTTAGCCTGCCATTAAATATGAGTTGAGCTTAGGGTGGGCCAGAGTGGGCTGAGCTATTAAATAGGTTAGGATCGGATCTCTCAGTTGTGTGTGGGTAGCCTGGCTCAAGTAAGCCATGCCTAAAGGTGGGCCATTCTGTGGACTTTTATAATGTAACGTTGACGATTCGTATAAATCCCATGAGCAGGTTAATAGTAAAAAAAATAATTATAAATTCAGATATTTTAAATTTAAATTTTAATGAGCTACCACATCGGATAGCTTTAGATATGTGAGTGTGTTTATAAGTCTCCACTTGGCCCTTACTCTGCTAGAGTAAATGATTAAGTGTGAATCAAAAAAAAAAAAGCCTATGGCGCCTTACGTGGGACGCCCAATTGTGGGCTAGAAAACCCCCTCTTTGGACATTTAATAAATTTTTAAAATTAAATTATAAATAATTTATGAAAAATACTCTAATTTTGATATAAATAATTTTTTTTTACCAGATCGAAAAGAAGATTAGTTGAGGTGCGTGTAAGTCGACTCAAACACTCTTGATTGTTAAAAATAAAATAAAAAACAATTCCTAAGACCATATCCAATCCTTGCTCTTTTTTAATCTTTTTTTTTAAAAAAAAATAAAAAACTCTTAAAAATCTTCTTCGATTTATATTCATTACAAATGAAGAGAAATTTTTTTTTAAATTCAAATAAAGGGAGATGTTTTTTTAAAGTCAAATATTTAATTGTGAGATTATACTATTTTTCAAGATTCAATGATTATATTATTTTTT
>CM042192.1:1831151-1851904 GCA_023539305.1 Ilex asprella
TTTTTTTTATCAATATTATAGACTTAATTCAATGTAACTGTTATTTTAGTCGTAAATTTCAATGTTAGATAAAGTTTACTTTCAATTAAAAGGGTGCATTGAATTATGTCATCAAATTAGATCTAAATAACATTTTTCATTTGTTTTTTCAAGTGACCACAGAAGTTCATAAATTCATATTTACGATAATTATGCGTAAAAAATTCATTAAACATAAAAAGTAAACAAAAGATTTGCATGGAATGAACAAACAAAAAATAAAAGTAAATTAATTAAAACTTCGTATAAGACTAATTATATCATTTAAAAGACTTACAAATCAATGATATCAATAAATACTTTTTTTCTATATACAAAATGGTAATAACAGTTTTTCATTTGTTACCCTTTAATTTATTATATAATGGTGTTCATTTCTATACAATAACAAAATAATCCTATAATTTAGAAAAATGACCGTGATATGTCTAATAATTATTCGGACATGTAGTAATTGCATCTAATTCAAAATTAAATTTTATATCTTGACAAAAAAAATTCAAAATTTAATTGGTAGGAACCCAATAGTTTGTGAGTATTGGATGGATAGTGAACGTTATTAAATGCAGAGACTCACTATTAGATTTAATATCATAATGTATTAGTTCCAATAACATTATTTAAAAATTAATTATTATTTAAGTAGCCTTCTATCTTAATTGATATCACAATAACATAATAATAAGGTGGGCACAATTAAATATGCCTAAATTTTATTTTAAAAAATATATATCTAATATAAAAAAAAAATTGATGGTGGGCACAATTAAATATATCCAAATTTTATTTTAAAAAATATATATCTAATGTCAAAAAAAAAATTGAGGGGGGCACGTGCCCACCCTAGTCCAAGGGTGGCTCCGCCTCTAGTTATTTGTTGTGTTTCGCTAAGTCATACACATTCTGATTCATAGCTTGCCGTTAATCTGGTGATGGACAACCTACTTTAGGTGCTATGTACTATTTCAGTTCTAGTCATTGCATCACTGTGAAGTCCAAATCCACAGCTCAAAATGCTCGACATTATCCATCCAGTTGGTTCACATTGACACAAAGAGCTGATTTTTTGTCTTGCAAAGTAAAGGCAAAATAGTTCATTTTTTTTCTTTCTATTAGTTACTTCAGCTGGTATTTGTTTGCGATAACAGCATTCTTGCATCTGATATTCTATGTCAGTATGTCCATTTGTGTCGAACTAACATTCAGGTTCTGTTTGGTTTCCTATGGTGATTTGTGTATATCTTGCTATAAACTGTATTTCTGATTTATAGGTTCTTGCAGCTGTTCAAGATTGTTGGAGGAATCCTCAAATTGGCCTTTCTCCGTATGATGTCCACTCTCATGCTGGATTTTTGAAGCATCTAATGCTAAGAACTGGAAGGTACTCGGATATTAGTTCTTATGTAATGAAAAATCATTATGCCATCAACATTTGACCTTGTGACATTTCTCATAACAGTAGAAGACACTCATGTGATGTGAATCCAAATGCACCACGTGGACTTGCTCTTACATTTTCTAGCCTGAAACAATGAATACACTGTATACCACATGATTGTATGATAAAGAGGTGATTTGAGCAGCTAGCAGTCAGTTGGTTCCATGAATTTTGGAGCCCTTCCGTAATTTTTTCGGAGAATTTCTATGAGATACTGTGATGCAATAAATTGGGGATTGGTTTTATTTTATTTTTAGTTTTTCTTGCTAAACTTATGAATGACATGCAAGGCATGTATGTAATTGAGACTAAACTTATTTATGTTGTTGAAGGAAGTGTGAAGTGCTCTTGAAATTTTGTACTATACAAGATGGATTATAATGTTTTTCATTTACAACATCTGTTTATAATTCCTTTCAATGCATTTTGGAGTGGTTCACCTCTGTGGTGCATGTTTCGCCTCATCAATGGATGCATGCACCTGACGCCCAACTCACAACATTTAGTGCTTTCGGCTGTGTGTCCTCTTTTAAGTTATAGCATTGTTTTTGCTTTAGTTTTTTTAATTTTTTTTTTTTGCATCTTGGTTCTAAAGCTTGTTTCTTTCCCCATAATCTGAAGGTCAAGCTGCTACTATTAAAAGCTTGACTTTTCAAATTTTCCGTTTCAGGGATGTTGAGACTGGTCTGCCTGAGCTTATGGTTAATTTTGTGACTTCGTCTTACAAACCAGAGCTGTTGAAGCCACTCGTTGAGAGAATTGCAACTATTCCTGAAGTGGTGGGTATTTAAGTTTTAAACTATTTTTATGCTTACCTGCTTCTGTGAAACAGCTCTTGAAGTAACTACTTTTGCAAGCTGTAGTGCTCTCCAGGTGGTAGTCTTTTTTTGGTTGAATGTTTTCCATGCTGTCCTCCTTCCAATCGCTTCTTAGTAGTTTAGTGACTATATCTCAGGTCCTTTTTTATTCACAAGTCTTTGAAGTTTTTACATCTGTGCTTGTGTTCTGCTTATAGTTTATTGCTATCCATGTGTAAGCAAACACATTACTGATTTTCCTCTTAATTGGGGGGAAAAAAATTGGAGGGCAAGTCTTGTACATGATATTACCAAATAATCTTCCTGTACGTTGTTCTTTTGTTACATTTTATTCATTTTTTCCCCCTTTTGGTGGCCGGGTAGGTAAGCATTGTGAACAATGTAAATACATCTGTTGGCAACACATCTGTTGGGGAGGAGGAATACACTTTGTATGGGAAGTCTACTATCACAGAGAGTTTGAGAGGACTGACATTTCAAATTTCGGCAAACTCTTTCTTCCAGACAAATACACGTCAGGTATACAAGAAAGAGAAATTGAACAGCTCGCAATCCTTGCTTCCTTGTTTTTTGTTTTGTAGTGTTTTGTGTGAGTTTCCAATTTTCTCTTTGTTGTTGTTTTGCTTGACTGTAGTGACAAGAGCTTTACTCTGTACAGGCAGAGATTCTGTATAAACTTGTAGAAGATTGTGCCAATCTCAAAGGAGATGGGTCTGAAGTAGTTCTTGACCTATTTTGTGGGACCGGAACGATTGGTCTAACACTTGCCAGAAGGTAAATTTTTTGTTACTCCAATGAATAAGTGTAGAATTTTGCAAATCTGACACTTTCTTTTGCCTCTATTGTTTCCATTCTCTCAGGGTCAGACATGTTTATGGTTTTGAAGTAGTTGCTGAAGCCATCTCAGATGCCCGGAGGAATGCCAAGCTGAATGGAATCTCTAATGCCACATTTTTCCAGGGGGATCTTAATAAAATAGATGAAAGCTTTGGGAATAAGTTTCCTCAGCCTGACATCGTCATTATAGGTAATCTTCTTACATATATTGTTTATGTAGTTCAATGGTCTTGGGAACTTTACTGTCTTTTTTGTAATCAACCATCTACTCCAAAAGCTTAATAGGTTGGAGAGAGTGTAACTTAAAGATCCATTCTTCAACACGCCCCTTACATGGAGGTTAGACTTTGGGCCTAGCACATGAAAGTCTTTTAATAATTAGGATGACAGCGAGATTTAAACACATATCATGTTAAACAACAATCTACTCCAAAAGCTTAAGTTGTCGGAGAGCTTGTAAGTTAAGTATTTATTCCTCAACAATCGCCAAATGTATCATGAGGGTACGGAGTAACAACAAAACCATATGAAACGAACCAAAAGCAATATGAAATTCATAAAAGTGACATATTGGAGTTGAGTTATAGTACTGCCTCTCGTGGCAGGCTAAAAAGTACTCAACTAACGAAAAGTAATTAGGACAATTGCTTTGTCGACTCAAGTTGATTCCAAAAATGATGATGCGTTCTTGTGTATTTACTTATGGGATCTGTTTTTGCCTTTTCTTTCCCATTTGACTGCTGTTATATTTGAATTTGTTGGCATCTTTTGAATGAATTAGACGGTCATGCGAGATTTTGAACCGTCTTTTTTTCCAGAAGGTAAAGATTTTGATTTGTCATCTTGTAGCAGAGTGCATTATCTGAGGGGAGGAAGAGGGAAAATTATTGTTTTCCAATTGCAGGTTATTCTGTTGTGTATAGATGTGCAGTGTCATTGCCATGTTGCAATATGGAGTGCGCTTAATTTCAAGTTTTCCCCTACTTCCCTTTGTGTACATTTCAGGGGCGGCAAAAAGAGGCATTTTTTATTTACCAAGCTATGTAAGCTCTATGTTGGTCAATGAGTCATACCTTGTCAAAAATGATCTGATGGTTCTCTCAAGAAGCATATATGTTTGAGTTGTAACCCAGTAATGGAATGTTGGAAGAAAATTTAATATACCTCTATCAGTTAATTCAAGATGGCTAGAAGGTACTAGTACAACATGCATTACACCATCAATATCACGGAGATAGTTGTGTGAACTGAAGAAAATTATTAGGTTCATCATTTGAACTTGATTTGAACATGACCGAACTGAATTGCTCACGTTTGTTTTAATGTGTCAAACCCTGCAGATCCTAACCGCCCAGGCATGCACATGAAACTGGTTAAATTTTTGCTGAAGCTGAAGGCTGCACGCATTGTTTATGTATCTTGTAATCCTGCCACATGTGCACGTGATCTTGATTATCTCTGTCATGGTGTGGTGAGTATCAGTACTTTGATCAAAGTTTTTCGTCTCCTCGTTTCAGTTATTTGTCCTTATTACAATCTTTATGCAGCCTGAGAAAAACATTGGAGGATGTTACAAACTGAGAAACTTACAACCAGTGGATATGTTCCCTCACACTCCGCATATTGAATGCGTTTGCTTGCTGGAGCTTTCCTGATTCCTGTTGTTAGCAATTTTCCATCACTACACTTTTGACCCCTCTCGTATCGTTTGCTTTCCCAACTTTTTGGGGCTATGCTGGCACTATTATCAGTGGGATTGCAAAAGTTTTTGAAGGATATTTAGTCTATTTGTTTGTCTGCAGCTTTTGCAGCTGTGTTTAAACTTTGATTTTGTCCAGTAGCAAAAAAGGCGGCAATGAATGACAATAAAGAGAAGAGTTAGAGGATCTGCACAGCTTTGAGAGTTTGCAAGGATTATATGATCTGTTGTAGCTTTGTAAGTAATTATTTGTAGTATTGATGCTTATATCATTTTATATTCATTTACTTCACAATTCTACTTGATCTATTTCTTTTCTTTTTTTCAAATGAAACAAGTCTTTCGTTAAACAAAATACAGAGTGCTCCTTGATCTATTTAAATTCGTGTTCAGTTAGTGGATAAAAAACAGTGGAGTGTACTTTTGTGGTTTATTTCGCTAGTTGTGCGTGTCAGCCATTATGAATGAAGGGTTGAGCTGATATCGGTCGTTAAATTTTCTGTCAGGCCAGAAGAAGCAAAGTCCATCGTTAGGTTTGAAACAAGAAAAAAAAAACAATCCAGTATAGAAGACTCCCATTACTGTTAGGCGATGAGATGTATGCAGCCTTAGTTCCGTGCTCAAAAGAAAACCACAGATATAGAAACCACTAGAACCAAACTGAGGGGGAAGATTGCATGACTTGAAGAAAGAAGGAAGCAGCAAAGTGAAAACCAATTGCTTTGTCAATCTTCCATATATATTTTAACAGCAATTAATGTAAAACTATGATGATGGTGAAGATGAACAAAATCCTACGCTAAAACACCGTATGAAGTGTGTAGAAAATGGTCTGTCTTTGGCCTAGGGTCTCATGGATACAAGATATAATGTGTTTTGATGATATAACCTAGCCATACTGTTTCCTTTCTTCTTGTATACTGCGGAAAATCCGAGCAGCTGATTCAGATGCTGATTTAGAGTTGTAAGGCACAACCTTGATCACCCCTATCTGCTGCTCAGTACTGTGATTCTGGGCAGGTTGATCTGAAATCTGAGTTCCTGGAGCAGTAGGGAATAGAGGAAGTACATCTCTATGTGCCCTCTCGGGACTGCTTGCATTACAATAGTGCAAATCATCACTCTTTTTGGACCCCTGCATCATTTTAAGACAATCTGAGACTACCCCACTCTTCTGGCTTGATATCTTACATGAGCTTTGATAAGGTATGGTGAAATTAACGTCATGCCTTGATAATTTACTACTGAATGGGCCCAACTGCTCAACAGCTGAACATGAACCAGAGGGGTTCATGGCTGGCAAAACATATGGTGGAATGTAGGTCTGATATAGTGCAGCAGGACTGGAGAAAATCCCCATCCCTTGTTGGTTGTTAGAACCTGGGACACCACAAGCCGTGTTCAGGAAGCCTCCACCCATTGGACTCGTGTTCATAGGTCCACAACCACCATAAACTGGTGGCACGAAGTCTGTGGTTGGAGGACAAAGTCCTGTGTAGGGCTTGTAAACAAGTCCTTCAGAAGCTGACCTTACAGGAACCAACCACTGATTTCCCGGCTGTGGGTTGAAACACCAAGGTGTCAGTTTGGCATCAGGGGTTACAGGTGCTGGTGTAGGGTTTCCCGAATAAACTTTCTGATCTGATTGCCAAGTAACGTTTCCTTTGTAGGTGTCATTACTGAGAGGAGTAGGCAGCTTTTTAACTGCATTCTCTGCTGCACATTCAACCTTGGGATTCAGTTTTTGACTGTCAACTTTTGCCTTAGCAACCAAATGTCGTTCCAGAACATCCTCAGATGGTAAATTCTGTAAAGCAGATACTTTGAATGGCCTGCCAGAATAAAACGTGTCTTCAACCAGCAGCTCTGGTGATCCAGCAATTAATCTCTGCACCTGTTCAAACATCCACTACCTCAAACATAGAATCTGAAAGTCAGCAAGAAAACTAAATCTCACCTCATAAAAGCTTAGTACTTCACCTGGGCAAAGACAAGCTTACCTTAATTAGTCTATGCAACTCGAATACTTGCAATGCAAAGACTCTTTGCTGACTGAAAATAGGAGTATATGAACTGAATTACACGTCATGATATAAATGTTCAAGGAAATAGCATAAACTCTTACAATGCACATATGTGACCAGTTATATGCATTTACTTTAAATTTCCATGCTTTAGCTGAAATCTGTATTTTTCACCCACATTATTGGAGAAATATTAGTACCAGAATGTTCATTAAAAGAGTACATTTAAATGGTTCATTAAATTTGTTGTCGACTCGAGAGAAAGTAAAAGCAAGAAACAAAGAACAGATAAAAGAGTCATATGATATTGGTTTTGAGGTAACTGGAAATCAGCAACAACTAAAAGAGTTTTATCTATCCTTCCAACTTTTCATTTCATCCTTTCAGCTTTTCATCATTTCATTTCCGACATACCAAACAAAGCATAAGTCCCGTGGCTGGATCAGCTTAAGCATCTACAGTTGTCTGTAGCAGATTAGATATATCCGATGGCCAAATCCTCATATCATCATAAAATATGGGGGTGGGGGGTAGAAATTGCTATGTTACCTAAATAAAGTCCACTAGGGAAGAATCACAGATGGACTTGCAACAGTATCAAACACAGGCATATTGATTATCACAACATTTAAGCCCTTGAAGACCTAAACATAATCACAATTGATAGACTTTATTTGTTTTGCCAACAATGCCTTATTTTCCTTCAAAATTATGTGAAATCTTCATTCAATTCATATAATATGCCAAAATTCCTGCAACTCTACATAACAAACACCAGCCAGAGATACTTACTGGACAATAGTTCTTCTTGCTTCCCAGAATTGTCTCTGACCTATTACTTCCACAGCGTCATCAGCGGATATATCCAAACCCGATATAGAGTCCACCACAGAGGTATCTGAGGTGTCATCATTTCTGTCGACATCTCCTACTTGTAGAGACCCGCAATTTTGATCTTCCTGGCCTTCCGTAACAGTTTGAAGCCTATTAGGACTTATATGGAAGTCTCCAAGTGGTGGCCTGGACCATGATAGACCTTCCATTGTGGTTGCGCTTCTCTTTCTTTGACTCCTTTCTGGCTCTGTCAACGCACCTCCTGAAGGGGCTTTATTATCATGCAGAAGTCTATATTCTTGATGCGATTCTGCATTGGGATCATGTAATCTACTTAACTCATCTACCAGAAAGCTTCTCGTTTTTTGATCAACAGATACTACTGCCCGGTTATCTGTCTCAGAACTTCTACCCCTAGCTCTCGCACTTGAAGCAGGCTTGTTCGCATGGTCCTGACTGCTGTGAGACACTTCTGCATTCTCTTCAGAATTATTACACCGATGCTGCCTTGACTTGAGATCGATAGGGTCAGCTTGTTTCAGATGATTTTCAAGAGAGGTTTGAAGCTGCCCAGATGAGTTCAGGCTTGAGGAAGTAAGTTTTTCTTTATCCATGTTTCGCTGACCATTACCCGAATTTGAATATTTATCTGATTGTACAAAAGTTGGAAATCTAAAACCATCCTCATCTCCAAGCTTCTTCACATAAGTGTTCTTGAAGAAACTGCGTGGAAACAAACTATGCTCGGAAGTTGTTGTCAGTTGCCCTGTGGCACTTATAGTTGGATAGTATGTAGGTTTCACTTGTTTCCATTTAGAATTTGTTGATGTGATATTTAAATTTAGCCCACCAGAAGAATATGGCCTCTCAGCAAAATAATTAGATCCGGAAAAGTTGTAGAATGAGGAAAACATGTCCCTTTCCTGGCAATCTTTCTACAACCATTGATAACTTCATGTAAGCAGACAAGAGAGAGAGAGAGAGAAGAAAAAATAATCAAGTGAATTCTTACTTCTCAATGCAAATTTTCTTAAACTCACATGACTTGAGGATGTTGAGGGAATTGATACTGATCCAGAGGTAAACCTTTGAGAAGGTACACTGGGCTGTTCACAATGAGCCATCTTGTTCCTTGGTGGTGGCCTTGGCCCTCCATTATCTGCATCATTGATATGAAGCCTTGGAAACAGAGGGCCCATTTGCTTCTCTTCATCCTTTCCACCTTTCATCCTCCTCTATTCCTTTAACACAAATCCCACTCCAAAAAACAAGCCTTTTCATCAACTGCAATAGATGATCCCATTTCAACATTTGCCAACAAAACCAACCACCACAAACCCAAACACTTGACCTACTTAGATACCAAAATTGCTAAAACAAGTTAACCCACCTCAAAAGAACAATTATTTTTGCTGAAGATCAACAGCAATGAAGGAGAACACATGATATTGTACTTAAAAGTTGTAGTTTAATGACAATTTTACAAGTACCCAAATGCAATTTACCTGAAGAAATGAAATAATTCAACAGAAAAATCAGAACCAAACAAGAAGAAGACACGGCTACTTTGAAAAAACCACGATTGCACAAGTACCCAAATGCAATTTACCTGGAGAAATGAAATAATTCAACAGAAAAATCAGAACCAAACATTTCACAAGTACCCAAGTTACAGCTACTTCAGATTATGAAACGTCGCAGTCAAAAATCAAAAAGGAAATCTATGGAAGATATGAAAGGGGTCAATGTGACAAATAAGCGAGTCCAAAAAACCAATCCACCCCTCACTATATCAAATCTTTCAGCTGAAAATCCAACACAATCTTGAGAGAGAGTGTGTATGGGCGGGTGAGAGTGGAAGTCCAGATGGGGAAGATAGATTCAGCAAGAGAAGAGAGGCTACCTTGAAGCATCAAAAGATAATCAAATCAACTAAAAGGAGATAGATATCTTTATATTCTGAATGTGCGGCCAATGTGGGACCCAAAGCGGATAGAACTGGGAGGTACTGGATTTTTTCAGGCCTAAAAAACACGAGAGAGAAATGGGCAGAGTGACTCAGTCTCTTTCTCTCTCCGTTTGTGTCTCCCTATGTCTCTCTCTCTCACTCATCCAACAACAGTCCATTGCCAAACCAAGTGGTGATGTTGCCACAAGCCCCATACACATAAAAAATCCTCCAAATCTTCTACCCAAAACTCAGTTATAGATTTGCAATTATAAAGCCATATGAGGATGGCCTTTCAGTGATATGATGAGACAAGGCAGAGTTAATACTACTTAGATTTGACTGGAAAAAATTGTTACAAAGTCCTTGGGCTTAGGCGGTTGCGGCGAACTAGGCATAAAAAAAGAATGCATAGATCACTTGGCTCAAATCTAAAACCATTTTTAGATGTTTTTGTAACAAACTTTAGGATGCAAAAATTGGATAGTGCCTCGTTTAACTCCCTTCAATCTAAAATAAACTAAGAAACATAATTTTCGGATTCAAACCCCCAACATTTTTGTTTAGAATCTTTTGATAAGAATTCCATCGTAATGTCTACTAAAGATAATTCTGAGTAACTTATAGATGGCAAAACCATTAACATGATTTGCTAAAAATGACAATTTCTAAAAGAAAAATAGAGAGAGAAAAAGTATTAAGGTGAATCTAAATTCCTTAATTATAATTCCATCAAAATTTTATCTAATAAATACTTAATAGAAATTAGTATTTTTTACATACACATATAATTTGATTCTAATCACCCGTCATCGACAATTAGTATAACAAAATTCAAATATATAAGATATAATATTATTGAATCGAATTCAAATAATCAATTAAAAATATGAAATTATTGATAAAATAAAATTCCAATCAAAATTCAATCGACACCCATGCGAAGGATGGGGACATGATGCCATGATTATCTATTAAATCAGTGCAAAAATTCAGTTTAAGCAAAATGGGAGGAAAAAATTCCTATAAATCAATATTTTTTATGGTGAAATAATCAATCAAATTTTCAGTTTTTACAAGCACAAGTAAGTCTGACTTGTAATAATTCTTTCTAAATTAGTTTTTTTTTTGAACCACAGAAGCCAATTCCACTACAACCCCTCAAAGGGGAAAGAGCGGAAGAGACTTTATAGTCACACACGCCACCTACACCATCCGATGTGAGATGGTCCAATCCCTAAGAACCTTCAAAGGCCCCAGTAAAAGGAACCGGAGACAACATCCCAACACCACACACCCACGCAATACGAGCAAGCCAGCAATACCTTTCCTTTTTGAACCACAGAAGCCAATTTCACTACAACTCCTTAAAAGGGAAGGAGCGGAAGAGACTTTATACTCACGCACGCCACCTAAACCATCCGATGTGGGATGACCCTTCTAAATCAGTTGAAAACTCCATTATTAATAGTTCATGTGCATTTTTTATATGGATATCAACTACGTTTTAACTCAAAATTTTGTACTTAGTTTGTATTTATTTTAAAATCCATATGTAAATAAGATTAATGACATCTAAGGACGTCAAAATATGACACGATAAGAATATAGACATAAAATTAGAGAGTTTAGGTCTTTAAGCCACCTATTTCACAAATGAGAAGACCTAATACGACACGATTGATAAATGAATTAGATATGAATAAAACCAATCAAAAAAATTACAACACAACTTGTTTATATGTCATTTATACACGATTCTTATCACGACTCTTGAAACACAAATTAATAAATAAATCGATGTATAAGTAAAGTGTTTTTTATACGACCTTGTTAAGATCCGATCTGGCCTGCCTCACCCGATTCCTTAGACATGTACTGTCATGGTATTTTTGTTTGAAAAAATACAATATTTTGGTAATATTATATTTTTAAAACAAAAAAATCGATTTACCACATTTTTAAACTTATTTATCGATCTATTGTTGTTTTTGAAAAAGAAATCAACAATTTCACTTTCATCATGAAAGTAGAATCACAATTATGCTTTCAACAAGTGATACAATAAAAAAAAGATATTATTATAAATATTAAAAGTGATCTTATTTATTCCGTTTTTAAAAAATACATTAAATAAGTAAATAAGTTTAAAAGTGCGATAAATTAATATTTTTATTTGAAAAAGACAGTATTTTGATAATAGATTCACACATTGTGTAAGGGGTGTCAACTCTGAACATGCGAACGATTATAAAATTAACATAATTATTAAATATACATAACAAATATTTTAAATTAATATTTAATACTTATACCCCATTAAATAATTTTTTTTATAAGTTTTAATACAAACATCACACGAATATAAATAACACTAGCACGACACTTTTGACACGGCGTGCAAGCTATATATCTAGAGAGAAAAACAGTCGGAGAGACGGGGAGAGAATGGGGTAAAAGCATGAGAAAGAACGAGCGTGGTCTTAGACTCAGAGGAAAAGCCACGGCCCATGGAGACAGTGTAAGTTCAAGGATTTTTCTGAATTTAGATACGAAATATCTGAATTTTGATAGAGAGTTTTCATATGTAAGCTTCATTGTATTGTATTTACAGACAAAGATTTGTTCCATGCATGTGTTCAGGCGGGGGGGTTTTGTTTTGATCTCATGGCATTTGCAATTCCTCATCAGAAGCACATTCCTCTGCCTACTAACTCAGGTATTTTCAATTTTTACTCTACTTTAGCTCAACTTCCTGTTCATTTTCAAATGAGAAATTCTTTGGAGTTCTGTTTTGTGATTGTATGCGAGATGTCTAATCCTTCTCTAATCTCTCCGATGAAAAGAAATTAGAAAACAATATTGGTATCATTTCTTTGTTTCACTTATCCTTCAACTATTGTTTTCCATGCTCCAGGAATGAGGAGATAGTACGTTTGCATTTCCTTTTCTTTGGCCACGTTTATTGAAGGGGGAATGATGTTTTTTAGTATCATTCGTTCGCTTTATTTATTGTCATAACATTAGTTTTGAAGTTAACATTCTTGTTGTTGAATTCCACTTCTTTTATGCCAAAGAAAGTGAAAATGTGGAATTCAATTGATTAAATATATGTTCCATTATATGATTGCAGCAAGGAAATCATGACTTAGCCAAAAGATATGATCCAAAAGTGAAACAGAAAACAGAACTTATGTAGCAAGACCATTTGTTTCAAAGAAAATAACCAAGCTCTTAAAATTTCCTTGGTTTTATGAAATTCTTTCTGTTTAAATGGCGAGTATGATAATACCATGATCACCCCAAGAGCATATAGGGAAGGGTTTTGCAGCACAGAGTGTTATTTAGATACAGAGGAGATTGCTGAATGGGGTGAAATGGGCAGTCAAAATTGGTAAAGGAGAGACACTTTTTACAAAAGCTTACTATTGCTCTAACAGTGTCTTGGAGATTGACAGCAACGAATTAGTATGTTTGAGCACTCCCCTAAGAAAGAAGCTTGAGCTGTTGGCCAGATGTCATGTCTTTGGTGAAAATATTTAGATGGAGGGATTGAAATAAACATGAAAATTGGCTTGCTTGCATGAATTGGGGCATATCGTTGCCACTGAAGATGAAGCATGTTATAATCATTGATTGACTTATTATGCCTATTGTAAATGTGTTGAAATGACTGATTGGCTTGGCTGATCATGTCTATTGCCACTAAAGTACGATCAAAGTCTAATTCATTAGGACAATAAACTGTCCATTTTTTCCCATCTCGCTGCCTGTTTCTTTTTTTTTTTATTCTTTTTCTACTTATTGTAGGAATCATGATGTTTGGGACTCCTTTTTTGTTCGCAAAGTCTGGTTTTTGTTCTTGATTGTTTTGTGTTGGTATGCTTTACAGGTGGCAAATACCCTGATCATGAAGCGCTTCTATCGTTGGTTCTGATTCATATAGTCACGCATGAATCTCAACTTCCAACCGAATTTCTCTATCCCTCCTCTAAATCTCAGTTGGCCATTGGATTTGACTTCCAGGGTGTTGACCTCTGCTGATAGGGGACTCTTTGCATCATGCAGGTGTTATGTTTTATCTTACACTTGTAACTTAAAGTATAATAAGCTTGAACTGTTAAATAAATTAGTATTGTAGTATTAGTGAAACTTCTATCCAAGCGTATGCGAAGAAAAATAAATGCTTATATTGGTGAAAAGGGCTAGTAGGTGATTTGTGACCCTTCAATGTGAGAATGATTTTTGCTAAATACGAATGTTTGTGCATATGGAGGATAGGTTGTCCAAGTTTTATGACAGTTGTGCAGAAGCATATTTCGAGCTGATGAATGCATCAGACATATATATCCTGGCTAGCTTTCAATATTAATCTTGCAATTTAAGGCTGAGAATAAATAATGTTCTTTCTTCTTCTACGACGTGAAAACTGGTACTTTTTTTGTTTGGGCACAACTGGTGAATAACTTCAATTTCCTGTTTCAGATTCAGATTTCAATACAGATATTTGTATTTCAATTTTCTGTATTATGTTGAGCTTTTAATTTTTAATTTCTGCCTGTATCCATGATTTAGTTAGGACTCAGGGTTTGATGATATGATATGAGAGCATTATCTGATTGACATGATTTTGCCAGCTTGGTTTTCCAGATGCTATATATTTGGTTGATGCTATTCAGGGTGGGAATGAGCTGATGAATGCCTGTAAGCCTTCTCTTGAATCTAGTTGCATCAAAAAGTAATTCACAACTGCAAACAGGACAGTGAGGTCATGAAAATGACTTAGTACTTCACCCACATCTTTCCACATATCTTTTTTCCTCATGTCTATACCCTTGCTCATACTGGGTATATTTCTTACTTCAGGCATTAAATTATCAGTTTGGTATCAGGTAGCACAATGTTGTGGTTACCCAGCTGACCTTTGTTTTGTTGGTCTGCTTTTCTTTTCAAGGGAGAAGTGTTGAATTTTGAGTTCTTATCTTGGGGCCACCACTTCCAGTACAAATCAGTTGATTCAATGCTGTCTGCACTTGTTTTAGCTTGATAATTCATACTCAACCTGCTTCAAAACTGGCATTCAACAAGTTAATGTCCAATATTGCATGAAGTCCTCTTGGCCTCCGACGAACTATTTATGTGACATTTGAATTTTAAAGGAATTTGGACGAAGGAGGCTTCTGACTTATCACCAGGATTTTCTTCGTGGTTATCAATCTTAGTTCTGTGATAGTAGTACCTTCAGCGGAGAGGTTAAAATGGCCTCTCAAGTTTAAAATGCAATTCTTAGCTTTGGTTTGCATGCTAAGGTGTTATATATTTACATTTTGTTGTGATGAACGATACGTTTGGAATTATTTTATGGCCACTAGAAGACATTGTATTCTCATTCTTGTTGATATCCCTGCATTAAGTTCAACAAGAGCATGACCTCCATGGCTTGAATTTTGATCATATTTTGTACCATGTTCAACTTGTTGCAAGACTGATCCTGTGCATCAAATTGTTCACTTTGAAAAATGGATGTTTTTTCAACACAAGCAGTTGCTTTGTGATCAACTGGACGGATTTCTCTTTCATAGTTTTACAGATAGCATATCATCTGGGAGAGGAACAACATGGATGGAAACGATTGCCCAATGACTACATGACTCCTTGCGGGATCGTCATTACTGTGGTACTATATCTATATTGCTGTCTGGTTTTGGGGTGTCATTTTCATCAAACTCTACTTCTTTTCATTGCATACTGATGCATGGTTTTGGTGGGACAACCTTTTCGCAGGTTTTTATGTTCCAGTGTCCAGTCAAGTTTTTTAGTTCTTACCCCCCCTCCAACATACACAAACAAAAAAAGGTGGCTCTTCTTATTTCTTCTTTGATGTTTTCTCCCGCTTAAAAACATGCTGTAATTGATATCATATACGGAGAAGAAAGAAGTCTGCACCCTTCAAAGAGAGGTCAGTATAGTCATTTCAATCAGTTTTGAAACCAGTAGGCACATTCTGACAAAGTATTAAGTTGCTAAATAATTTCTCTTGTACACATCCTCAAAATTTAAACACACCTTTGAGGTTCTAGGTTTGTTTCTTTGGGTTGGATTTGTTGTTACTCCAATCTTCCGATCTAGTGAGCCCTCTAATGATGTTTCTTTGAATTAGTTATGCATTATTTTAAATGGATTATTGCTCAGAGCAAGATGAACTGATGAAACAATGTATGATCTACGTTGTTCATGTCAAAAAACTATTTGCCAGGCCTACTTTCATTGAAATCTCTGGCTGCCAGGTTTTCAAACGTTTCCAGTGGCTACTTCACATTTTGAAGATGCTGCAATGTAGTCGCTAGATTTAAAGAATATAGTGTAGAAGGTAAAAAAATTAGCGATTAATGTTTGAGAGCAGTCATTTGTTTCTTGAAGGGAACACAACGATCCGTGCGCTTTCTACTTGTCTTGTTGATGATGTGATTAGATTTCTCAAGTCAGCTACGTTTATTCATGGAGCTTTGTTTTTTCTCCCTCAGGTGATTGCATATGGTGAGTCTACCTGTTTTCCGGTAGAAGGCTTACCAAACATGAAAAAGCAATTTATCAGTGAATAAGTAGAGAACTGTTATCATTTAGTTAATAATGCAGTTAGTTGCATGGACAACTTTAGGAGCCAATTTTGAAGTCCTGAAATCATATTTACAAATTCCAAAATCCAAATAGAGCCTTAGCTTTTGTTGATTCTCATGATGTGCTCACTATTAAGCTTTTCTTGTTCTGAAGCAAGTCTCCCCACATGGCATGTTGGGGACATGAGATGATGGATGGTCGACAAATGAATTTTTGTAGCTCATATAATTTACAGTTGAGGAATCAGTAAAGACAAGGGAGATGTTTCTTTGGGAGAATAGTATGTCTCTTGGATATGATTTGTATATGTGTTCCATGTAACAATTTATGTATTTACGAGAGTTATAGGGAGGAGATATCTGTATGGGACCATGAGTCCATTTATTTTCCTTTTGGATGCTGGCCATTACAATTTGTTGTGCTTAGATGATGATAGATATTTGAGGAAGCTGACGGCTGGAATACTTGTCTGACAAACTAATGTAGAAGCGATGGAATCAGGTTTTTTTGTTCTTTTCTTCGTTGACTGATTGATTTATTTTCATACTCATGTCTATCTTGCCTTGTCTTCTTATATCTAAACTCTTAAATGTTATGGTATGCATTACTTGTTGCAAATTCTATTAAAACAAATGCTAAATGAGCTTCGAAGCTTTTGTGAAATATGCTTTGAGTGAGGAATGCTAAGATATAATTTGTGAGATAACCTGAATGTGGGAGGAAATATTCCAGAAAAGGAAATACTGTCAGTGCTTGAATTCCGTGTGTAAAAATGGCATGCTTTATTGGTAGAAAAGGATCTTCAATAATGTCAATCAAAGAATCTTGCACAAACACGCCCACCCTCTCTCTCTTTCTTGCCTTAGTTCCAATAAATCATCTACAAATGCACTCTGTAGGGGTGAAATTCTAATTGGTGGAGCAAGGGGTCTCCAGACAAGGAAAATTTGTCATGAAATCTCTGTTCAACAGTATACAGCTCTGAATGTCCACTCTTATTCCAGTTTAGTGCCTTCTCTTTGCACTTATCATGTATGCATTACAGTAAGCGAGGTGTGGAACACGTCTTTCTCATACAGAGTCTTCTGAAAATATATATATATATATCTAGTGAAGGTCCTATAGACATTGGTGTTTTCTTCTTCTCAGACCTGATTCTCCTTTTTTTTTTACATTGAGTTGCTGACTTACTACTTAGCAAAATGGTTGAAAAAAATATAGTATACCCATAGAGACAAAATTTCCATGCATCAATGCTCATTTTTACTATGAAAATGATCAAACCTAATGCATGCATTGGGATTACATCAATTGCTACGTCTCCATGTGTTGGTGTATATTGACTCCACTCCATTTATCTTCACATAGGTTTTCATCATAGGACCAGCGAAGCAGGGTGAGGAAAGCAGAAGCTATTTTACAGGGGAGGACGTGGAAAATTCATTTTGAACGTTGCTGATCATCAGGAAAACATTCTGGTTACATCTTTATTTTGTGCTTGCTTCTTGAAACAATCTCAAGGACCCTAATTACCTGTCTTAATATTGAAGCACCTTCAGATTTTAATTAACCCCTCACTTGCTAGTGGCGATAAAAACTTTGGCAAACTTCACTTTATCCCCTTGTGGTTGAGCTCTCTTGCAGATTTACCCCCTCGCCTTTCTAAATAGGCACTTAACTCGTGTAGTTTATGGACTAAAATGAACTACATTTTCATCCATTTTAAATAACAGTGTTATGCGTTTTGTTAGTTTTGACAGCTAGCAATTCGACGAGGTTAATCCTCAATAACTGGCCGGTTGTGTCTGAAACTCCATATGGGTCAGTGTCATGACCATAAAGACAGCCAGCTTGGGAAATCTAGGATTACTGCTGGAGTGGAATGGACTGCTAGTTCTAGAAAATGTTGCGAAAGTGACTGTTCATAGTGAAAGAGATAAGAGCACCCCACCATGGAGTTTTGGCCTTTTTTGAGCTAAAGCCATTGGATGGGACAGACTTGCTGTGCATGCATGCATGCATGCATATGAAAACCTCATTTATGTGCCGATATGCATGATGCATCTTCACTCCTTTTTTATTTTTTGGTTACAGGGTGTTCAAATTTGTACTGATTACTATTTCGAGCTCAGCAACTACTACTATGACTTGAGTTGAATTAGAACATGTCTTAAGGATCAAGAGTGGTTGACCCTTAAAAAATGTGAGAAAAGATTGAATTTGAAACTTCTGAATTACTAAAGATTAAATCATTGAATCATGTTCATTTCCACCCTCTTTATTGCCCCCATAAAGCTGGCAATGGAGTGATGAGTAATAGTCACATTTGGGCCAAGGCTTGGCCCGTTTATTTGGCGCGGTCCCGCTAATTCTTCGTGCGAAAATCAAATTAAATATTTCATTTGATTTTACAATATTATTGAATTATCATTCAAGGAGTCTATATACAAACCTACAGAGCTAATTTGTTATTGAATGTTTGATCATCTTGCAGTTATGAGCTCGTTTTGAATTCGGTTTATTTTTAAAAAAAATTAAAATTAAATAATTTTTTAAACTTATTTAAACAAATGAGTTTTATATACTTGTTCGAGGGCGTAATCCCAATGAATAATTCCTTTCTTCCAATTGGTTGACTGATGGACTGAGCCAGCAGCATGGCCGAACATGTTGCCGACCTTTGAGATATGGTTTAGTGTGGTTCGGGAACATTCTATAAAATTGCAATTTAGAGCAACCATTAGCATCAAGGTGACTATGACATTCTAGTAGTTGGAGACAATATTTATTAATGGGGAACGTTATGGTACCGAAATGCATTTTTTCATGTACTGTACCATTACTTTTTTGGCCAATAAAAACATTGTAAATGTATATATATATTTTTAATTTTATTATTTATTAATTATAAATTATAATTAATTTAAAATCAACGGTTCAGATTATTTTTTTAGCACGCTACCACCAAGATAATGTTTATTAAGATGGAGATTCTGAATTTTAGTTGAGCAGTGGAAGTGAAATCAGATCAGATGGTCCCAATTACAGCTCCCCCGATCTTCGATTAAATCCCATGTGCGAGATAGCTATCCCGTCGAGGGTCCCTCCAATCACAGTAAGCCACGTGTGAATAAAAGCTTCGTGTTCACGTGTGGGCCGTAATAATTGAAGAAGCAGGCATGGGGCCCCCAATATTAAGTTCGGCCAATTGGCTAACCCGAGCCGACACAAATTATTTGAACCTGTAACGGCTCGAAAGTGACGGACTCGTCCAAGCCGACAACTAGTGGTCCCGTTACCGTAACGGTGAGCAAAATATAACGCGGGTAAGGAACAGAGCAGAGGCTTTTAATTGAGATTTGGACATTTGGGTTGTCGACTGAGGTCTGAGAGTGATGGATATGGACCACTTCCATTATGGGCCGGTCTATCTAATGTCTCCTCTGGGTTGTCCAAATGGGCCTACTTGTGCGGCCCAAAGAAATGGTTTGACTGTGAATCTCGAGTAAAAGCTTTTTGTTTGTTAGTGTAGTCATATTGATTGTATTGGTCAACATATTGATTGTGATTAACGTGGTACTTATTACACTAAAGTGAGGTTTATGAGGTTTATTAGATCATGTATTAGTCTATAGTAATATTATTTGAATCTAAAAATTTGATCTAATTTATTAACTTAATGAATTAATTTTATTATAACCGTTAGATTAACACGTTTCAATATTTAATAGAACATATGGTCAATTTAACGACTACAAAAAATTAAGTCAACAAATTAAATCCCAAAACATTATTCTGTCTATCAATCAACGGAGTAAATATTTATTGCAACGGTGACACAACGTCATCACTGTCACGTGGTGTCACCATCCAATTATAAAACTAGAAATAGGGAATGTAGATCCCACTAATCCTATGTGTTGCTGATTGGATGTGGTGGTTATTGGTAGTCATGAAAATAGTGGAGTTCACTTTTTCTATTTTTAATTTTCTAATTGAATGATAATACCACGTGACAGTGATGACATGGTGTTACCATTGTATTCAATATTTACTCCAATCACCGAGTGAAGGGTTATGAATAGGATGATCCGATAAGAATTTGAATTCTAGTTCATCATAAAACTTGGTTTATTTTTTTTTTCCCCAAGATTTTTTGCCGATCACTCTTCTCTATAGAGGTGCGCACACGATTTTCTTTTCTTCTGTTCAACAGTCAATTTATATGCATTTCGATTACTTTTTTTGATTCGATTAAAAGTAGATCATCAATATTAAAATTAAGATATTCATGAGAGTATGACCTGATCCTTATAAATTACTAAATTTTAAATTTTAAATATTTAAATTTAAAATTAGTCCCTATTATTATTAATTGAATTAGCCCTGTTATCATATGATAACTCCATCCTAACTTACTTTATAATGCTCCTTCTCTTCCAAGTGTATTTCTCAACAACTTATTATTAACTTGTGCGGTGCTCTCTCTCTCTCTCTC
>CM042192.1:1856904-1867277 GCA_023539305.1 Ilex asprella
GTTGTGTTTTAAGAAACCTGAAGTTCCACATACATGAGTGTATGCTTCTTTGTTTTTTTTCTTTTTCATCAGGACGGTGAAGAAAACCATGAGAGTTGACATAATGTTCAGGGCCAGGACAGGAGTCACAAAAGAAACAACTGCTATGGGAACCCATTCACTGAGCTGTGAGTGATGGGGCGCATGTGGTAGGACTCAGAACTCAGACTCTCTCTCTCTCTCTCTGAGAAAACAACTGTGGAAATTTATTAAAATGGGAAAAATAATAGACTAAAGATGTGAAAGGACAAAATCCTAGGAGCAACTTGCTTGTGCTACCTTCTCTTCTGACTCTTTTGCTTGCTTTGCCTGCCAATTATCTTTTAAATTCCAGCAAAACTCCCCCACTACCAGTTCTATGTCCAAGATGGAAATTCACCTGCAGATATGTCTTAAAGATTTTCTGTGTTATTTCTACTGTTATACAAACTGCACCATCTGTATCATTCCATTACTCATATTTAATCCAACCATAAATGTCTAAGCTCATACATGCATCTACAGGTTATCATTATAATGCCCAAAATTAAAACTATAAATCGCATGGTGCAGTGCCAAATCTATCAGGCTTAAAATCCTAAGATTGTAAGTCTGAATAGGGCGACAACTTTTTTGTGCAAATTAATTACGACAATGGTTGCATTTGGCTCGCCCTTGTTAGTCTCTTAGAATGTCCATTAACGCAATCAAACTGAATAATTCTACGACTACGCGATTGGGCAACGTCAACTTACTGCAACTTATTACTTAGATACTTCCAAGATGGGGAACAGCTTTAGACGCAATGGGTCCATTGGGTTTGAGTTGCTGGAATGATCAAGTATCATATAGTTTGAAAGATAAAATCCGTAGTGGTCCTACTAGGCCTGTAGAAAATAGAATTCTCCGGTACATGTCCCTTCTAAAGCTAATTTACTCAACTGACAGACCTCCTTAATGCACTTTTTTTTTTTATCCGGTAGGTATGTTGTTGCACATTGATTTGCTTCCTACCATTATGCATTCAGAGGATATCAAATTATTCAAGATTTGAAGTCCTCTTTTAATGTGTAGGTTAGTGAGACTATCTGTAAATATAAAATCATTCCATTATTGATAGATAGTAAGTGCATAAGATAAGTTAATCTATAAGTCTTCACCTCCTGCCTTCAAGTTTTATTCAAATACATTGTTCCTTATATTTCACTAAAACAAACTTCAATGAATGCACTTTTCATCCCTCAGTGCTAGATTAAATTTTAAGTAAAACTCATTATGTATAAATAAGTCCAGTATATATGCTAGAACCCGTAGTTAATTCATACACATAATCGAATTACAATATGAGGGCGGATTTTGGCATAACGGTGAAGTTGTTTTATTGTGACCTAGAAAGTAATGAATTCGAGTCCCGAAAATAGCATCTTGGCTTGTAAGGGTTAGGTTGCGTACATCTAACTCTTTCCAAATCCTACAATGACGGAAGTCTCGTGTATTGAATGATGAAAGGATTGGATATTTCATTAAGCATCTAAAAGTAAAGCAGTAGAAAGTGTAAGGTAGAATTGAAATTTCAATGACAGCTATGATTAAAACTATGATTATCGGAAATCTTTGAGAAAGAGAGGCACTGCTAAAGATGCTCTCACTCTCTCACTGCAGTTTGATGAAATTTTACAGAGCGCATGAATAGATAAGCAACCAAAAGGAAGTCAGAGAGCTTTCCCCACTAAATAGATAAATATATAAACATATACATTAAATTGCATAAAATAAATATAAAACTTGAAGTAAATTATAAATTAAGATGCAAAATACTCTTCTGAAATTTCATGCTCCCCATCTGCAAAAATATGCTCTTACAGCCCCACCAAACTGACCAAAAAGCCTTATCTTTTTTCAAACCCTTTACATCTCTCCTGTCAACTGCAGAAACTCTATATATATTTTATTAAGTTCCTACTTTTCTCATATTTTACATGTTTAAGTGCTACTGTCATCTATTTGTTGTATTTTAAATTAAACCCATCTCTGTTCTTGCTTTCTATATAAGCTTATCTTTAATCAACATGATACAAGGAACCAAGATTGGTCCTCAATGGCAACTGAAGCTTATTAACTTGTTCTAGTTTTCCACGATGGTAGATTTTTTTTCTGTTCTCTCGTTTCGTTATGATTTGTGATCTTTGAATTATATGAGTTCTTGAGTAGTTTTGAAATTCTTAGGGGTTGTCTATATTATAAAAGCTGGACAAAACTTAGTAGCTAAAACTGACGTTAGCTATGGTTGTTTTTGTTGACGATTGCAGCTTTCATGATTTGAGTTAAAGGTGGTGCCGTGGTGGTTAGAGCTGGTACAGAATTGTACAGAAGGTGATACAAAGCTGAGGTTCGATCCAACTTTTCTTCTATTTTTTGGACAAAAATATTCAAAACCCACAATTCTTCTTGTCTGTCAGCAGATTTCTGGGATTTCTCCCAAGGATAGTAGCTGGATCTGGACTTGGTACGCCTTAATTTCTCCAAGTTTTTCTGGTTCATTGAAATTTTTTGATGGTTTGATGTAGTCTATTTACAATCTCTGTCTCACTCACACATATTAGGACCTTGAGCTGAATATCCATGGATAGTTTGGGTTGGGATGGCTTACCAGTCATCACAAACGCATTCACCTCTCGGGGCAGCCAGCAACATGATGATATTGAAGAAAGCTTCATGGTGTTTAATTCAAATTGCTGTGTTTACGAGGGTGGAAAGATGGGCCTGCCTGAAGATATCTTCAAAGCAATTCACCAGCTCCAAAAAACCAACTCATCCCCTAACACTTCAGCATCAGACAGAAGAAGCTACGTGGTTCAGCAGCTACCACCTGCATTGGATTCTACAAATGATGGTTCAAACGTGAATTTTTCGCAGCGCCAAGAAGCTATAAGATTAGCTGCTGATACAGTTCTTGCCAAATCAGTTGAGCTTTGTTCTTCACCTTTGGTAAACAGGCCTCACATCTCAAACCCATTGAGTGGTCTAGTGGCTGATTTTGGCATGTTGAATCAATTACAAAAAGTTGAAGGCTTCCAAGATGGTAAGGCTGGAGTCTCGCTGACCACCGGCTCTCTAGAATCCCTTGATTGTTTGCTGTCAGCAACCAACAGCAACACTGACACATCGGTTGAAGATGATGGGATTTCCATGATTTTCTCTGATTGCAAAAACATATGGAATTTTGGAGCTATCAGTACTGTGAAAAATGGAGATAATTATGGCCAGGCCATTGAGGTAAATGAAAAAGTCTCACAAATTTGTTCTGATCGATATGTCAACCAAGCCAAATCAGACAGTATTAATACTAGGCCTCATACTACCAAGAGAAGGAGTGATCATAGTCAACTCAAAGCCAGTGAGAATTATGGTTGTTTTGATCTTCTTCAACCAGATTCTTCTACTACAGAAGGCGGTTTCAAGCTTATTTCAGAGAATTTACCAAAACTGAAGAAACCCAAATCAGATAAGTGTTTGACTCCATCAAATATTAATTTCCAGCAGCCATGCTCCTCGGCATCTTCAGTGGAGGAACCGGATTCAGAAGCCATTGCACAGATGAAGGAGATGATTTATCGAGCAGCAGCGTTCAGGCCGGTGAACTTAGGCGTGGATGTGGTGGAGAAGCCCAAGAGGAAGAATGTTAGGATATCAACTGATCCACAAACTGTTGCTGCAAGGCAAAGGAGAGAGAGGATAAGTGAGAGAATTAGGGTTTTGCAGAGATTGGTTCCTGGTGGGAGCAAGATGGACACTGCATCAATGCTTGATGAGGCTGCAAACTATCTCAAGTTTCTCAGATCACAAGTTAAAGCACTAGAAAGCATAGGCCACAAGCTTGACTTCGTAAACTGTCCCACTTCTAATATTCCTTTCTCTTCCCAACCATTCAACCACTCATTTCTCATGCAAACCACCCATTTTCCTCTCCACAACCCTAACACAATCGACCACCACAAGAGTTGAAAAAAGTTGTTCGCCGAAAGTCTAGGAAGGAAAAGAAAAAAAAAAGTCTGGAAAATTCCTGAACACACATGAAGAATCCTAACCCTAGGCCAATAATCATACTTATCTCAGTCATCAGCAATCATCAACCACCCCAAAGTTCACTTTTGTTTGCTTAAAAGTTGAAGATCCATATCATGTCTCCATCATTACATCTTTGATTAAAGTCACTAATTGTTAATTTCTCTTAGTTATGACCATCATGATGATACCTACAGTCCCATTTCCACTGCTGTATTTGCTTCTTCCACTTTTCTTTTGCAATGATTTTACAAATCAAGAAAGTAGAAACTGAGGAAGTAGCAAAAACTAGGGTGAAAATACTTTATCTTTAGTAAACTTTACAGTGGAAAAGAGTTGGCAATTATAACACCCATGATTAAGATCTAGGGTTAAAAAGCCATTCGCACTTTTTCTTGTTTGATAGTAATTCTTTAATGTCATCCCTATGTACTTAAAGCTCAACTTTCTTGGATATCTTTATGTGGGTTTTTTAATGCACTTTGTGAGCTAACCAATGCAAGGGACATTCTCTTAACACCAGTGAGCTATAGACAGTGGTCCTGTCTCCTTTATTCAATCCAAGGCGTGCCCCTTGAAAATCACCCGAGACTTATTGCTAAGCACATGTTTATTCTTCTTTTCTGGCAGTTTTGTTTTGGCTTTGACTCAATTGTATGGCTCTATCCTGATGATGATGATGGTGATGATGATGATGATGAACATATATATATTGGAGCTTTGTGTTTGGCATTGTCTTTTAAGGATTGAAGAAATTGGCTGTGAGTGGGCCAATGATGCAGTGTGTGGTTGGGTTTTGATTGCTATATTTAGAAATTTCTGTTGTGAAATGCACCCAGATCTCTCTTTTGTTTGGCTTTAGCTATTTGGTCTTATCTTCTAGCTGATAACACTTTTTAGGTCAAAAAATAACCAACAAAAATTGGGAGTGAGATAGCTGTGGTCACTTGATATCTTTGCATGCTCTAACCAAACATCTTGCAAGTGGGTTGGCCATGATTGCTTGGCTTTAGCTAACGTCACTCAGAATTGCATAGGTTGCCATAACTGGAATTACTTGAGAAAGTCACTGTTTCATGTAATTTCATCTAGTAGTTAGAATGATTTAGGGACAGGCAACGACTTCCTCCTAGACCAGAAGTCGGGAAAGTCACTTCTTAGGGTTCATTGAATATGGTGAAAAAGTGAAAAGACAAAGTGTAAAAGGACGAAAAATGAGACGGAATTAATAAAATATCACATTTTGTTAAAGAGAAAACTTGATGAATGAATCTTTTGTCTAGCCTATACAATGAAAGGAAAAATAAGCATGCCTTGAAATGGTTAAATACTCTATGTAGGATATGTATAAGTATGTTTCGTCTCCAGGCCATCTTACTAGCTTTGGACCGGTCATTAGATTGGCCTTCTTTCCAAGTCGGACACTACTTGATGTCTTCCTTGTTCGATCTTTCTTTCTCTAGGATTTGGTTCTTCCAAAGCTCAATTTGCCTCCGAGCAAGACAAAATATTCAATAATTTAGTGAACGGGATTTTTATATTGTAAACTTAGAAAAAAAATCAGATATATGCAATATGGCCCAACCACCCAGTTGACAACGGAGTGAGTCTTAACTTTAGGCCAGTCCCTGCTGCCCTCAACAATGGTGAACATGTTAAGTATAGCTCATAGGGCATGTATGGTATATTTTTTAGGATGAGTTTGAATTGGCTTGATGAAATCCGGATTTGATCCAAAGATGAGATTCAATGATGGGATTCAATTTTTAATGCTGTCCATATCCATGTTTGATATGTGCAGAGATATATGATTATTATGGTAATATATTTGTATATAAATGACTATTTTGCCCTTTACCTAATTTGTATATATGAGGTATATAAGATATATAAGGGTATAAATATCATTTGTATGTTAAACCCCCAAACCTACATATGAAACCCACCCCTCTCTTGGATTTCATGAAACCCATAAATGAGAGTTTAATGACCGGGCCATGACCGGGCTGGGTTTGAAATCCTATCCCTACTTTACACATACTAAACATGAGTTTAAGAGGATTTATTTTCTAACTCATGTTCCCAAACTCCCCCAACCCTCATACCAAACACACCCATAGGTATGGTGTAGATAACACGTATGATGAGTAGTCTCTCAATTGCCAAAGGTGAATATCCCTGCAAATAGTTTAGCTCTGGGCTTTGTCGAATGTATGGGCTAACCGCTGAGGACTTCCATTGGGTTTCCCATCAGTAGTCATCTATAAGACAGTGGTCTTGGGCTGGCCATTTGTAGTATTGGGCTTAAATTGCAAATCCAATCTCACAAGTACAAAAGAATGACTTAAGCAGCATTCACACTGGGCCAAGACACAGCAAGATCAGATCAGTCTGGGTTAACTATCTCTACTTTCTCTTGCTGGGCTAAATCATATCTACGGAATCCAAACACCCCAATATAGCTGTCTATGGGTTTAGCATAAGGGGTGGATAAACTGAAACGATCGAGAAAGTTTAGGGTGTTAATGTTATTTTACCTTTTTGTTTGTGGCAGAATCACTCGGCCAAATATTTAAAATATTATACACAAATTCTTGAAGTTTATACACACGTAGCACTTAGATCTCCACTGTTAAGTAAATTATATCCAGACTCCTTAAAATTAATAGTCATATAATACTTAGATTTTTAAAGTTTAAATTGTTATATTTAAATTAAAAATACACCAAATAAAAAGAGAATATAAAATATTTTAAATTTTACAAATAAAATTTAATGACTAATCAAACTTTGGTCATTTAAAACTACTAAATTACCCCAATTAAAGTTAGAATATATTGTATCTATTATAGTTTGACCCCTTATTTATTTTTTTAGTTTTATTCTAATAGATAATATAATTATTTTTTTAGTTTTATTCCATTAAATAGTATAATTTTATACTAATTATAATTTTTAAGAAAAAATTGGATTTTTTTTATTGTATTTCAATAAATAACATAATAGAACATGAATTTTGATTGTAAAATTCATGTTATATTATAAATGACTTAGACCTCTTATTTGATTTTTTAGTTTTATTCTAATAGATAGTATAATTATATAATAATTATAATTTGTTAATAAAAATTGGTTTTTCATTTATAATTTTATTTTTCATAAATGACATAATAGAACATAATTTTTGGTTGTGAAATTTAAAATATTAAATATTTTATCTTTAATTAGAATATTTTTTGTCAAAATATAACATTTTAAACTTAAAGGATTTCAGTATTATACGCCTACAAATTTTAAAAGGTTTGAGTGTAATTTATTAATGAATATTGTTAAATACGTAATATTTTAAATATTGAGGAGTAAGAGTAATTTTGATCCAAAAAAAAAAAAAAAGGGAGTCAGAGTAATTAAAGGTCAGATCTAGGTGCCCCTTTTTATTATTATTTTTGGATAAAATTCCTTTTTATTATTGGCTCTATTAGTTTACTGTGTACAACTCGCTTATGTCACCGTAGAAACTTGAGAGAAAATTGAAAACAATGGCGACCACCCCGATGCCGCCGAACGCGGTGGCCGGAAACCCTGGCTTCGAAGGGAATGCGTTGGTGGCGGCGCCGCCGCCACCACCACCGGGGACTGACATGACGGGAATATGCTTTAGGGATCAGCTGTGGTTGAACACCTACCCACTCGACCGAAACCTGGTGTTCGATTACTTCGCCCTCTCACCATTCTACGACTTGACCTGCAACAACGAACAACTTAGAATGCGCTCCATTCACCCCCTCGATCTCACTCATCTCTCGTAAGCTCCCATGCTCATTACAAGTATCTGTGTTTCTATGAATAATTAACTAGGGTTTCCGGCACAAAATTACATCGGGGAACCAAAATTTTCGAGCTTTAGCATTATTTTTTTTATTTAGTACATTATTTTTATTGACATTTGGTTGTTTTAGAGACGCTGTTTGATCCTTCTGCTAAGAAATTTTGAAATAATTTTGGTGGTAAGTCTGCGGATTATTATAGAGGAAATCTGTAAGCTGCCAAATGAGTGACCTTTACACGATAATTACTACTTCTCGTTTGTGTAATGCTTTTCTCAGCTTGATTTTAGATTTTTGTTCTATTGATTTTTGTGATTCAAATCTAATACTAGGATAATCAGTACAACATGCTCCATTACACTTGAAAGGGAACAAACATAAAAGGTTTGGGTTTGGAACACACCTAAGAGTTCTAAAAAGCAAAACGTTGAAGGAATATGGTTTCTGGAGTGAAGATAATCGATATAGACTTGATGGTTTCAAAATGTGGACTTATTTTGAGACCCAAAATTTGGAACAATGGTATAAAGGGAATGAGCCACCAAAACCAGAGGGAATTCTCAGTGCGTTAATTGGTCGCATTCTTGATCTTTTGACACACACATACAATATTTGCAACCGAAAAAGGCTTTTTTTGTTTGCAAGTATGCTTCTCATGACATTACGTTTGTGTACATTGGCAAATTATATTTGGTTTGTTGTGTGTAAGAGTAATTCGGTAGGCTTGATGGTAAAGTATTAGAATCCACCTAATTCAACTATTTCAATCACATTGAATTGAGAATACAAGTTTGTTGAAGGCATTGCGTTGGATGATTTTCATGTGTTCTGCAGGAAAATGACAGGAACTGAGTACATGCTGAGTGAAGTTATGGAGCCCCACCTTTTTGTCTTCCGTAAGCAAAAGAGGGATAGTCCTGAGAAAGTCATGCCAATGCTGACTTATTACGTCTTAGATGGTTCGGTATACCAAGCGCCACAGCTTTGCAATGTTTTTGCAGCACGAGTAGTAAGTATTTATTTTCTCATTTTTGTTTCTTTTCTTGATCTTTAGTATCGGTTTCAGAAATCATACTTAACATCATAGCCTATGGTAGCTTTTGCTTCATGGCCTAATGAATTACTTTGCAAGTTAATTGAGTTGACAAGGGGTGCTATTGATTTTTTGGATGAAGTTATCCCATCAATCAGTGACTACCATTTGATTCTACATGGTGATAACTAATAGTTATTATGTACATTATGATGATTGAAGCGTGAAAAGGTTATTAATAATTTAAAACTATATTCACTTTTGTTTGTAAAATCTTATCTCCACATTGTCTTGATTGTGCACCAATGTGGCAGGGACGGGCATTGTATCATATATCAAAAGCTTTCACTACAGCAGCCTCGAAGTTGGAGAAGATCGGATATGGTATGGTGGCCTTCATTTCTTCTTTTTGTCATAATATCATGATGATCATTTTGTGAAACTGTTGGATTTACTTCGGCATGTGGATGAGTATAGCTGGAATCGCTGCTAAATGTGCTAAGCCTCCCATGGCACAACAGTGAAATTGAAAAAAGGAAAAAAAAACGTCACTTTGTGGATATGATTCAAATTGGTTTACATATGCTATATACAATCTTAAGTTTTTACTTAAAAAATTTCAATGTTACAGATTACTAATTCCATTTTAACTATTTATGATCACATCGGTGAGCAACCATGGTACATTTGTTTGTAATTTTTTTAGCAGGGTTGGTTTGCAGCAACCAGTGAGTCTTATGCTATCAACATGGAAAATTTCTCCTATGGGGAACTAATATCAAGTACTTGTTCAATTTCATACGTTCCTACAATGTCTATGAATTCTGTAATTGGGTTTCTGATAACCCAGTTTAATCTGAGGTCATTCATTTTGTAGTAGAGTAAATGAATCCCTATCATTCTCTTAATGGCACCGAAATGAGTTTTCTTGCTTTTCTTAACATTTTAGAAAATGAAGAGAATTCTCGGCTAATTGTGGATCCATTACACCTAGGTCTGACCGTCTGAGCACAACTACTATTTTCCAATAGATTCTGTGGTTCTGGAATAAGCTTCAAATTTGGTTGCATTGTGCAACAGCTGTGCACAAAGATTTAAGCATCAGTGTCTTGTTTGTGTCAGTAGTGGCAATTTTTATTCATTCAAGTGAAATTTCTTGCAAGGCACATGAGACATGAAATTCACTCCTGTGTGAATTCAGGGTGCCGGGAGGTTGGATTGGTAATTTTTACCTTTACCTTTATTCACGCAGGGTGGTGTCGCTCAAGCCTCCTCAGTTCTCACGGTTCTTAAATGCCACTAACTTTTATGATCACGGCTTTATAAGATTACCTTGTTTATATCATATTTTGGCCTGGATAATATATATAGTTATTCCATTAATTGCCTCTCTCTCTCTCTGGTGTTGACAAAGCTATTTACTCATTGTT
>CM042192.1:1876017-1890123 GCA_023539305.1 Ilex asprella
GATGTGTATAAGAGACAGCCAATAGCCCCACCACAACTATCACTGTCACCCCGCCACCACCTTTTCACTAACAACCACCACCACCGGCCCACCACCACCACCATTGTCGCCACTTTACTACCACCACCATTGTCCAACCATCACCCCTATCATCACCGGCGCTGTCGCCTCCTTACCACAACCATTATTGTCCCACCATTACCCCTTCCACCTCCATGATCCCACCACCATCATCGCCGTTGCCACCCACGGTTCCCACCATCAGCATTGTTTGTCGTGACCCACCACAACCATCACCACCACCACTGCTGCCCACAACCACTACCATCGCTCGCCCTCTATCACAGCCGATGCTTAAATTTCTTTCTCTCTCCTTTTATTTTTATAATTTAATTTTGAGTGTGAATACAAATATGTTTATTGTTGACATTTTTTGTATTATCTCGTGCCTTCAGGCACGGGAAAATAATTAATATATTTATATATATATTTACTATGTTATTGTTTTGTGAGCATGTTACTGTTTTTGTTGAACATGTTACTATTTATGTTATTATTTTTATTGAACATGTTACTTCTGTTATTTTTTCAAATATTAATACTCAATCTTATTATTTTTTTTGTTTTTGAATATTGAATTTTTTTTGGGTGCTTAATGGTACTATTTTTTGTGTTTAAATGTTAATATGTGTGTGTGTGTGTGTGCGTGTGTATATATATGTGTGTGTGTGTGAGAGAGAGAGAGAGAGAAATAATAGATATGAGAGAGATTTTTTTTTTAATATTAGTCAAACTTTTGAAATTTAAGAGTTATTAGTTTTCAAATTTCTTTTAATTAAACCTAACTACTATGGGTATTTTGGACAATGAGGATCAAAATGGACTTAATATTAAACATTTTTTCTTGATGGACTTATCACCAAATAAGTCTACAATGGGGGACCGCCCTCCAAATTTTCCAATTTTTAATATTTGGGTTGAGCCTGGGCAAAAAAACCTCAACCTAAATTGAATTCAGACAAGCATCGGATTGAGGTCTCGGGTTGTCAGGTTGAACCTGAATATACATAAATATATAAATATATTTAACTAGAGTTAATATTTATCTTTACTCTTCAGAGTCCATACTTTCACTTCACTTCAAGTTTTCACTCCTACGCCTCCATCACTTTCAAATCCCTTTCTCACTTGTCACTCATCTCTTATTTGGTTGCAGACTCTCAGCCTCCCTCTCTCACTCGTCTCAAACTCTCAACGTCCCTTTCTCTCTTGTCTTAATCTCGTCTCAGACTCTCATCCTCCCTCTCTCACTTGTCACTTTTTTCTATCTTAATCTCCTTCTCTCACTCGTCACTTCTCCCTCTTTATTAACCCAAATTAAGTAATTCGAGTCTAACCCGATTTTTAACCTGAAATTAGTTCGAATTAAGTAATCTGAGTCTGTCCGAATTAAACTCGGACAATATTCGGGTTGAGTACCTCAGATTGAGGTAGGGTTAGAGTTAGTTATGGTTGAAGATTATATACCTAAAATTGAGCTAAGATTGACCCGTCCAACCTACCTAAATTACACCCCTAAGGGACAAGAAGACTTATTGGGGCCGCAGGAGATCAACGGCTATTGTTCGTACTTCGTAGCGAGGTAGCAAGATGAAGATTTGTCTGATTAATCGTCTGATCTAGGGCAAAATTGCCCCAAAAAGTGAATTTCAATTTTTATTTTGTCTAAGAATTGAACCGTCTGTTTTACAAGATTGTCCGGTTCAACCGTTTTTGGCCACAACCAGCCGGTTTGGCGGTTTTCCAGCGGTTCGTAAATGCATATGGTCTTTTGAGTAAATCGGACCATTTAGGACCCAGTTCACCGGTCTGGTCCTCCTGTACTGTACCAACTGAAACCTGCTTGGGTTTCTGTGGTTGTCCAGCACTTGCAGTTTTCTTTTTCTGGATTGGGCTATCATCTAAGGCCCATACTTCGCATCCTCCACCTTCCTTAGGTTCACAACACCGTTAACTATCCGGTCTAAAATTGATTGGACTTGAATTATTTTTCTGGCTGTAGTTCTGGTATAGCCGTTAACGATGCCTGATCTTTCGCGCCGGACCTTCCTTCTACGCCGGAGGCCTTGCTGCATCTCCTTCTCCTGGTTACTCACGGGTTCATCATCTGATGAGTCCTCATAACTAGGTGTGTCCAAGTAGATCTCTTGACTGGGGTATTTCATCAGCTTTGTTACCCTCTTCTTGTTCTGCTGTCTCGGTGTACTGTGAGTGATGTTCAGTCATCAACAACCGATCCTCTGTTAGTGAGGCATGAATCTTAATGTCTTCAAGTGGTAGTTGAATGCTATGAATTCTTAATTGGTATCATCATTTTGTTAGAGTGCTTCAAAAGCTCTCTCAATTATATTGTGTAACTAGTTATAATTTGGACTTAAAAGACACGGTAAATATAAAATTCGCACGTATAAAAAATTGGTCATACTATATTAATTTTTTTAAAAATATATTAATTATAAATTAATTAAATAATTAAATAATTAAAAATATGATAGAAATAAGTGATGTAATTTGACGTTTGAGTATGTCAAATGGATGATGAGTGAGATAAATAATTGGTGATATATAAATGATTAAACATATGATAGAAATGAGTGGTGAGTATGACAAAAGAAAGATGGGTGAGATAAGTGATTGCCAATAATTTTAAGGAAAAAAATATGACTGGGAGAAAATTGAAATACACTCCTGTATTGTATAGATGTGGAACCTGAGTTGAATTCCCTTCTCTCTTACTTAGGAACAAAGATGATGTTTATGATCGCCTATGGAATAATATAGAACTGGACGGTTATTACTCAATTAAAACCCAAGAGATCATCGACACCCAGAATAGTGCAGATTCTGATAAACCTCCTGCAAAAGTATTGAGCACAGCAATCAAGCCACAATCTGCTGGTGATGCCATAGAGTATAAATGGATCCCCTTCAACTCCGATTCTGAGAATTATGTTTATCTTCACTTTGCTGAAATTGAGGAGCTACCCAATGGAAGGCAGAGGGAGCTCTATATTTCTGTTAATGGTGAACCTCTCCCAGGTGCACAGCCTATTAAACTTGAATACCTAAAGGCAACAACCATAACTACCTCAAAATGGCCAATCAAAGGAGACCAACTTAGTTTTTCTATCAGTACGGCCGTGGGTTCTGACCTTCCTCCCATCCTTAATGGCGCAGAAATTTTTCAAGCAAAGAGCCTCCCACTTTTACCCACAAATCAAGAAGATGGTATGCTTTCCTTTTTCGTTCCTTTTAATTTTTTCACTTTTTCAAACAGTTTCACACTTTTACTTCTCCTGTCACTGACTTTTCAGCAACCCACCATAGAAAAGTTGGGTATTTGAAATAACGAATTTTGTGCAAAAGAAGATGATAAAAATGGGGTTTTTAAAAGCAGTTTAGCAATTCATTTTCTCTTGAGATCCTTCTTAACCCTTGTTGACAACAGTTGATGCCATCATGAACATCAAGAAGAATGTGACAGCAGTGAAAAAAGATTGGCAAGGAGACCCATGTCTCCCAATTAATTACACATGGCAGGGTTTGCATTGCAGCGATGAAAATCCTCCTAGGATCATCTCATTGTGAGTGCACGTCTAAATTCGTAAAGTGTTTCATAAGATGTCTGCTGAAATTTGAAATTGTCCACTTCGTTATTTTCACTGCGTTGAATACAAATTCCTTATATATTAGTGTCATTATATTGAATTGACTCTGCTGTAATCATAACTGTGGATAGATGACTCTAAACTAACTATTGAGCCAATTATTTGGTGAAATGACTCTAGAAATGGATCTTCTAAAATACAGCAATGAACGAGGCAGAATGATATTGAATCACTGACCCAATTGAGTGCCCAACAAATGTCCAAAAACTCAAGGAGTATCTTGGTGTGAGTCCTAAACTGTAATTAAGAAAATGGCTCAAATAATTTCTTGCTTGGATAATTGTGGACAGGGACTTGAGCTCAAGCGGATTGTCTGGGGAGATCTCGCCTGTATTCTTCAATTTCAAATCTATACAATCTTTGTAAGTATTTAAAAATCCAGGTATACTTCTTATGGAGGTGATGAACAATGTGTTGGCAGGCCTATCAAATTAACCAATTTGGACCTGTCCATAGTGAATGTGCGGCTTAATGTCATGCCATATGACAAGGTTTGGTATTCATTGGAGGCATTTTGTCATTGGAACTAGCAATAGAAGTAGAGAAAATTTTAGTTAGACGCATCCATGATATTATCTTTGAAATAGTGATTTTCGTGATATTGTGGGTCTATCACAAATGACAAAGTGTCGCATGTGATGACTTGGATAACCGACGTTTGAATCCCCATTGTTGTACAGCGGAAAAAACAGTGATTTTTCGTTTATGACTTCACTTTATCATTGTCATGAAACCCAAACCAAAACACAACTCAAGAAACAATTGGAAAAGTAAGAACCCAAATGGTGACAGTGTCATATAAAACGACCACCAGGGGTGGTGCTAGTTGGCATCGTATGAAGAGAACATGGGAGTGGCCACATTGTTAAATAACTTGGTTATATCAAATTTCATGTGTTAAATCCTTGATCTTTCAGATTCCTCCCCCCCCCCCCGCCCTCCCCTTCCTTTTGCCTTATTATCATTGTAGCTCCTACCACCATAGAAGAAATCATAGAACAGAACAGCAACAGTCAAAAGTTAGAACAGATAGTACCTTATTAATTTCTGCACTTAATAAAAAGATCCTCTTGTTTCAGGGATCTATCGTCCAACAACTTGAGTGGACCACTGCCAGGATTTTTAGAGCAACTGCCATTTCTAACTATGCTGTAAGCGTACCGATAAAAAAAACAATTAATAAATATGCTATGAGTACCTGACATATTCTGCAGTTCTTGATCTCATTCTACAATATCCATCTGATTCATTTCATGCTGTTATGGACAGTAATTTATCGGGAAACAACCTCACAGGTTTCATCCCCCAGGCTCTACAGCAAAAAGTCAAGGATAAAACATTGTTGTTGAGGTTTGTGAATCCTTCAAATCCACAAATTCATTCTGTTATTGGTTATCTTCATTTACATTTCCGAAACCAATGGCAATCATGTAATGGAAGGTTATTAATTGAAAACTAATACACTGATTGAGATGTTGATCATGTCCCCCAATGCAAGAGTGGACAAAAATCCAAATCTTTGTATGACGGATTCATGCGAAAAGACAACTTTGTTCCGCAATGCAAGCATGGACAAAAATCCTAAAGTTTGTCAGACAGATTCATGCAAAAAAAAGACGACAGATCTTGTTCCGGTTCTTGTACCCATTGTAGCAGCATTGATCCTGCTCCTTTTAGGTGGTCTTGCCATCTTTTGGACTCTCAAAAGGAAAAAAAGGGGAGGTAGTTTGTTTATTTTCACTATTCCTAGTTATCTCTATTGAAGTATAAATACTTAAGTCATACCTTCTCCAACAACTTAAGGTTTTGGAGTAGATGGTTGTTTAACATGATATCAGAGTAGGAGGTCCTGTATTTGAATTTTGTCGCCACCCTAATTATTAAAAAAAATTCACGTGCTAGGCCCAAAATCTAGCCTACACGTCAGGGGCGTGATGAAGTATAAATGCTTAAGTTACACCCTCTCTAACACCTTAAGCTTTTGGAGTAGATGGTTATTTAACAATCTCTGCTGATTTGGCATTTGATGTAATAGCTTGGGCCTGTGTAGTTTTCTTTACTGCAGCTTTAGTGCGACATAGGTTCTCTTCCTTGCATTAAACCTTATTTGTATACAGTCTACTAGATATTTACATACCCGGGTAGGTAACCATAGGTGGGACGACTGTCATTAGGCCTTTGGGCCATACATGGCCACAGTTCTTTTTCTAGCTTTTTGGCCCAAAAGATTTCTACAAATGATTACTGACAGATTTGATCACCCCTTGCATGAGCAGAACCAGATAAAAATGCAAATCAAATCCACCAAAGTATTTTAAAACAAATGTCCCCTTGATTTTAAGGGTGTAGAGCAAGAGCTACGAAATTGACAGTGTTACAAGTCCTGACTAAATTTCAATATTTGCGGGAAGTAATGGGCATTTGAAAGCTGAGCCATGGAAACCATAAAAAATATGGGAGATGGAATTTGACATAAATATCACAATTTTATAGAAGAGATAGTGCTAGAATACATGAATAAAATTCTTTTTAATATGTTTGTGCTTATTGCAATTGTTATGGTCTTGTTTTCCATAGAAAAGGCGGTTGTTGAAGCTGGCAAAGAGGGATCAGTTAAGTCAAAAACCCGAAAGTTTACCTTTTCTGAGATTGTGAGCATTACCGGCAACTTTGAAACAGTTATAGGAAGAGGAGGATCTGGAACAGTTTATCATGGCCGCTTGAGAGATGGCACTCAAGTTGCTGTGAAAATGCTCTCCCCATCATCAACCCAAACAAAGGAATTCCACACTGAGGTATGTTACAGCAATTTGGTAGAGGTTCTTTTCACTAGTTACTAACCATGTTCGCCACTTAATTAGCATGTCTGTAGACAAGATTCATTTCATCAGTTGTAAGTCAATTTGATTTGCAGGTACAACTCTTGATGAGAATTCATCATAGAAACTTAGCTACACTTATAGGGTATTGTGATGAAGGTACAAATATGGCACTCATCTCTGAATACATGGCTAATGGAAATGTGAAGCAACATCTATCAGGTATCATTATATGTTGTTATAATGCTCTGCCATAGTCAATGGACGGGATTGTCACTGGACCTTCATATCTGATGCAGATTTAGTTCATAAGATTTTTCATTTTCCTAAACTAGGCATCTGTGAAATTCAGCATGATTCTACATAACCTTTAACAAAACAATTTGGGAGTTGGCAGCATATCTTATTCCATCTCATTTTCTTTTGCCAATGGCGGGAATGGGGCTGGAACCTTTTTATTCTTCTGTTAGTCATACCGCTTGCTTTAACTTTACTGACCTCCCTTTTCAGATCAGGCAAGCTGTTAAAAACTTTAAAGATTACTTTTTGACATGGCACTTGATTTTCTCAATGAAATTTGGCAATTTGTGCCATAAAAACAATTGATTGCTTCTATTTTTTTTATTCAATGAATAGGAATATTTATACGAAAAGAATCCATAAAAAAATTAAATAGAAACTAAATAGAAAATTTCCAACAAAAGTAATGCAGTTAAGTGGTGACTGCAGAGAAAACAGCAAATGTTTTGAGTTGGAAAGAAAGAGTTCAAATTGCAGTGGATGCTGCGCAAGGTCAGCAAGCATATCTGGCGTGCTTTTTCTCTTTCCTCTTAATGTCATTTTCTTCTAGATTCCTGAGCTTCAAACTAAGCTAAATGACGAAAATTTAAACCTTAGGATTGGAGTATCTACATAATGGTTGCAAGCCTCCTATAATCCACAGAGATATGAAGACTGCCAACATCTTGTTGAATGAAGAAATGCAAGCCAAGATTGCTGATTTTGGGATATCCAGAATTTTTGCAACTGAAAGTGAAACTCACGTGTCAACCGTTGTTGCTGGCACACATGGTTACCTTGATCCACAGTAAGAGTTTTGATGCCTCGCTAAATTTATATAGAAGAACATCAATTCTAATCATACAATAATGTTGCTCTGAGCTTGCCAATAAAAACTTGGGCACAATTTCAATTTTCATACTGGTTGAACATGTTATTCCTTCTGGCAATTGCAACTTCATACTACATATGACTGTAAACCCTATCCAAGAATGACTAAGAGAGGCAGCCTTATTGGTTATATACTTATATCTAGATAGCCATGAAATACAGCTTTGAAATGTCCGGCTGGATTTCAAGCACAGGTGTTTTGACCTGCAGATATTACTCAACCTTCAAGTTAAATGAGAAGAGTGACGTATACAGCTTTGGTATTGTACTTTTGGAGCTAATTACTGGCCAACCTGCCATAACGAAAGAAACGAAAGTCATTCACTTAGTTGATCGAGTTAACAACATGCTTGCAAAAGGGGATATTCAGAACATTGTGGATCCAAGGTTGCAAGGAGATTTCAACATCAACTCTGCCTGGAAAATTTTAGAGACTGCCATGGCATGTGTACCATCAACCGCCATCCAAAGGCTGAGCATGAGTCATGTACTGATGGAATTAAAAGAGGCGTTGGCAATGGAGACGACTCTGGGAAGAAGTTTGAGGATGGAGAGCAATGACACGGGAGCAGGCCGATCACTTCAATTATCTCCCATGGATCTTGAAATCGTAATGGCTCCCCAATCTAGGTAGATGTTAAAATCTTTTTCTAAGTATGATGCACGCTCCTGATTTTGCTTGCTTAAGACATAGTTGCATGAGGCCAGTCTATTGGATTGTAGACTTCTTTCATATGTTTTATGGGTTTGTACTTAAATCGATTGTGGTGAATAAACTTGGTTTCTAACTTTTTATGGATTTAATGTAATACAGATGTTTTGATTTCATCCTGAGATAATGGCATGATCAAATACCATTTAGGTTTAAGTGTCTCAAACCCCGCCATAAGCAAGAATCTTGTGTATTGAGTATAGGGTAGAGTACCCGAAGTATATACCTAGTTTGGATCTCCAACAAATATACAGTGAGCATTTTTTTAAAAAAATTACGAGAAAATATATTAGTAAGAATCTAAATCCTTACGAAAAACAAGTCCATTGACTTCAACATGTCCGGTACGAATTACCTGCCCACTATTCGAATTCAAGGCATTTGACCCCATTAACAGATATTTTGGGGATACTTGAATGATGGAATTGGGCTCGGTTATGGTCTTTGTGTTTGTAAAGTTTTCAAAAATTAGTGTAATATAAGGCTTCTAGCTTTACAAATTCGAAAAATTACAGAATCGCTAACACCGACAATAAATAGTTTGGGTTATTATGAGAAACAAGTAATTTCTTTAACTAATATCGTAATCGTTTATGGAATAAAAGTGTTGATTTGTTTGTTGAAAAAAAAACTAATATCGTAAGATCATATATATATATGTGTGTGTATATATATATATATATATTTGCTTTTTTTATCTACATGTTATATGAATTGTTGTAGGATTATTATTTTTTATTTGGTTTTGCTAGGTTTTGAATTTATGGAAGACCCATGTCTTGTAGATTGGTGCACCAGTCTTACGTTTTGGCTCTGTTAATGATGAACATGACGAAAAAACTCAGGTTGACATAAACCACATAGAGTGAAACAAGCATAGAGAGCCCCAACCTTCTTATTATAGCAATAGCATCAGTCCATGAGAAACATTACCCCAGATTGCATCAGCTAAGAAAATCTTATTTCAGAGCATGTACCCATGAGGTGTTTTAGAGTGAAAATTCCAAGCACAACATCGTATCATGTGTACATTCAAAAAAAAAAAAAAAGCATCGTATCATATGTATTCTACAAACCGAGGCATAAACTTATTCATATCCATTGTTACAGGAAAATTTTACGAGGGAATATGTACATCTAAGGCTCAGATCAACAATTTTTTTTGATAAAAATCATATAAAACTCAAATTTCGTAACACTGATGTTTTGAATTTGTTCAAAAATAGTGTGCGTTGGCAATATTTGTGCTACACTGCTAGCTTCAACACTATCGCCTCTTTGGCTCCTCCTTGTGTTTATTCTCTTACGACATTAACCAAATGAAGCCGGATTCATACCTACCCTTGTACTAATTTTCTCAATTCTTTCAATGCTAGAGCACTCGTCGTGTATTTGTGAGAGACATATTTGAATAACTAAGAACGATTCAATTCCCACTATTCGATCGGTTGTTCAATGTAGTGTTTGTCTCGACTGCAAAGTTGACTCCTGTGGACAAAATTTGCAACCAACAAATTAACTTTCATCACATGCAACATCCTCGTGGGCGCAACCTAATGCACCATTCATTATCTTCCCAACTACTTTGCTTGCTCTTAGCAGTTGGATCAGCAAATGCCATAATTGTGGTTCCCTTTATAATGTGCCATTGACAAATAGAAATCTTCATAGCGAGTTATAATTAAGCTGACAAGAGAAAGATAGTTCCAACCGTATCTATGTAATAATATCTGTGCTTTTAATGCTATATAACCACTTTTAAAGGCCCATTAATGGCTACTCATCCTCCTTCAGCACAAGCTTGAATATGGTTCACTCTCAGTAGTCGGTACTCTCTCTCTCTCTCTCTCGGCCTCAAGGTCTATGCTAAAAGTCTCAGACACATACGTTTACTGGAAATTAATGGGTATCTACCGTATATCGGAGGCTGCATTGGCTTTGATTTTGGGACTGGCCTTTGTCATCGGAGGGGATGCTCAGGAATCGACGACTACGGTTCCAGCTATTGTGACGTTTGGGGACTCGGCTGTGGATGTTGGGAACAATGACTATATCCCAACTCTTTTCAAGGCCAATTACCCGCCTTATGGGAGGGATTTCGTGAACAAGAAGGCCACTGGAAGGTTCTGCAATGGAAAACTAGCCACTGATATCACGGGTAAGTTCAAGATCTAATGATTTACATTCAACCAGTCCATCCAATAAACAATTCAGATTCGCTAGTTAACTCAATGCTACACTTTCCAAGCTCCCGTGCAGCACTTACTGCTTCGGCTTAGCTCATTTACATGTATCACCAATTTTATCTTTATGTGCAGCTGATGATCTGGGGTTTAATACTTACCCGCCAGCATATCTTAGCCCACAGGCATCTGGGAAGAACCTCCTCATTGGAGCCAACTTTGCTTCTGCTGCATCAGGCTACGATGACAAAACAGCCATCTTGAATGTAAGAACTCTATCTTATCTGCCAAGAAATACATAGGAGAAGGCAAAGAAAACATTAAATCTCATCTATAATTCTTACTCCAAATCGTTCCATATCACGAATCGAACGAAGTTTGCTACTTATTTCTCTTTCTTTTTTTTTTTTCAAAGCATCTCACTTTCAAGCTGAATTTGTAACTATAATTTTCTTTTTTCCGTAACTGTAATTGAAATTTGTTGCAGCATGCAATTCCATTATCACAACAGCTGCAGTATTACAAAGAGTACCAAGCTAAGCTAGCAAACGTTGCAGGTAGTGAAAAAGCGGTTAACATACTCAAGGATGCATTATATATATTGGGTGCTGGTAGCAGTGACTTTCTGCAGAATTATTATGTCAATCCTTGGCTGAACAGAGTCTACACTCCTGATCAGTACTCTTCGTATCTCGTCGGCATATTTTCAAGCTTCATTAAGGTACTTTCCATAGGGATTTTAATCCAGCTGAACTTGTCGAGATCGAGTATGCTCAAGCTCGACTCAGAGTGAAGTTTAGGAGCATTCGAGCCGAAATGGAACAGAATGTGTCACCATAGTTTACAAATATCCCACCCTGGAACTTAATCAAATCAAAGTCTAGGAGTGTAAATTTTTCAAAAACCTACAAGAGACGAGAGGGATATGGAATTGTATATGTTTTCAAATTATTTGGGGTTAAGTTTAGATTGTTGATCTTTTTAAATAATGGATCTTTGACCATAAAATTGGGACTATCTAGAAACATAAACCTATTCAAGTTGAGCTATATGTCGCTCGGATTCGGCTTGTCTATAATATGAGCTTAGTTCAGTTTCCACGCGGCTGATATCTCCATCAATAACATGTATCTCAAATTAGTCTAAGTCATACAAAGATAACTTGGTTCATTCTAAGTCTCTATACGAAGATGAAAAATAGAGCGAGGATTGATTCATACCACTTAACATTTCAGGACTTAAAAGCATCTTCATCTAGTGTAAATGAAGTTGTTACATTACCTTGTTCCATAAACAGGACTTGTATGGGTTGGGAGCCAGGAGAATTGGAGTGACATCTCTCCCACCATTGGGGTGCCTTCCTGCAGCTATCACTTTATTCGGGTTTCACCAGCCAGGGTGTGTCTCTAGGATAAACACTGATGCCCAAGGATTCAACAAGAAGATCAACTCAGCTGCAACTATACTCCAGAAGCAACTTCCCGGCCTCAAACTTGTCATCTTCGACATTTTCAAGCCACTCTACGACATCATTCGAACACCTTCAAATTATGGTAATAAACCAGTTTCTTTTCTTCTTTATTCAAGAATTCTACGGATGATAAGGCGACACTAGCACTGGATATAAGGATTAATATCTCTTGGTACTGTTTTTTTTTGTAGGTTTTACAGAAGCAAAGAAAGGCTGCTGTGGAACAGGGACAGTAGAGACAACAATATTCTTGTGCAATCCGAATTCACCAGGAACTTGTAGCAATGCAACTCAGTTTGTGTTTTGGGATAGTGTCCATCCCTCTGAGGCTGCTAATCAGGTTCTTGCCGATTCATTGATCCTCCAAGGCATTGACCTCATAGGATGAGGCGGTGTATTGGATGTGTGTGAACTGTACACTGTGTTAAAGCTATGTTAAGTGTAACTTATTTTTTGTGTTTCTATTGAGAAGAGATGCAAAAATATGTTCTGTATTGCTTAAACAATTATAATGGTAAAGATCTTCACAAGACAGATTGGGATGAGAAAATCTCCGGCCAAAAGTGTAACGGGTTGAGGGATCAACCCTAGGTATAAAATCTTTAACTTTATCCCTAACCTTGGTCCAACTTCAACCCGAGATATTCAACTCGAATATTGCCCGAGTTGATTTCAAGTAAGTTCGAGTTGAAATCGAATTACTCAATAAACAGTAATCTTACATTAGAGTTGAACTTGAGTTGATTTCAGATTGAACCCAATTTCATTAATTCGGGTTGAGTTTGGGTTAAACTCATGAACTCGAGCCTTGCCCGAAAGGAGAGGTAATTTGAGTTGTTTATCTCCGATGTGAGATAACAACTCCATGCCTTTCCTTTTTTTTTTTTTTACTTATCTCACATTAGTTGTGTAATTTTTTTTAATCATCTACGGTCCTTATAAATCATGTTTAACTCCTCTTTTAAATAATAATAATTACAAAACATGTATTAATATCTTATTTTTATATATTATTTATATAAATATAATACATGAATTCAGGTTGAGCCCGATTTCATTAATTTGGGTTGAGTTCGGGTTAAACCCGAGCTTTACTCAAATCTAATTCGGGTTGAAATTTTTTAACTCTATCCTTAAAAACTTCAATCCTAATACTATCTTTTTCTAATTAAATTCGAGTTCACCCACCCAAATTACACCCCTAGATTTCTCCTCTGATTAGGGGCTTAACACTTTCTTTCCACCCTGTTTTTCATTCTCATTTTTCAATCCAGGCAACTTTCCCCTACATTGAATATTCCAAACCAAGGTAGTCATCCACGTGCTAGCAAAAAAAAGTTAGTCATCTATTTCTTTATATTAAAGGTCTCAATCGAATCATCTTGTATTATTTCCAAATCTTGTCATTCCATATTGTATTATTTCCAATCAAATCATGTCATATACTTTTATTTCGGATGGTATTCATATCATATACTATAAGTTGATTTTTTTTTGAAGTTATATATATATATATTAAAAAATTATTAATTTCTTTTAAAATAATGAATAGAAATTAATTTTAAATTATGTTATTGGATATACTAAAATTTATTTTTAGGTACTTGAATTTTATTTGTATCGTGTCTTTAGACACGAGTTATTTATACCTAATAACTTATATTATTCCTATTTTACCCTCCAACAAAACAAATTTGAACATAAATGTTTACCACGTGGGCTTGGGTTTGATTAGGAAAATGCAATAATAGGTGGGGGTTTTTTATTTGGTGTCATGTCATTTGTGCCCTAATAAAAACTCCAAATAATATGCTGCCATGTCATTCGAGCTTCAAATTTGGCCCCAAAATTTGGTCAATAACTACACTTGCCAAATTTTGGGACCAAATTTAGAACCCAAATGACATGACAACATATTATTTGGAATATTTATTGGGACCCAAATAACATGACACCAAATAAAGAAATCCAAGTCAGCTGTTACGTTATTTGAACTCAAAATTTGATTTCAAAATTTGATCAG
>CM042192.1:1910889-1921454 GCA_023539305.1 Ilex asprella
AAAAATAAAAAATTTTAATTAAAAAAAAAATTCTCATCTTAATTAGGGGTGCAAATTTTTAACTAACACAATGACACGACTGGAACTCGACACGAATTTTATGACACGAGCTTGATTAACTCAAACACGAACACGACACGAAAATAAACATGTCAGCTTGTAACTCGACACTACACAATTAGAATTGAGTTAGGTGTGACTAATGTTCGACACAAACTTGTAATGACTCAACACGATACGACTCGATTGTCACCCCTAATCTTAGCCAACAAAAAAAAAATCGTAATTTTTATTTTTCATCCATCCAACCAAACATAAAGGAAGGAAAGTGTATCATTCCTACTTTCCTTCCTTGAAGGATAGAAAGTGTCTCCCTCTTACTTTCCATGCTCCCTACTTTCCATCCTTCGTACCAAACGGAGCATTAGTCAAAAAAATTGCATAAAAATGTAAAATAATTATTAATTTTTGTAACCCCCAATTCTCTAACCATATGGTCTTAACTTAAAATATTTGTTATTATATTTGTACAACAATTATGATGGATTGATATTTGTACTTTCTTGTGTTTTATTGTAATTATTTTAGGTTTTAGTGTTATTAGTTTATTGTGTTGTTAAATTAGTGCATATTTTTTAATTGAATTGTTAAAATGATCTAAAAAATAATAACTACAAAATGTTCACACGATTTCCTATCCCGATTAATTTGGTCGAAAGTCGGGTAGAAATACCACACTTGATTAGGTAGGGTAGGCTAAAAAAAAATTCTTCTGCAAAGTATCGGGTAAGAATACCACACTTGATCAGGTAGGATAGGCTAAGAAAAAATTCTTCCACAAAATATCACGTAGGAAGACGAAAGACTATATTTCCTACCCGTAGAATAGGGTGAACACTACTATCTATATAGATCGAGCTTCCAACAACCCAACCAGGTCCAAATATAGCTGCGTTATTTTGTCTAAACCAACCTACTTCAAATATAACTTTGTTATTTTGTCCAAACATAATATCATATTAGGTGCGAATTAATCATTGAATAATATTATATTATAGAATATTTCTCTACTTTCTTTATAGATTGACTATTACTCTTAGTTCAATACATAAAGAATTAATATTTTTTGTGTTTTTTATTCTGCTGCGTCAATGAATTTACTGTACATGAGAATCGAAAAAATTAAAAATAAAATATTTAAAAAATGAGAATTCGTGAAAGAAAGGAAAACATTAAAGTATCCCAGTCAATGCCTTTCTTTGATGTACCAAAGTTAGGAATAATGTAGGACACATTTTTAATAAATTTTGACGAAAGATTTGGGTCCATATAAAATAAGAGGGTGACTAGGATATGGATGGCTCAGAGACAGAGCTTATCCTCTCCCATTTCAAAGTCATGCAATTCGTACCCAGCCATATACATGTGATACATAATGTGGAACATATGTAAGGATAAGGCAACCCAAAACCAAAACCAAAACCAAAACTACTCTCTATTATCAAAACAAGGGGTCCTACTAGGATCACAAACAACCTCATTGACTTAGTATGCTACTACGGTCAATGGTTCACATTTGGACTGTCCATTGAGACTAGTGAAATCCCTAATTCATGTGTTAATAATCTTTTTCTCCGGTAAATATTTAGTTTAACAATAATACTATATCATTATTGACACATGTTATCGCTATTTGATGGATGGATGTAATAATTATGTGGGAGTTTATGACACTGTAAAATCATTAAAGTTAATAAATGACAGTCTAATTCAAGAAACTGATGTAACACATATAATAGAGAACTATATGGCAAGTGAAGTTTTCGAAAGTAATATTGATCGGGAGTTAATCAGAACTAATTCTAGACAACAGAGTCAAAAAATTTCAAAAACCCCATTCCAAAAAAAAATTGACAATCTAATGTAACACATATAATAGAAGACTATGTGACATGTCAAGACCGTCAAAAGCAATATTGATCTAGAGCTAATCAGAGCTGATCTTGGGTGATAGTGTCAAAAAACTTAAGAAAACCTCATTCCAGAAAACTTTGGTCAATCTAAATAAGATTGAAATTTCAATTTGTCATTTTAAAGCCAAAAAATAAAGTTTATGTTACTTTTTAGGTACTTTTTTATTTTATCCATGTTTGTAGTATTTTCGTAATATTGTTTATTTGATGAATTTTTTTAATAATTTAAGACAATTAAGATTTCATATTTATATGATCTTGAAAACTGATTCATCAGTTTGATTTTGATGTGAATAAAAATTTAAAGACGAGTTCCATTTTCTTCTAATTGTTTTGGTATTCTGCAGAATCAGTAAAACTTTTGAAAACTCTAATCTGATATTATTATGATAATTAATAAATTATAATTTTTATTATTTAATTTTATTTCTTTATTCACACAACCTTACATAAAAAATCCGGTCCATGATTCATTGTGGAGTCTAGGGAGTTACATAGACCATCTTACCATTGGGAGTAAAGAAATGGTTTTCGCAATTCGCATTTATCGTACCCATATAATGATTTATTAATGGAGTTTCCTTATTTGTAGACTAGATAAGAACTAGACGTGTACCCTTTATCCCTTGAAGTCGTGGAAATTTCATGTTGCTACCTGTCCCCAACAATTCATTGTTCCAAAAGCAACGAACCTAATCCACTCATTGTTTTGATCCATGCCCATAAATATGCTCCCCAAGAATGGTCCCAAGCTCATCTTCACTTGATCATATATAACAAAGTCACCCCACCTGAAAGTGATAAGACAGTTCCTTTTTCATTTTCTTCATCATCATCATCATAATCTTCTTGTTTTTCTTCAACTGAATCCATCAATGGGTGAAGGCAAAAGGGTTGTGTTTCAGAGTTCATATCAGAATGGCAATGGTAATAAAGATGAAGAAGATAACTGGGAGATCATGGAAGATGATGATAATTCTGATACGACCAACCACATGATTTCATCATTAAATTTCTCTATTGAAGATCCAACTACTTCAGATGAATCATCATCTTCGCTGGATATGGCTGATGATGCATCTTCTTCACCTTCATCTTCATCATCTTCGCCTTCAAGTGGACCACTATGTGACTTATCTGAGCTCATGACTCAATTACCCATCAAGTAAGTAACTTTATTAACTTCCAGAAAATGATTGTTTATTGTCCAAGAAGATGAAGGTTATTGTAAATATTGCATTGGTTCATGAAATCTAATACCATCAGATCTTGTGGTGGGCAAGACTTTTAAACTTTTAGCAGATATATGGTATTTGAGGTTTCAAAGCTTCCTGCTGATCTACTTAGGATATTGGCGTTTTGGGGTGTAATAGGTCATGTAAACACTTATCATGGTCGATCCGACAAAATTTTACTTAATTACTTCTCTTTATGACTTGAGACAAACAAAGTTAAATACAACACTGGAAATTGAGTCTTGAGAATTTAAGTTTCGCTAATTTGGAATTATTGGTTTCATTGCGAAGAGAGTTAAATAGTTAGGTACATCCAAAATAAAATGATATTCTGAAGTGTTCACTATACCCGTTGTTAGTTAATTATGGGTTGTATGTTTGGCACATGTAAGAATGGCATATCTATGATATTAACAAATTTGGAATACTTGCAGGAGGGGACTTTCTAAGTATTATCAAGGCAAGTCTCAATCTTACGCATGTCTATCAAGAGTGAAGAGCATAGAAGATCTTGCAAAGAAAGAAGTTCCTTACAGAAGAAAAATGAAGTCATGCAAGAGCTATGCAGGTGGATTAGATGCCTACAAGTCCTACACTCTTCCCAAGCCCATTATATCCAAGAAAGCTTCAAAGAGTTCATTACCGTCTTCTTTTCCGAGTAGAAGGGGAAGCTTTTCAAGTAGTTGCAGGCCCCCTTTGATCCCAGAGTAAAAGAATGAGGGGTGTTAACCTAAATACATGATAATTTGGCGCCCAAAAGAAAGGAAAGAAAAGAAAAAATATAATATAGATGCCACCAGGAGAGAGAGAGAGAGAGAGAGAGAGAGAGAGAGAGAGATCTTGTACATAAGTTCTATGATTATCAGTTCAGAAGAATTCCTTGTAATAATTTTGCTTAGATATACAAGCTTTAAGATTTGAGAAATATTAAATTAACTTAAAAATTAGACTTAATAATCATACTCAGCGAATAAGGGTGTTTTTGGGATCACTTATAAAATTCAAAAAGTATTGTTTTAATAAATGATTACCAAAAGTGTTTATAAGAAAAACACTTTTATTAAATAAGTATTGTTTGGATACTCAAAATTTAAAGTACTTAAATTAATGTATTTTATAAAAAACATGTTTGGATGTGAAAACACTTATTTGTGTTCCAATTGTTAATAACATTAAATGTACAAATATATACTACACATACAATAATACACAAAAAAAAATATTTACAAAAATATCATATTAATAAATTAGAGAAATTACTTATTGGGTAGCGAGATTAGTGATGTAGACAACAAAAGGCGTGTTCTCTTGGAAGAGGCAGACCGTAGCTAGCTCATCGGTCTGTAATTTCCTAGGCGTAGTCACTACAAAGGCCGATGCCGGATCAACATCGGTGACAAGAGAGAAAGACAAGGCAACGGAGATGCAGAGGACGAGGAAAGAATAGAAAAACTTGTGGAAGCCGGAGTGGTTGTCATCGGAGAAAGATGAAAGAGGGTCGGAGGTAGACGAATCACGAAGAGCAGATACTATAGGAGCAAGACGAGTAGCGTAGTGATACTTGCGAAGAGGGAGAGAGAGAGGTTTGACCATCGGGAGGAGTCGGGGAAAATGAGAGGTAAAAGTGAGAAGTGATTTTTAAAAGTAAAAGTTATTTTTTTTTATTAACTTATTTAAGTGTTCAAATTACTTTTACTTATCAAAAAGTATTTTTAATAAGTTAAGCCAAACACTAAAAGCACTTTTACTAAGTCATGCCAAATACATCCTAAATAGTGGGTTCAAATAAATGTTAGGATCCACAAACAAAAAAATTAATAATTATAATTATGAAGTCTATTTTTTAAGTCTAGTTCTTAAGATTTTAATTGCTCACAGTTAGACTACAATCAATTTTTATGTGTGCATGTACTGGGAAGTTATAAAATTCATCCCTTTATTTCTATGGAGCACCTGTTTGTTTATTTTTTTTCTTTAAGTTTGGATAATGATGGCCCATCTTGTTCTGTGAAGCACTTGAAATCATTTAAAAGAGCACTCAAATTCAACTTTGTTTTACACCACAAAACCCAAAAGGGTCATCTTTCTTAATTGATGGATGTTGTACTTGAGCCATCACCCACCATCAGTGATAGATAGTTATCGCCATGGCAGTAAATGTTGAGATTCAAATCGTTTTAAATCCACAGATAAACACACACACTTAAAGAACAAATTAAGAACATAAAACTATGAGAAAAAAAAAAAGAAGAGGATACAAAAATTTTACGTGGTTCGGTAATTTGCCTACATCCACAAAACTGCAAGGATTTCACTATTGAGAGTGAGAGTTACAAAGAGCGGCTACAATGCAATCACATAAACCCTAATCACCAAAACAACGGGTTTTTATGTCTTTTGCACCAAGCCACAAAGCAGGCCTAAAAAATTTTTTTCGGGGGCGTTGCCCCCCACGAGGCTTGTCCATGAGCGCTATGACTTGGGCCCAAGCCGTCACTCCATGGACTAAGCCTCAGAAAATTTTTCATTAAAAAACTGTTCAACATTATTCCGGGTCAGGGGGTCACCATTCGGATCACACACAAAAAACTAGGCTCCACAAAAGCCCAACAGTAAAATGGCAACTTTTTATGTCACTGAGATATTATTTCCTAAAGCTCCATATGGTTTCTACAAGCTTTCTATCCACATGCTATCACTTGGTAAATATGGCTTAGCTCTGCAATGAGAATCACATCAACCCAGAGGAAACGCGGTGCAAATAAAGCGTGTACATTGAGATAGGAGATTTCAAAATATGAGAAGCAAATGAAATGCAATTAGTAGATTGAAACTTGGATTAAGTTAAAGCTCCTACAGATTACAGACAGCTACCATTACATTAACTGAAGTTGGGCAAACCTCCCCCCCCCCCCCCCATCTTCTTTAGTTTCAGTGGAAGGGGGGAGGGATAATAAATCATGAAACAACGAAGATGCTGTTTCGTTCAAGAAAAATAATCCAAGGGTGCTGAGAAATCATGGAGACATGACTGCACGGTTTCGGATTCGGCCTGATCGCCTCACTGGAGTTGTCAGCAGTGCCTTCTTCACTTCTCCACCTTTGCCCTCCTGTATCAGTCCAAAGGAGGTTAATGTTTGATATTGAACTTAAATAGAAACATCCCAAAAATGCAGAACCCCTCGTAGTGTAACTTCCACTCCAATCAACTGAATTTGATCAAAAAAAGAGGAATTCCAGCACATCTCAAAAAACAAATTATCTAGAATTATACTTGGTCATTGTTAGTCAACAAAAGCATGTACGTCTTTGCCAACCCAAAGCAAATTTGTTAGCACTTGTCCAACTAATTTGATGTTTTCCTGATGCACAACAAAAGTATTTTCTCTTTTGATCAGTTAATTGTCCTTCTACATATTAATATAAGCCAAATGAAGCTGAAACCAAGCACACTAATCTACTTACTATTTCATACACACAAGCATGTCCAAAGCGTTTAATTCATCAGTTCAGTCTATATTCTTTAGTCACATCCAAAAAAAGAAGTTAGTCTGTAATTAATATGTGCCCTTATATTCTTGTGGTGTTTATATTGAAAAACAAGGATTTTGCCACGTACCAAATCACCAAGACATCAACAAATATTGGAGCTAACACATTTTGATGATGCCTAGAATAAATCCTATATACAAGCTCGGGAGAGGAGGTCAGACAAGGAGGTCAGTTCAGGAGGCCAGACTGGACATCTATAACTTTGGGGTCCAGACCTTGGGTTCCCCTCAGACAAGACAATAAAGGAAATATGAAGGAGACAACCGGCTAATAGAAAGCACTCCCAGAAGCGGTAGGAAGCTATAATCAAGGCACAGAATATCAACCGACCAAGATTTTCTCCTAAAATCATGGAGGATCCCACGGATGAAGGCAAAGATCTCGGTGTAGATCCCTTAGAAGATAGGAATTGCACTATAAATACTGTATTATACTTTCATTGCAAGGAACAGAACCATATACCCGAGAGGCAACCCTAGAGGCTACAAAGCCATGACAAAACCCTAATTTTATTCATATTGTATTGAATAAGCACTCAAGTGACTAATAAAGAAAAAGGAGCAAGAGCCTCCATTGAAGAGTGGACTAGCCGAGCTCCACAGCCGGTGAACCACTATATTTCTTACTGTTTACATCCCCCTAGACTCCCCTGAATATTTAATCACGAGAGCAATTTAACTTAGATCCACCTCGGTCATCACAGTCTATACGCCCCCTGTTCATATGCGGTGAAAAAACATCATCACCTTTCATGCGAAAACAGATATATATTTTTAGAACTAGAAGAATATTCAGGATTTACCTCTTTCTTTATGATCTTCTTTTCAGCAGTAAAGCTTCCATATGAAGGAGAATCCATTGTTGAGATCTCCAATTCGGATGGTTGTGCTTCACTGGGAACCACCACATCAGCCTTGATCCATGGTCCTGGTCCCTCTTCTTCTCGAGAGACAGTAATATTGCTCTCTTCGGTTTGTATCATCTTGCTTCTCCTATCATATCTAAAAGAGCTGCTGACTTCTCCGATCACAAGCTCTCCAAGCAACTCAACTGATGGTGCATGGCTGTGGCTATACTCTTTGGAAGCTTCTTCCTTTGAAAGGACTGAAGACCGAGGATTTGCAAAAGATTTAACCATGCCAATGTGCTCTTCTTCCACATTGGGATGTGAGGGTGTGATTTTCTCTGCTATTAGGGGTTCTTCCACTGTGGAAAAAATTGGGGTGATTTTGTCTGCTGTCACATATTTAGCCACCGGCTTTTCAGTAGACTGAGAATTTCGAACGAAAGTTTTCTTTTGCTTGGAATGTTGAATGAAACGCAAAGATGCCAACATACAGAAAAATATAGAAAGCCCGATGAAAACTGGGGATACAGATTTGATTTCGCCAGGTTTGGCAAGGCCTTCCACTGAATTGCCCTCTCTTTCAAAAATGCTGATATCAGGTTCTGAAATTTTCTTTTCTGTCACCCTTGCACTGACAATTTCATCACCTGCATTGCTAGTGATATCTTCCGGTCTCTCCATTCCATCCTCAGCAACTTCTTTTTCAGATCTGTCGTAAATTCCTTCAACTGGTTCGATTCTGTCCTCACTTTCTATTAGCACGTCTTCCGGATTTGAATCACCATGTTCCTCATTGACAGAAGCACTTGCAACTTCGATTGGCCTGTCAAGATGATCCACCCAGTCAAACTTAAGTGGTTTCAGGTGGCCTCGAAAAGATTCAGAACTTTCTACAGACTCCGGCTGCTGCAACGAATCAGACCTCTGACCTATGTCCTCCATTTCATGGTCTTCAACACCTTCACTTTTTGTAGCTTCAGTCCCCTTCATCAGCTCAGAACTCCCCCTTCTTTTCCCCAATTCGTGGTCAGCTACACCTTCACTTTCTGTGTTTTCAGCCCCCTCGAATTGATTAAAAACCTCCTCATTGGTCTCAAGTATGTGATCATCATCACTTTCTGCAGTTGGTGCAGACTTCAAATGATCACAAACCTTCCGCGTCTTATCAAATTCACGATGAATTGCATCTTCACTATGTCTATTTTGTAGCTCAACTACTTCCTCCAATCTCCGGCCACCATCCTCAGACATCTTTTCCTCCTTAAACCCATCATGAATATCTCCAAGTTTCACTCCAAATAAAGGTATTTGTTTCTCTACATTCTGATCCATAGATTTGTTTCCACCTTCGAAAAACTTCACAGTGACAGCTTCAAATACATGATTCTGAATTTTTTGATACCCATTTTTAAGATCCCATGGCATTAGTTGAGACGCTAAAGGAGTAGGAGAGTTCATTGAAGATATATGTAAGGTAGATAGGAACAGAACAACCAGTACAAGTAAAAATTTAAGTACCCCTTTCAAGCTGCAAGCTCTCTCCTCAATCTCTTCAATTTCCTCATCCTCTTCATGATTTTCATCCTTATTGTTATCATTTGTATCATCATCTTGTTTGACAAAACCTTCTTCAGAAGAAAAGGAAGAGTTCATAGCATCTTCTGATGAATCTTCTTCAGCAACAACTTTCTGGGAATCAGAAGAAACACTTCTTTTGACACCAACCCCATCTTTTCCTTCTCTTATTTCACTACCTTTGCGCAAAAAGATCTCACGACACCTGTTTGGCTTGTACCGAAGAAATTTAGGCCTTGGTGAAAGGTAATTTGTTAATGGGTCATAAGGCTTCAGAGATGAATTGCCAACAAAATTGTTCTGCCCATCAGAGTCAGAGTCGGAGGGGCAACTGTCTGGTGGTGTGACCCGAGAAAAGGAAGAATCAGAGCGATGAACACCCGAACTCAGAGTAGTAGTTTTTGTGCCATGATTTGGGGCTTGGTGGAGATGGGTATCGGAAAAGGTTGAAGCTTCATTCCTCTCGGCCAAGATTTTCTTTCTTGGGACAATAGCCTTGGAAGCTGCAGATATGGTAGGTGACATGAAGTGCTTTGTGGTTGCTATCTTAGGGTTCTGTAGTTTGGCACCCATTTTGTCATGGTATAGATCATTCTCATTGGTTTGACCTGCATCTGATCAGAATATACATTTTCTTGTTACAATTCCTAAATAAATGAGGAATTAATGAAATCTTTGATGGTCTCATGTTTGGTTGATGAGAATTGGGAAAAGAGACAGAAAAGAAAAAATCAAAATTTGTAGCAACAAACAAACCCTTAAAATTTAAAGATATCTACTTCTCCCTTTCCTCAGAAATCAACTGGATCATAATGAAATATAGCTCAAGAAACCCACCAAACGCAGAATTTTGTACGCAAGGCTGATCCATTTAGTAGACTTTCTCGTTCGTTCCTTCTTGTGTGTGTGTGTGTGTGTGTGTGAGCGAGAGAGAGAGAGAGAGAGCATACCAGAAGGTGAAAATTTGGGAACAGCAGGTCTGATTGGGGTCGGAGATGAGAAACCCTTATCAGAGGGCTCATAAACATCCATGTTTCTTGGAGATTTCTTCGTCTTCAACTGCAGATTATGGATCATCGAAGAAAAAAAAATTCTTTTTGGTTTTTTGAGTTTGCTTTCTCTTTCTCTATATGTAGTTTCTTGATGTTTCTCCTACAGTAGATAAGTTTTTTGATGTTTTTGGAGGGGGAAACGGTATAACAGGGCGAAACCAAAAAATATGACCGTTGGATTATATATATCTACTACTTGAAATTTGAAATTCCTAAGTTTTTGACCGTTGCACCAGTTCATAACGGTCAAAAGGAGTTCATGATTAGCAATAGCAAGTCCAAGTGGTATATGGGCCTGCCTGCCCTTTACGTTATCTCTCATTTGTCGAAA
>CM042192.1:1934782-1949324 GCA_023539305.1 Ilex asprella
TTTTTTGGACCATTTTTCCCTAAATCAAAGTGATTCCCCACCCCTATTTTGGCCCTTCGCAGATCAGTGGCTGCTTGGGCCACCACTCACCACTCAAGCCATCACTCATCACTCAGGCGACCACTTAACTCTTAGGTGAGGAGCAGAAGCCCATGGAAGCTCTCAATCAATGTCTCTAACTTAGGCAATGAGAAGCTTCAACTTTCAAGCCTTCAACTCAGGCTACCACTAGAACACTTCAAGCCTTCAACGGTCCATCGATCAACTTAGGAGATTACTCAGTAAGTCAGTATTACCCCTCTCTCTCTCTCTCTTTGAGAAATTTGTCTTTATTTTTCTACCGAATTGGTAGTTTGGTATGACAATTGGACCTCCAAAAATATCTTCATATTCTCTCCATCTTTGACAATTGGACGTCTCAGATTAGTTTGTCTGTTAGATTATTTCTGTAGCAAACATTTAGTATTGTGGGATTGTGATATTGAGTACCGTGGGATTGTGATATTGAAATTGCGGGTTTGTGAATTGAGATTGTGAATATTATGTGTATGCATTGTAGATATATTTCATATTTTTTAGCTAAATTATTATATTTTTATTATATGATCAGTCCGACCAGCTAACCCAACGATTTAACTGATGAACTATTGACTCAGTTCCCTTACCGGTTTATTGGTATGTCCGATTCTGATAACATTGCCCCACACTCTCTCTTTTCAAAACTCGAACTTTCAAACTAGTGCACTAGACTATTAAATAAACTCCTCGATTCTCATTAGTAACCTTGCTTTTCTATTAATTAATGACAATTAAACCTCCCTAATTTCTTTAATATTGTTTGAAAAGTGGTGTGATGACGATAGCAAAGCAGCAGGACCACAAAAAAACCTCTCATGGTCTCTCGGAAGAAGAGCTCTCAATACAAAAATGGTATTCGATCAGTGCTTGAATCAGAAGCAACATGCCACTTAATTAGGGTTATGTTTCTGTAATCTGGTCTAACTCATTTTTAAACTTTCCTTTCCCCTGTTCAAATTTGGGAGGAGCTTCTTGTCATTTCCCTACAACATTCTGGGCATATTTGTCATTGAAAAATATGTGACAATCCAATGAAAATTGATAAACTATTAACCCTTAATCTGATCCCATATGAAACAAAACAAAACTAAGGCATAGACAAATTATATAAAGTGAACTCGATGTGACATAAATTTAACTAAGTATATTTATAAACTCATCACATATGAATAGAATAAATTTTTACATAACAAACCAATATAATCGAAAACATAATCCCATACCACTTATGAGAAAGAAAATTTGAGATTGATCAACGATTATAACTCTTATGTCAATTAAGCTTCTAATATTTTTTTGTCAATTGAGCCCCTAAAACTTTTTGATTGTGTTAATTGAGTCATTATATCTGGCTTTGTTAATTTTTTTAACGAAAAATGATAAAATGTGTTACTCACGTGACAAATGGTTGCAGTAAACTATATATATAGTCCTTAAACTATTGCGTTTATGTCAATTAAGTTTTTAATTTTTTTTGATATTAATTAAATATGAACTTTTCAAATGTGTCAATTGAGTCGTTTTTATCTTTTTGTATCGTATAATTACGTGACTGACACATTTTAACGGAGACAGACAAAATGATTTAATTGACATAATTAGAGAGTTTGAATGTTTAATTGATATAAAAAAAAGTTCGAATTCTTAATTATTCAAAACAAATAATAATTTAGGAGACCAAAATAAGGGCAATTAGGGAATTTGGTTCGAAATGTACTAGATCGGCATTAGATAGAATAATAAGGGTATCTGTGGGATTCGAAATTATTGTCGAGGGACAGACATGGATATGACATTATCGATAACATTAATGTTGTTGGGACATAATTGATGAACATAATTTGAGGACATAATGAGTTGTCACTAATAAAACGATAGTAAAATGTATTTAATGATAAGTCTTATTGTAGCATTAAATAAATTTATTATCATTTTATTGATAACAACTCATTATATCTTCAAATTATATCCATAAATTATGTCTCAATAGGATTGCTCTATCGACAAACACACACTGCACGAAAATGTCGATGGTGATGATGATGTATGGGTATGGGTGTGGGTACAGTGATGTAGTAGTCAAAGAAGGCTAAATTACCAAAGTACCCTCACAATTATGTCTTTTACCGGGGGAAACATGACATGAGGCATGGATGATGTAAGCCACGAGTTTCAATGAGATCCCCAACCCATCAATCACATCAGTCTCTAATCATTATGGATTGGAAATTTAAGATCCAAATTCCACCAATAGCCTTCCGACCCTTCCCTCCATTTAGGTCCCCATCTTATGGTCACATGTACCCGAATCATGTGACAATCCTCACCTAGTTAAAATGTGTATAAAGAAATTACTTATTAAATAGTATTTATGAAATTAGTGTGATTTGAACCAACCAACTACAAACTGACCTAGTCGGGGCGAAATTCTCACATGGTAAGTTTTTGGGTGTGTGTGTGAGTATATAGTGGTGCTCAAATTTTTTCCTCTTAAAGAGTTGAGTTGAGTTGAGCTGAATTACCAATTAGGATTTAACATCTGTCAAAAAAAAAAAATTACAAAATGAACTAATTTTGAGCTATTTAGGAACAACTCCATTCTTTTACAATCCTATCAAAAAATTGGTAGTTGTGCAATTGGATTGATACGGTATGTAAGTGATTTTATTTTAAATTTATAAATACATTATTTAAAATTGTGTGTAATTAAATTCGTGTCTAATCGACTTTATCTCATCTCATGTACAACTAAGTTCATATACATAATACTTGTGTGCACTATATGGTATGGATACCCCGGTTAAAACACCATTTTGTTACCTTGAACTAGAATGCCATAACTTAAAAAAGCTCTCACTTCATTCATGAAACATGATTCAATCCAACTCTGTTAAAATTTACACAAGAAGTTTTTGTTAGTTCTGCTTCTCTACTCTCTAATAAACCATCTCCTCCTATGCAAATCATTTCTGATTCTGTACTAAACAGGCAGTACTCTAAACAACAATCTTCAATACTCCAGAACTTCATCAACTTGAGAACAAGACCTTTGCATTCTAACACCACTGAAGCTAGTTCTTGATGCCATAATCTCGTTAAGTGAAAGCTTCTTCTTCGGCCCTGGCTCTGGTCTCTGCTTTGGAGCACTGTGAGATCTCAGTTTTGCCTTGAATGATTGAGTATTGGCCATATAACTAGGATGGTTGGTGTATGGCCTAAAGAAAGTGTCACCGCAGACGCTCTTGGCTGGTGTTGCCGGAGGATTGTACCTGCCGGAATTGGTAAAGCGAGGAGTGCTATGAGCTGTTGAAAACCTGCATTCATCACCTGTGAAGCACCATTCAAAGTCTTGAAGGTGACGACAATCGGGGAGTGAGATTCGAGATGGAATTGGACATGGAAGTGGTGCTGACATAGCTTGGTGGTAATGTGGCTCATCACTAGAATCAAACATACAATTGCTCATTCGACGAGATCTTGATTTGGGCTTGTATGTGTCGATTTCCACAATTTTCGGGCTCCCCTCATAAATGTCATAAGAAGCTGACAGTCTCTTGCTATGGAACTCACTTCGTGTTTCATCAAATTTCTCCTGAAAACACAAATCAAGTCCAATTATAATTTACCAATCTGATCAGGAAACATAGTAATTTTTCAAACAAAAGGAGGGTAATTGATATCTTACAACGGACTTCCTCGTTCTCATTTCTGGTTGAAATCTGTACTCATTGGTGATAGAACGGCGAGCTCTTTGGGATCTGGCAGCAGTCTGAGCCCTTATGAGAGCTTGCATACTGTGGAGAGTTGCAGCGGCTCGCTTCCGAACAAGGTATCCTCTAACAAGAGCCTGTAATTTCACCAGTCCTCTTAGAGCTCGAAGAGCTTTTCTGGCCTGTAAAAGAGCCAAAATTAGATCAATTACAGGGGGAGGGAGAGTTCAAAAAAAAAAAATCCATATTTTTTCAAGTGAATATTATAAGACACCCACCAAAGTTAAGCTTGATAGAAACCCAAATTCTTTGTACAAATTCAAAAAAAGGCAACATTTTTTCAAGTGAAAGGGAAAAAGACATACCCAAAAGTCAAGCTTGATAGAAACCCAAAATTCAATGTGTACAAATTTCCAAATTTAGAATAAAGAAACAACAGAATGAGGACCACTCCACCACAAAACAATAACAGACAGGGACACAAAGTAGAAAGTTGGAAAAGACATGATGGAGCATGAAAACTACTCAACCAAATTCAATGTACATGTTTTCAAATTTCAAATTTTCAGAAGTTTCCGAACAGAGCTCCTCTGCCTCGAGCATTAACAGTAAATCTATGAACAATAGCAAAATAGCAGAAGAAAACAGAGTGGATTTGAATCAAGTACATATCAAAGATTCAAACGCTATTGAGCAGATTAAATTGGACCATGCTTGAAAGAACAAATAAGATGAATTGAAAAAGAAAACCCACTTACCAGAAAACCCCTGAAAACAGTCTGAATTTTCACAGCAGCCCATCTCTCTCTCCCTCCACCGAACAGACCTCCTCTGCCTTGGCTAGTGAGTCTCACAACAGCCACCGCCGCCTGCGCCGCCGCAACAGCAGCATCGGCGGCAGCCGCGGTGGCAGCTGCGACAGCAATTGCATGCTTGCTTTGCTCTTTGTCTGTCTCTTTCATATAAGATCTCAGCCAAGCAGAGTCATTGACCCGAATATTCGCCGTAGTGTTGACCGGGATCTGACCCAATACGCCGCCTGAATCTTTCCCAGATTTGCCAAAACTCCACCTTTTCTTCTCTCTCTTGTCTCCGTAGTTTGAATTCTCCACGTTTTCCTTGTCTTTCTTCATACCCAACAAGCCTCTCAACCACCGAGTAGCTTTTCCCATTCTCTCCCTCCAAACCTCTGGTTTGAAACTATGGAAAGATACACAATGTGTACTTGAGAAAGAGAACGGTGAAAGGAGGAGCAAAGTGTTGTCTTACTAAGAAAATAAACTGTGAAGGACAGTGTATGCTTTGCAATATGCTAGCCGTGGAGTGTGCACAAAACAGAGTATGGAGGAAAGTGTAACTAAAGGCAACAAACCTTAAAATAGTGGACAGATAAATATTGGTTTTTATTTTTCTGAGAAAAATATAATCTGACACAACCTCGTGAAGAACTGCATTACAAGACAAAAAGGTGTTGCTGAAAGAAACGGATTAAAAAACATTAAATTGAAAAAGATTGAAACTTCCAAACCAAACAAACAAGGAATTACAGACAAAATCAGTGGAAAAGTTTGAAAAAAAGGTGTAATAATCACACTGGGCGAGACTCAAAAAGTCTAAAAACCACCCACCTACTGAAAATTCGAAAAAGGGTTTGAACTTGTACTTCCACTTCCACCAATGAGAAACTCAAGTGACTGAGAAAAGCAAAAGCTTTTGCCCCACCCTGTCTCTGTTCTCTCTAGTCAAACAGACGAAAATGGCACACAAAATCAAAATAAAGTAAGACCTATTCAATAATAAGAGTAATCACAGAGAAATACTCAAAATAACCCACCTTCTCAAATTCAAAAAAGCAATCGAGTCTTACTTCCTCCAATGAGAACTCATGAAACCCACGAGCCAATGAGAACTCACAAGACCAACAAAGAGGACTGCCTCTCTCTCTCTCTCTCTCTCTCTCAAATATTACTTCAAAATTCCTAATAAAAAAGAACTCTCTTTTTTCTCTCTAACTTTCTGGAGCAACGTGTAGTAAATACGCAAAATATGTGCAATGGTTCCTAGCCGCTGAAACCAGCTCGTGGGCCTTGCAGTAGTTTCAACTCTCTCTCTCTCTCACACACACACACTCGCAGAAAAAAACTCACAGACCCATTATGAGTATTTTGCCATATTTTACATCTGTAAGACTCTGACTCTTCTCTTTGCTATCAATCTCTTTAGCCCTATATGTCAAAAAAACTTCAATGGCCTGTCTCCAGTTTATAAGAGCATCTCCAAGGGGCTAGCTATTTGGCATTTGTTAGTTAAAATAAAGAGCAAAACCACAAAATTGTTCTCCAAGGGACTAGCTATTTGGCTATCTATTTTACATTTGAGTTAAATGGCTCTCTACATTTGACTAGCCTCCTTGGCTAGCTATTTTATATTTGGAGAGTCAAATAACTAATTTTGCACTCCAAGGGGATAGCTATTTTACATTTTGATGACGTGTCAAGCTATGCAATATTTTGACTTAAAATATTAATAGTAGTTAGTTAAAATAGAGAGTATGGTTGGAGTAACTTTATATAAATGACTCTTTAAAATAAAGAATATAATATTTTAATATATTTTGAATAACTATTTTAGAAAGTGCCCTTGGAAATGCTCTAAAGGGCAAAAATGGTGCAAATAATGGCCTGGGTTTCTGAGAAACCTCATGATTTCCCACTGTGTACTTCCTCTGAACAAGCCATTAAAGCAATTGCCAAAAAAGAACTGTTTTGTATTTGATTGCTTCTCTACTGTACCGGCCAAAACAGATGATAATAGAAAGGAAATATCTTTGATTTGGGTCCCCGAATATTCCTGCGATATTCAGAAAATTTTCATTGACTTTCGGTGATTCGTCCACAAATCTCTGCCGTTGATATTGCAGAAAATCTCTGGAAAGATGGTTGTTTTTGGAGGAAACTGAAAAGGTGTGTGATAGTGTAAGGGCGGATAGGCAGATGTGAGATTTACTACTTGTATATGCTAATTAAAGGAACTGGACAATTAAGATGCTACGGTAGAGGACGGTTTGTGGGGACTTTTCAAATTGCCCAAAATTTGGGGACGGCTGATTAATTGAACCATTGTTAAGGCCTTAAAAATAGTAATCTGAAAATAAAATATTGGCTATTAAATATTAGGTAGAATTTTTAAATTTTGAATTGAGTTGATTTAAATGGGTTAGGAAGCTGTCAATCGGCATACTTATTACCTAGATTGATCGCACTTGCCTATTTGTATAGAAAAATGCTATACATTTTTTTTAAAAAATCAAAAGTTAAAATGTAAATTTATATTAGTCTTCAGATTAGTGTGAAATAAGTGGGTTTTATTGAAAAAATTAATAGGACCTATTCATTCGAGATATGATATTCATTTAGGTAGCAATTTTTTGGGTTTCATCTAAATTTTATAACACTGCTAATTTGTAAAAGTAGTAGTCTATGGCAACAAAAAAAAAATGATAACATACTGTAATTATAAGTTTCGAGGATTTTTTTTACATAATTTGATAGTTATTTATGAGTTTTTAGGGTTATTTTATAACTAATAATTGAATTGAGTTATTTTGGGTTTGACTTATTTTCTAAACAATTTGAGTTTAAATAATTTTTTAGGCTCGACTCGAGTTTGAAAAATTCAACTCGCTTATATGTTACTCCGACTTGATTCGAGTTTGACTTGTTTTTTAAACGAGTCAAAATTAAATAATTTTTTAAACTCATTTTAAAAAACGAGTTTAATAGGCACGTCTCAAACTCGAAAAATTGTCAATATTTTTTGTCCAAATAGTATTTCTCTTAGATCAATGTTGTGGTTAGCTGCGGTTGATGGTTGGCCGGCGCTAAAGTTTGGTGTACAAATTCCTTCCGGCTAAAGGAGTCGGCGGCGAAGAAGATATAGTAATACATGGAGAGTTAGCTGCTCGTTTTAGTCCAGAAACGCTACGTGGTTATTTTTAGATCACATGGAAGTGAAATGTTTGAAGGCTAAATCACATGCATGGGTTGATAGAGGTTGACCCAAGAAAAAAAGGCTGCAACTTTAACATTGACTTGGAGAGTCTGCCGAGTTTGGGCCTGCCGTTCATGGTAGTATCTAAGGAGGATGATGGGCCTGATGTGCAAGACCAACACCAGCCCACTTTTTTATCCACGGTGAGGACAAAAAGTTGATTGTTCGAAGTTCAATAAAGAGGTCTATTTTTTTTATTAATTATTAGTATTTTTTGGTACATTGGAAACTAAAAGAATGGTCAGGTACACCCTCTTGCAAAAGAAATACAAGCTAAATCATTTTTCAGAACTTCCCGTCGGGAGTTTGGGGGAGAAGACGAGAAAACAAAAAGTTCTTGATGTTGAATCATTCCTAAGTTCATGAGGATAGCAGCAAGTACTAAATAAAAAAAGCTAAATTATTATTATTATTATAGCAATGATACTACAAAACTGGGAAGATTATGTGTCCTTAGAAGTAGATTCGAACCTCTGGTATAAAAATTTCAAGTCATTTGTTTTTGATAAAAAAAAAAGAAATCGAATGTACCAATATTGATGCATTTGGCCAATCAATTGAGAGGATGGATTAATTACGCCCCTTAAGAATTCAATATTCACTAAACGGGAAGACAAATACGACCAATTCAATTCTTTAGTGTATTCTTATGTCTTTTCCCCCACTCCCTTTACTCTATTAATTAGTATGGTGACCAGTGTAAGAGTCAGCAAAATAGCCAAATTAGTCATAACACTCTAAACCGATAATCAAGCAAGCAGGGGAAAGCGAAGGGTAGTCAAGGAGAGGGGATCGAACTAGGCTCCTCGTGGTACCGTATAACACACATCAACCATCGCGGAAGGACCACAGGTCCAGATCAATTTTTAAGTACACCAAAAGAGAACATAACCAATTTTTACAACTAAAACAGTATAAAACCTTTACAAAGTCTGTTTCACTACTACCATTGCATCTCCAGATAACGCATGCACTCAAATTGTAACACCCCACCCTTCATATGACATAATATTTTCCGGTTTGGACCCACTGACCCTCACGGTTTTGTTTCTCCCAATACCCCTGGAAAAAGGCCTTATGTCATATAAGGTAAGAGGCTTACTTATAAACCCAGTAACTTTCCTCTCCCTAACCGATGTGGGATACCAGGATATCACACAAATGTCTAAGCTCATCATTCATTTCTTTACATCTGAGCCAAGAGAGCAAAATAAGCAAAACATTCATAGAAACAAGTCTATTCATCCTCCTACCATAGTACAATTAGTTGCAGTTGTGATAAAACTACGTACGCCGCCTTCTTCTCTCCTTAACACGTAGAAAATATAACCCAAAATGTCAAATGATAATCACAAAACAAGTCCCTTCCAATCTTCAGGAAAGACTCCACATAAAAGCTTTTCTAATTCATGAAGCATCTAATGGAAGTTTTTCTTGCTGGCTGCCAACTGCAAATGACCACATTTGCAATGTCAATAGATAGAGTTTAAACCACAAAAAGATGTTAAAAAACAATTTAGGAGGGACAAGAAAGGTAAAACTCACGGCATAGAGTGGGAAGTTCGGAGCTTTTCAACACACGCAGCCTTTTTACAGTAGATACAAACATGCTGCAAATAACATGTCCAAAAACCAAGTTACAACAAGCAATCTATAGCAAAATACGGTCTAATTAGGATCTCAGATAAACAAATGCTGCAAAACATGTGCAAAGAGACCTGATTGTGTGGTAGTGGATGCAATCTATGTTTATCAAGGTACCCCGAAATCACAATATCCCAAGATAGAAAATTACCATACGGTGAGAATTGTAACAATCTGGACTTATTAATGGATTAAGAAGTTGGAAGGGCACTTCTTGTACTATTTCATAAGAAATCATCTCATCTCCCTGGCTTGTGGGAACGATGGATGACTAACAGTCCATTATTACGAAAAGGAAATTATTTTTTTCAGCTTGGAATTATATAGATGAATTGAACATAAGGAATCTATTTAGAGGTTTTGGATTGAAGTCCGGGAAGAATTAAACAAAACACACTTACACAAGTGATTATTTTTCAATGGCTTGCCTGTACTAGTGCCAGAATATTAAAAGGAACAGAATAATAAAAACTGAATCAAATCCACAGTTGTTAGATGCTTACTGCCATGGGACATCTCCAACAAGCATCCTGTCTCCGTCATTATCCTCATACACGAGCGTAAATTCACGGCTTCCATCTAATAGACCCGTAATAGGTTTCTTGTCCACTTGGATGTTATCGATTCCACCAGCAAAGGGATCCCTTTGAGCTAAACAAAAAACAAACCAACTGAGACAATTAAAATTTCATATAAATTGAACATATAAATACCGCTAAATCTCAAGCTAAATGAAAACCTCTAAAAGCATGCAAACACAACTCCTCCCAGCCCACTAAAAAAAAAAACTCAGCTTCTCTTTCAGCTCTCGTAGATGCACAAGCACACACACAAAAGCAAGCACATACTCAGACACCACACGAGTTGTACCTAAAATCATATGTACATCTAGATTGATCATGTGATCCACACCAAGATACAATTGCAGCCATATGCCAAAATAAATTGTTACTTCTATTTCTTGTGGATCGAAGTAACGAGTGAACATCAATTTATCCGTATGGCATTTTGACTATCTAACCGACGGATCAACCACATATGAAACTATACAAATTTTGTGTTGTGTTTTTAGACAAAGTATTGTAGATAACCTGCAAGAAGGTCTCTGAAGAGTTCATCAACAGCAGAGGAGAGCTTATCATAGCAGTCGTAGGCTTTAAGATTCACTTTTCTTCCAATAGGGACTCCATCCATATTGATCTTCACAAACAAACCTTTTGAACCAGTTCCAATCAGTTTCTCATTGGCAACCTTGTTTGGGACCGCTTTTTGACACTCGGGGGAGGGCTTTGAAGAGTTGCTACTGGCTAGATTCTTCCTAAATGAACGAATTGGAGGCCACCCCACAACTGGAGTAGGAGCAGATCTATTTTATATTTTGTTCATCAAGAGAGAAATTACACAGATTAGTCAGAAAAAATGGAAATTAAATAAGTTTCACAGATAAGCTAGATCAAAGCACCAACTTATAGAATAAAGACAGTACCAAAATTCAAGTAGTGGTATGAGAACACCTACAACAAACACAAGCCTGTTCTGTTTCCCAATATAACAGAGTCAAAGGCTATTAGTATGCAAAAAATCTAGAATTCCTATACATATTTACAAATTGATTCTTTGGGTAAGATTAACAATATGAAAATGAATCCTACAGTGAATAAGATTCCCAGTTGCTATAGAATACGCAAAAGAGAAGTATATTTCTACAATTGTTTAAAAACCATAACATAAGATTGGAAAAGCTGTGAGACTATCATAAAGAAACTAGGATCGAGCTTTCTGACAAAAAATAATGTCAAGTGTGTCTAATTTAAGTACCTAATTTGGAGAATTACTGGATTGTGACCATTAAATTGCTAATAAACTTCATTCAATACTGTAACCCACGTATAATCCAATGTGCACAATTGACTTGGGTTCTCATTATGCCCCAAATTAATTTCTATCAGAACAACTGTTGTTAATGGGTGGGCACTGAGCAGGTGAAAGGACTTGAAAATCCAGGCAACAGTGTAGCATCATCAAAACTAAAAACAAGAAGAACATTGAAATAGCAGATAATTTCACAAAAATGATTATGTAGCCCAGAAAGTAACAGAAATATTAATGAAATAAATCATACATTAGAAAGAAAAAAAGTGAAATAATTATGGATGGACCACAACATCTAAGAAGGTGAGTAAAATAGTGAATGTCCTCTGTCCAAAAGGAAAACAATAAACATAAAGCTGGGGAGCTACGTACCTTTTCTGAGAGCTGTTGGGCACAGCTGTATTTGCAGGCGCCGGAGAAAATGTCTTCTTTTCTGCACTCTGCAAGTCTACCACTTTAGTACAACATGGCTGTGACGATTCCTTTGCCATAACAGGCAAGCTTTGTGGGGTTGATTTGAGCTGAAGAAATGGAGCCCTTGTCTGCTGTTGCTGGGCTTTAACCTGGTAATTACCTGAAGATGACCATGGAGATGGCAACACAGTCTCAGTTGGACTCTCAGAAGAAGAAAATTTCTGGGTTTGGCTTCCTCTGTTGTTCATGATCCAACTAGCCTCCATTGTTTTGTGTACAACAGTGTCTATGTACCCTCTCTTCGCACTAGAAGAGGTGTTTGGGTACCCAATGGTAAGAATAGACTCATCTCCTTGTCCAGGATTGGTTTTGGAAGTATTTTTGGTGGTCCAGTCGTCGCCTGGTGGACCAAGCCTTAGCTCGAGCTTTTTATCCTCTGAAAGTCCATGGCTTCTTTTTTCTTCTCCTTTCACAACCCATTCTCTCTCTTTTGGAATCAAATCCAGCAACTGTGGACAGACCTCATCATTCCTTCTATATCCCTCCATTGCTTCCCCCCAAGAAAAGATAATAGATGAGAGAAGACACGTATAACAGTGCTGCAAGATAAAACCATATTCTAGTCAAAGAAGCATAACAAACATACACTACAAAGAAAACATCATCTTTAAAACCAGGAATATGGATGAAAAAAAAAAAGAAAGAGAAAGGTCTCCAAAAGATAGGACAGTATTACATGCCTTTCGTGCTTAACCAAAGCTCAAAACTATGGAAACCCACATCCTGAAATCATCAAAACTGAGTTGTTTTGCTCAGAATATCAAAAACCAAGAAGAAGAAAAGGGCAACAAAACTCTCCTAACAGCCGGCGGGAATTAAGGAAACATCCAAAGCTTGTTGAAAGAAAGCTACAAACTCACACAGCGACTACAACCCATCAAGTTCTCAAAGCCAACATATGAACATACCAAGTCTGAAACGCAAACCATAAAAACCACCCAAAGAGAAACCCCACCAAAACTAAGAAAGAATACCCAAAGATAAGAAACAGCTATGATAGTTGTGAGATTGCAATCCTGGCTCTCCTTTCCTTATTTTTATATTCTTTTTGCACGCTCAGTAAAAGTGGGTTCCCTTTTCTCTCTCTCTCTGACCCTAGTGGTTAGAACTTTGGTATGGTAACCGAGGACTGAATAGAAGGAAGCAAAAGAAAGTGAAAGAGTATAGACCAAGGGCGATACCCTTCACATTTATAAAGGACTCTCAAAACAGGACTGGAATTAGAGCACAACACACGCAACCATACCCTATAAATATAACTAGTTTTTCGGTTGAGGAAGCAAAGCCTGCTGACCTCTCTCCTTCACCAATAGAAAAAGATGCTCTTATGTGAGTCTATTCTATTGATCAGACTACGACACACCACCCCAAACACCCCCCCCTCCCGGCCAACAACTTAGCCGCATTAGCACATTACGCCAAACATTCCCCTATTATTAATTTATTTGGATTCTTGTTTTGAAGCCAAGACAGAGAAAGAGTGATGTTTTGATAGAACTTCTATGAAAAGTCCGAAATGTCATGTAAATTAAGCTGAGAGACTGAGACACAACTAAACTCAGAAACATTAAAGATAGGCAGGGGGTTGCTATTTGTATGATCAATTTTTTTTTTTTTTTGGTTTGACTGTATAAAAATTTGAATTACTTTACAGACACTTCAATTGATTCTCGTTTTAATCCAATTAAAAGTGGGTCCACCATGCATGGTCACTTGAGAGAAAGATACTGAGAGGTTTTGGATGATTCATATTTGCAGGGATTGTACAATAAAAACATGCAAATCCCGTTATACTGCTTCTTGCCGTCCACAGGTATTTCCAGATGGGGTCCACTCCGCTTGACTTAATTTAGGATCTTCCCCTTACAGCCGTTTGATTGTTAGACTTTATTGAAATAAAGAATTGATTGATTGGATCACCATCAGATGGAAATATCAACAAACGAATGGGTCCTACGTAGTACTGAGAAATTGTATCAACACATTCGTTGATAATAATTCATCCACTCAAAATTTATATGTAACTTATAACAATATCAACTAAAAAAATACCGAGAATACGATTCCGTCAACACGTATTGAATTGAAACTTGTGTCCAATCGCGTAGTCAGTTGAACTTGAAATGCCAGACACACTAGGGCCTTAGAGGTTGCCGTGCATGAAGGTAATACCCTTTCGTAATTAAGAGAAACAGAGTAAGGCAGGTGTCCACTTTTCGAAAACATCACGCACTTGATGCTCCGTTTAACAAAAAAGATGCGAAAAAAAGCTTATCAAAAGCATAAGGCATACATTTTTTAACCTTAAAAAATTATATGAATGATACGATATATTTTTTGTGTTTGGTAGGATGAATAAAAAATAATTTTTTTTTTTTTTGTGTTGACTAAGATTAAGAATGACAATCGAGTTGTGTCATGTCAGATTTGTGTTGAGTCATTACGAGTTTGTGTCGAATATTAGTCAAATCTAACTCAATTCATTTAAATAATTGTGTCGTGTCGAGTTACAAGTTGATATATTTATTTTCGTGTCGTGTTTGTGTTCGGGTTCGTGTTCGTATTCGTGTTGACCTACATAAATTTTGAATAAAAAATTTAACGCTAATATTCTATTTTCACTTAATTGAATTCACGTTAATATTTTTTCTACAAACTAAAAATAACTTAAATAAATATAATAATAATAATAAGTAAAAAATTTTTTATATAAT
>CM042192.1:1949724-1960722 GCA_023539305.1 Ilex asprella
TTGATGGTGTCAATTTTGAGTTTGACTGGTTGAACTGAATATAGGCCTTTTATATTTCTTGCTTGTGTGTCCGGTCATTTTCAAATTCGTGTCGAGTTATAATCAAGTTCGTGTTATAAAATTCGTGTCAAATTCGAGTCATGTCATCATGTTAAGTCAAAAAATTTTACCCCTAACTAAAATGGAATTTTTTTTAATTTAATTTTTTTATATCAAAAGATATACAGACAAATAAAATACATCTTAACACAAATAATTAATTTTTCATCTACTTTCCTTCTAATTTTTTAGGAATTAATTTTAATAAATTAAAAGAAAAGTTAATGCATTAATTTTTTTACCCTTCCTACTTTCTTTCATCTCCAAACTTTTTTGTTCTTATTGTCTCCTTTAAGTCAAGCATATCTTAGCTCTTACAGACAAACCATGTGTAACAGTGTCATTGTCCAAAATCCGAAATTTAACTGTGTTGTTTCGATTATGACAAAAGTTTAAGCTTATACTTTCTCATGGTTGTTGTAATGATAAATATTCAATGATTGATATGTAAGAGTTTCTAAATTCGATTTCTACAAGGATTCAATGATTAATTAGTCTAATTATCCTTAAACCCAATTTGGGTAACTATAGAATGAGCATTGTGGAACTATCTACTTAAAAAAAAAAAAGCTATAATAATAAAACTTCAACCTTCTTTCTTCTTCGATCGAAATATAGATGAGATCAGAAAGAACATCGTTGAAACAAATAATGTAATAACTTGAGCGCAAAAAAGTTGTTGAATAATTTTATGCATCTTGAATTTCGGATTATTGAATTGAATTAAAGTTACTATTCACTAGTATTAATGCACATTAATATATACTATTCATTACTATTTAACACTATGCATCACTATTTATGCATAATTAATACTATTTGGTGCATAGTAATTATTCAAAGTAGTCTGCATTTACAATAAATACAATACAATATGTCAAATGATATTAAGCACATTGCAACCAAATAACACTATTTTCATGTGTAGCTTTCGCTCTCATTTGGAACGAAAACGATGTTTATGTTTGAATCCCAATTTAATGAACATAAAATTCTTTCACTGACACTGTTTCTGGCTAAGAGTTCTTCCGTGTTATGTTATCATACAATACAATTCAAAGATTCATCGGATCAATTTGGTCGGTAGACAAGTACACCAAATTGACAATAAATCTCGGTACATATAATTTTATGAACCTGCACGCAGGTCTCATAATCAGCATCAAATTGACTGGGTTGTTTGGAACTATCCTTACCAACCTACTACGTTACACGTTTTCAAGGAATTTAGAAAATAAAAGAAAAGAAAATAAAATGGGGATAGAAAATGCATTTCAAGAGAATGAAAATTTTGAAAAATGTTTAAAAATTTTATTTAAAAATTCGACTTATAAATCACTATTATTGAATGAGTAGTATGTATTAATAAATGCTGGGATCCAAATTAATTACAAATATGACAGTCATATAATCAAGTCAAGTTTTTAAGTTGGTTTTTAAGTTTGTGTAGTATTACTAAAAAATTTTGTGGTTCAATATGAAAAAAATCGAATCTACAAAACTTCCACAACAAAGTTTATTATAAACCCCAATATATCTTTTTCATTCATCACAAGGCATTTAAATACAATATGAAAATTGATAATACTACAAATAATATCAGTAAAAGGATATCTCTATATCTCGTCCAGCGACAAGGCTCAATAACAAAGTCGACCACGTCGTTCATATCAACTAGGGAGAGTATAGTATTTTCAACTCAGGTCAGGAGCACAAATTATGTTTATTTATTCACCAGCTATCTAAATGAATAGTATATACACTCAAGTAATATGACCTCTCACGGGCATAGAAGATCATAATATATCCAAACTTAAGGAGGAATTTTAATATCACGTTGTTATTATGTTCTAGAATGTCACGTCACATTTAAGGAATGTAGCCTCTAAAAATGGTCAAATATTTTCCGAGCAAAATCCTAACAAATTGGAGATCATGTAATGATAATGTGAGGATCACCCTACAAGTGAATATAAATACAAGGACAATCACCCATTTAAATGGACCAATTTTACTCTCCTCAATTGTAATCTCTGCAATAATTACCTCACCAATCAATAAGAGTAATCTTGTCCCAACCATAACTGTGAATTTTTTTATATCAACAATTCCATTAAAAGAAAATCCACGGGTGGGTGGCGATGGCAAAGTATGTCATGTTGAATTGTTCAAGAAGTGTGTGCTCTACGCATCAAATATCTCTCAACCCTGTGTGCTCTCCACATCAAATATCTCTCGATTCGGAAAAAATATTTATTGCAACGGTGATATCAGATCAACATTATCACGTAGTATCGCCAACTAATAATATGCAGACAAATAAGGACCATGTAGACATATAACTACTCACTCTTATTTTATGTACGCCAAAACTATTCAAGTGAGATTTATTTTGTTCATTTAAAATTTTATTATTAATTAGTGATACCATGCAATCAATACTAAAATGATATTACCGTTATATTGAATATTATCTCGTCTATCTATGCTTTCACATTATTTAGGGGGTGATTTTGGATAAGGAAAAAATTGGATTATTTTTTTTGTGGCTGCTGCTCTAGAAGTAGTTTTTTTTCCACGTTTTTGTCATCTATCTAACATGTCATGCACATCAACAACAAACTACAGCCATGTCCTCCCACCTCGCTTGTGGTAGGGTAGTTTCTTCTTCTTCCACTTATGATCATGATATCACTATATCTGACCCCTGTACTCCAATCATCGCTGGGTTGGACTTCATCATCCAACCCTTTTTGCTTTGTTTTTTTTCTTTCTCTTTTCTAAGTCTTCACTTCATTCATTGCCTCCGTCACTGTCTATTAAAGATAGAGTTCTATGTCGAGCGTTCTCTATTTTCTTTTTTTTCTCTTTAATATTCAAACATTTTCTTTTCACGCGCCGCCCCTAGCTTAATTAATAAAAAAAAAGATAAATAAACTTATAAAAATTTGACTTGATAAATTATTATTATTAAATAAATAGTTGATTCTAATAAATAATGAGATTCATAGTTAAATAAATAACAAATACAAGAGTTACATTATCGAGTCAATTTTTTATATCTGTGTAGCATTGCTCGCTTAATTAATACGTTATCATCATGTGGGCCAATCTTGGCCATATATATATATATATCTTATTCAATTTTTCATTTTTTCCCCCAAATTGTATTCCAACCTTGTTTCAATTCTTGCCAAGTTTTTTCTCAAAAAATACCCTTCATATCCCCCTAACACGACGATCATGTGAAAGATTTTGTTATCAATTTAGATGGGCGTAAGATGATGAATTTTCTAAATAACACTCTTTAATTACGAAATAATTATCAACCTTAGTTTTTCTTTGTTAAGTCTTATTTTTTGATATATAATTTATCTGTAGAAATTCTTTAAGGTAGAAAGTATGATTATCCCCAATAAAATATCAAAAAGCAAAATCTTCTGGAAAGGAAAGATAGAATGATGACGCTCAGAAGAAGATTACTGTGAAAGAGTTAGATGTTGATAACCACTATTAGAAAGTGTCTTTTGTATGTAATAACTTGGTGGACGGGTTGTCTTCGTTGCAATTAGTACACCCATGAATACGATGCAACGAATCTAGAGGTGCCTCCTTTCAGAAAAAACGGCAGTTTTAAGCCAAAAAGGAGATCAGTGTGTATTCCTTATCCTCAATCCGAAACTAGAAAAACTATCTTCTTCTTCATGATTAGGGTTTACAAGTCTACTTCCTTTAATTTGACGATGACCTCTTTCCTAAGTCCTGATCATGGGTTAAGTCAAGAATATATTAAAAAACCAAACAACTACTCTCTCTCTCTCTCACACACACACACACGCACATGCACATGCACATAAACAAATGATGATCCCGAAATTAATTAGGCTAGACCCAATAAATCAAGAAGACCCAAATCAATAAAAAGCGATCTAAGCCCAATGAATTAAGAGAGGCTCACGTCATCGAAGTCCGAAAAGAAGTCCAAGTCATCAATAAGGAGCCTAAGACATCAAGGAGGATCATGAAGGAGGAGCCCAAGGAGACACACCCCAAGAGGGCGCTGCCCAAGGGGGACACTCAAGGGGCGCTGCCTAGGCTTGTTCCTCTTTTGCCCTCTTCACTTTGTGACTTCTCTTTGCCATTTTAGCTCAAGTCCAGGCTCAGGCTCAAGTCCAATCCAACCAAAAATCCTCTTTCGAAGGAATAGGCGTACGAGGAAGAAAATATTAGGATAGGCACGAAAATCTCCTAGCGTAACTGTACTTACCAAAATAGTAGAAGTACTCTCTCTCACGTCACCGCCTCACCGCCTTACTAAACTTATATAATGTAAGCCCTCTCCACATAAAGAGCATGACATTCACACCTCACAAAGACACACATTACTCTCTCGCTCTCCTAAACATTGTAATATTCTTGGAGTTACTCTCTCAGAAACATTATTTATCAATAAAGATCTTCGGCCACCGCTGCCGTTTTCGAGAGTGGATTAAATCACCCGGACCGAACCACTATATATCTCTGTGTTGGTTCTATATTTACTGCTTTGTTATTATATTGACATTAATTACTTGTTTATTGCTCATTAATTGCACTCGTTTGTACACTTGACTGTTGATTTTAACCATTAACTGAATACCATCATCTGTCCCAACCTCCAACCAAAATCACCAATAAAAGGAGGCTCTGTATTAGTTGGTCTTAAGTGAATAATGTAGCAGGAAACCATTACTTATGAATCCATGTTTTGGCAGTCATTAAGAATTAAAAAAAAAACAGTATAGTAGATGTCCTACATACACTGTTAGGGTTAAAATGGGAATAGAGTAGTTATTTGTGAACGAAAATAAAGAGTAATACAATATCTCATGAATGATCGCGGTTGAATGAAGTTAAATAATGAGTTATAAGTCGTTATTTAGAAATAAATAAAAAGGTATTATAGGCATTTTAATAGTGGACTCCAATTACCCTTTCTTTCCCTTTAGAATAGGTACAGATTGGGTTCTATGAAATATAAATTAGTTTCTAACGGCCTCAAATGCCCTTTGTTTCGAGGAAAAATATATTCCATGAGTAAAATTACCATTTTTTTTATTAAGTTGGAATATAATTTTATTAAAATGTATTTTTTGGGTAATTATTGCGCCAAAGTGTACAATTATAAACTGTATCTTCTATCCTTTATTCAAAAAGCCCTTAAGCACGGAATGGGGCGATTGATGGAATTATTCTCCAATAAAGTATTGTTTTCTTTTCTTTATGATTTGGAATTGAAAGCTCAACACCTGTGTTTGGACCACATGATTCTCCTCTCCTAATTGAGTTTCTTATTTAATCACCCATTTAATTACCCTATACCTACCTATCTACAGGTCATCAACCCACTCTCTTTTAGTTTGATGCATGAGCATCATCAAACAAGCCTACTTCATCATGGAACTATGAGCTAGAATATAATCATTAATAACACACTAACATTATAAAAGTGAATATATATATATATATTATTTGAATAATTCACACACTTTTATAATATCTAAGAAAAAAAAAGAAGAGATGGGCTGATTTTTAGGGTCCCAGTTCTTTGAAAACGTGGGTAATCTGATGAAGACACAAAGGAAGAGGTTTTCCCTCACTTTGGTCCCAGGGAAAGAATCAAGAACTGAGAAATTCTTTTTTTATTTTGTGGGTAGTTGAAGAACAAATCCAATTCTCTTTTTATCCTTGCAAATCCCAACCACCCATATCCTAAGAAGCAAAAGCAAGTTCTATGCATTTCCATAAAAATATGACATTTATTTTTCAGATAATACTATTGAGATCTAAAAAATTAATTTTGTTGATATTATGATATATCAAGTAATGGAATTTTAAATAAGAAGTCCAATGAGTTACAGTCACAACACCATTATTGGATCATATCAGTGTCACATCATTAAATCAACAAATTAAGTTAATATTTTTATTTCAATAACATTACTCTTATTTCTCATTAAGTCCAAAAAAATAAAAATTATTAAGAGTGATTCAGTGATTGAGTTTGACATTCAGTAATCCAGAAATCTCAAGTTCAATCTCTTCCCATACTCTCAAATAGCTAGCCACCTTTATCCTTTAGAGACATGTTCTAACCAAGTTCAAGTTACGGTGGCCACTCATAGATCTTGAGAGAGTATTTGCATAGGGTTTGGGGGGTATAATTGTCTTTTTATAGTAAAAACCTATTAACCTTCATTCAAAACCCACCTCCCATGGGTTTGATAAAATCATGATCTAAGTTTGGGTCCGGACTTTGTAGTGGACTGGGCTTGGTAACCCAGCATTTAAATGTTTATCCAAACATGAACTTTGTGTATAATTTGATTGAAGTATTTATCCCCAATCTATCTTCCAAAAACCCCAGACCCACAAAACAAACAGCCCCTAAGACTATTTCCCTTTCTCTTGCCCCCAACTAAACATGGTTAACAAAAGGGTAAAACAAAAAAGGAAAAAATGGTTTTTGACTTGGGGCCATATTGTTTTTCCATGGTCAATATTAGCAGTTGGAAAGACGTTATATCCTTTGAGACATTTTGTTTTTCCTAAGGTAAATAGGAGTAGTTTAAGTCAAGGTTTATCTTAACAACATTATTAACTATAATTAACTGACACAATGATAGTGATTAGCAGCTTTCTTGGTCACGGCAATGACCTTTGCTCCTTATCCACTGCAAAGACTTTCTCTACGTCACTCTTTTTTATTATTCATCATTAGTAACACTAATTAGATATAATATAACCTTACAAAAAATGAATTTTTAATGTTTGTTCACAATATGATTAGTAATTAGACATTTCAAGTTATTTTTTCTAATATTTTTTTGTTCAGTTGTGAGGAGTAAGACTGTTAGTTAAACTGAGCTATTCAAACTTGACTTAAGTTTGGCTCGGAATCAGTTCGTTCAGGATAAATTCGTTTTCTAAATGAGCTCAAAGTTGAACAAATTTTTAAGCTTGTCTAAAAAACAAGTCATACAAGTTTCGCTTCAACTCAACAGACTCGTTTATGTACAAATATTAAAATTCGATTTGTTTTTTGCTTATTTAGGCTTAGCCCGTTTCTTAAACGAATTAAACTTAAACAATTTTTTAGGCTCGATTAAGAAACATGTTTTTCAAATTAGCTCGTTCGACTAACAATTCTAGTGAGGAGTGTCCGAGTTAGTTTGGATGCACCTTAACTAATCATCTTCTCCCTCGTGGCTTAGTTATAAGAATTTATCAAAATTTGAACTCAAATAATCTGAATTTACGGCTCACCCTCGAGGTTGAACTTTCGAAAATTAACCTAATATTCCGAAAGATCCCCTCAATTTTCAGGCCAGTCAAAAAAAATTTACATAAAGTAACAAAATTGACATCGTCGAATCGAAATCGACAAGAAAAGAAAACCACTTACAGACGTCTCCAATGGCGTCAAACACTCCAAACCCAAGATCGAGTGGGAGATGACGCACTCGATCACTTCCTTCTTGCTCACCTCAATCTCGCCTCGCTCAGTCACCAGGTACATTCTCTAGAGAGCAAGTTCGATAAAAATCACTGCAAAATTGTCTAAATGAAGTGAATGACTCTCAATTTTTATAACCTGATTTCGGATTTGATTTTTGTGAATCATGGGCTGTGGGAGATTTAAACCCTAGGGTGATCGCAATTTCTGGCTCTGTTGGGTAGAAAGAAATTGATTATGAAAAATGAAAAAGGTTAAAAGTGAAATGAAAGAAAAGAAATGAAAAATAAAATTTGTATGCATTTTATTAGAATGAAAAATTTGTTAAAAAAAATAAAAAAATTGGTGTAATGACTAAATTATCCTTCTTATATCAATCTAATGAAAAAAAGAATAAGTGGATAAAATAGGAAAAATAAGACAATTTTTATGAGAAACAAAAAATTTTCAGCACAATTTGTGGGAAATTAAAACAGATGTTTAAGCAAAAAATTCTCGAAAAATTGTACTTTTTAGCTAATCAAACTAAAAAAAAGTTGGTTTTTTTTTTCATTTTTTTTTTTTTTACTTTTCGGTGTTTTGATGCTAACCAAACGGAGCCATAGGATTTACTTTTCAATGAAATGCTAACGAGGGGACATTTTTTTTTTGAACTCGTTCGGCATGGTTCACATTGGATGAACTAAGAAAATAGCCTTATGGAAGTAGAAATTAATAGGAAATGGTGATATCCCCTTAGATGTCTGATTCATTGGGATGGTTGTCAAATCTACGTAGTGATGTATTCTTGTTTGCTCCATACCAGAGTTGATAATTATCGAGCTTATTTTTTTAATCAAATTAAAAAAAATATTTAACCTTGACTCATTTAGAAAAGTCGAGCTCAAACCGGGCTCAAGACGAGTTGAATTACAGTCAAGCTAGAGTAATTTTACTATTTTATATATAAATGAGTCGATCACAAAACGAACCAAATCCGACCCGCACTAGAGTAGATTGACTCCATTATCACCATTGGTTATCTATAAAACCGCTTACTAGTTGTGATCTCTGACTCATTCTCCTTGTTCCTGTAAAAAAAAATGCATTTGGGTATGAATATTTGGCCCACTATGACGCTGACTATTACTTGATTTTGTGGAAATGCTAAAATTTGTGTAGAGCCTTGAAAATTCAGTGGCTAAATCTGATGCTTTACTGCAACCATGAGTATATATATAACTAAACATGAGCTTTTTCACACTCTTTTGTTATTATAGCTGAGGTTGAATGAACTTTCGAACTCAGGAAATTCATATAGCATTCATAAATGTTGTTACTGGTTTTTTTATACCCTCCTATAAGTGGAGTCGTTTCCTTCCATCCTTGTTTCCTTTACAGCTAATTAAGTTGGGAGCATTTACTTCAATCTGTGCCTAAACCATGTCTATATTACCGTATCTTGATGCAGATTGATGGTCTTGTTGTGCAAGCCCTTATCTGCAACAACGGGATAAAAACTGGGTAAAGTAGAGCCTTTTTTGGTATCCGAAACCCCAAAACTCTTCTCCAGATATTCAAATAGATGCATAAACTATGGTAATCACGCCACATCCATCAACTTTATACTAAATTCAGAAGTTAAAGCAAAAATAATTCAAGGTTTTTTAACAATTGAATAGCAAATTGACCCGACTTACCATTTTCTTCAAAAAAAAAAAATGAAAGCTGCAGAGAAAAGAGATTGAATCTTTTTTCTCGCATCTTATCTCATATGCATACTTCCTTAAAGGCTTGTGCTCTAGATCTCTGCAGTTATGTCGTACTTGTGTCATTCTGTTGCACATCTTATGATTAGTTGATTACATATTGTTTCAATAATGCAGCCATGGGTAAGGCTGTTAAACGAGTCAAACTTGAATATTTTTTTAGGCTCATTTATGTGTAAATAATTAAACGAGTCAGTTCGTTTATGTGTAAAGAGTCGAACTATTAGGCTCGAATTCAGCTCGATTATCACCCCTAGCCATGGGTTCTTAGATACCAGAGAGCACTTTCCAGTCTATCCATGGGGTCCGAGAATCGGTTGGAACATTCTTTGGCAGGTAAATCCATCATATGGCTGCAGATGAGGATATAAGCAATGTCGTGGACAGCCCATATGAAACCAAGTTGGAATCGTTAGTCTCTCCTTCTCCCCTTGTGTCCTGGTGTGTTGCTGGCTGCACTACTGAGGGTGGTAGGCAACTGTTCCTGCTCACAGCTCTTGCATTTTGGTGATCTCTGACAAGGACATTCGTGGGATCCGTAAATCAACCCCATTTCCTATTGGAGATCAAACTTTTTGTGGGCCTCAAGATTCTGAATCTTCCAGCGGTCGAGTTTCTGAGCATCCGGCTTTGAAGTATCCGCAGCTCTTTGGAGTAAAGGCAGCTCAGAAGTTGGGAAACAGTAGCAAGGGGGTAGAAGAATCACCAAATTGGTTTATGTCACCTTCTAAAACTCGTATTTTAATGGAGCCTCTTGATGAAAAATTGGTGACCAATGTTGCTACCAAATGCCAGTTACCGAGAAGTGCTTGTGTCCTGAATCAACAAAAATAAACTTGTCGCTAATAAAAAGGAAAATGCTAATCAAGTTGGTCAATTGCCAACCAAGAAATCTTGTAATTGTGGTACTATTTGTTCTTTTTTCAAGGATTAACGGTGTGTTGTATTTGATTGAACTGAAAATAGACATTTCTTATATCTTTTGTTTGATTCGACATGAATCTAAACTTTTTATGCTTCTTTTTACTCCAGAAGTTGGTGGTGGCTCAGCAATAATTGAAAGCAGCTCCCCCGTGTGGAAGGCGCCTGTAAGCATTTTTTGGGCTCGAAAGCATCCAGGTGAGAATACCTTAAAAGAAAAGAGTAATGCTATAGGGACCTTATTTTGGAATCTAATTTAAAGACCTAATGACGTGACTTCAATGCAACAATTGGATTAGTTGTGAGTTCCAATGTTAGATAGAGCTCACAATCAATCTAATGGTTGTATTGAATTAGGTACAAATAGCACTTTTCTAGAGAAAAAGAGATGTGGGCAAAGTTTCAAGGGTTTCCGGGAGAGGAGAAAGAGGCTGTGGCAGTAGGTTCATCGAATTTTGGGGCATGGAATGAGCTGGTGGATGAGGGTATGAAGACTCCGGCGGAGGTGGTGGTTGATAAGAATACTGCTGTTGTTGATGAGGTGGTGCCCCGGGGGGGGGGTGGATTTCCCGTAGGAGCACCGTACGAAGATGGGTAATTTCCATGTTGATAACTCGGATTGGGATGTATCTGAGCATAATTATGTGAATACGAAGACCCATCATTGCTATTGTAACCCCAATTTTGCGAATACTGAGTTCCTAGCGATCGTGGTGGTGGTTTTGCAGGTGGAAC
>CM042192.1:1960822-1982928 GCA_023539305.1 Ilex asprella
CAAAGTTTCAAGGGTTTCCGGGAGAGGAGAAAGAGGCTGTGGCAGTAGGTTCATCGAATTTTGGGGCATGGAATGAGCTGGTGGATGAGGGTATGAAGACTCCGGCGGAGGTGGTGGCTGATAAGAATACTGCTGTTGTTGATGAGGTGGTGCCCCGGGGGGGGGGGTGGATTTCCCGTAGGAGCACCGTACGAAGATGGGTAATTTCCATGTTGATAACTCGGATTGGGATGTATCTGAGCATAATTATGTGAATACGAAGACCCATCATTGCTATTGTAACCCCAATTTTGAGAATACTGAGTTCCTAGCGATCGTGGTGGTGGTTTTGCAGGTGGAACAGAATTTCGATTTGGGGGGTGGAGCAAAAGTTGATTGAAAAGGTGATGGAAATGGGCTGTAAGAAGCCATGCCCATTTCTGAGTTTTCGCTCCTTACACTCAAAATCCCGGGAGAGAGAACTTAATTGCGAACTCGTAGAACTACCACAGATAAAACTGAATTCACAATCTCCAAAGCAAAACACTGTGACAAAATTCACTGCCCTATTTATTTTTGGTAGAACAGACAAAGCATTGGTTAGCAAATTAAATTCAACTAACATTGCTCTCGTACATCAAAGAGGATTGGTAGTTATGCTATTATTTCAACTCATAGGTGTCTAAAGTTAAAAGAATAGTGATTTCTATATGAATTAATCTAACTTGCTTTTGGAGAGTCACTAAATTACAGAAACAAAGAGGGGATTAAATTAAACAAAATGTAATTGTAAAAAAAGAAAATTTGCCTAGAAAAAACAGTTCCTTCAAGCCTACTTCAAACTGCTTGGATTGCACTACTCTTGCCCTTACTTATATCTGACCCATTGACTGGAGTGCTTGCATGAAATGCTGACTGCCTTGAAGGTTCTCCAAGTGATTTTAGGGAGATGGGTGGAGGTACCATATGGTTAGCTTCTTTCTCTCCTAGACTAAGCTGAGACATGCCCACTAATTCATTGATGTTGACAGGATCTTTGGGGAGGATTGCAATCGGCTTTAGAACCTGATGATGAGACGTATCTGCTCCCTTGTCCTCTTCCAGGGGCACTGCATTTGGTGGCCATAACGGAAATGGGACAGGTAAATAAACCGGAAAGAATGACGGAATCACCGGTGGAATTTCACCTGAGGATGTTGCAACGTCATTGGCTTCTTCAACCATTTCAAGGGTAGCGACTTCCATGGATTCACAATCAGTCCTGAGAGAGAGATTTAAAGAAGGGAGCAAGTTGTCATTATCGTCTTCTACTTCTGCAGGTGGAGGGAGCGTAAATTGTTCTTCAGGAACTGGTGGCGGATCTGTGGTCTGACAGATAACATATTGATCAACATTGAGGGAGAAAAAGAATTTAACTGCACAACTGATCACATCTGCCAGTCATGGATGATGATAATGATATCTCTATCTTATGAAAACATATAAGCTTGAAAAGAATGTGATTATGAAAATATAAAAAGGGGAACTGAAACTATCGCCAATGTCCAAAGCATCACATAAAAACAGCAGCATAGCAAATTCACGATTTGCTCGTTCAGCATTATTAACTTGTTAAGATGTGATCTTCCATGTGATGAATGTTATGATATATTGTGGTCAATGACGGGCAGACCTGACAGGCAGACTGCTTTGAAACAAAAGGTTGAGTGTGCGAGCGTGAAGAATAAGGAAGTAAGACGAACCATATCTGGAACCATATCGAATAGGCTGGATCTTCTCTTCCTTCGTGAAGCATTACCTTGCCTAATAAAATACTTCTGGGCATGGCTTGCTACCTGGGTAGGAGTCCTCGATGTGACAAAATTCCGTGATATACCACGCCAGTCTCCTTTCCCCAACTTCTGGAGACCCAGTAGGAAAAGCCGATGCTCCTCTTCTGTCCAAGGACTGCCTGCAAACAAAATCCAATTAATTAAGGAAGAATAGTACCATAAATGTTGCTACCAAACTTTATTACCCAGCTTGAAAAATATGAACATTGTGGAAGTAATCTTCAGAGAAGGATCTACCGACTGTTACAACAATATATGTAAGATTGAAGATTATGAAAGATATGATAGGGGAAAAAACGAGGGCAAGCCCTTTGTACAGGTTGGGCTGCTAGAGCTGGGATCCTCGTAGTAGGCTGGACCACATCCAGCCAAGGGCAGTCTTTAGAATATTTAGAAACAATAGGTTGGGAAACCAAGAGAACCCTTTGCGTTTTCTTATCTTCTTCCCGCCCTAGGAGTAGGAGTAGCACAAAAAGAGGGATTAGCATTATCGACCCAATGATAAACCACCAATACATTCCTCGTTAGGGCTCCTCCGCGCACTAGGAAAATGCTCTAGCGACGGGAAGCCAGCTACACAGGTAACTTCAAATTGCAAAGCCAGGGGCACCTGGATTTCAAATGGAGGTTTTTATTACAGGAGCAGTTATTACATGATAAGGTGTCTTATCAAAACTTGCCATTTTGGCAGCTGCAAGAAAAGCACCCAATAACTGAAGTTGCTGAACAGAACCAACGAAGCAAGCGGAATGTCCATAGCATATGTAAGTATAGATTTCTTAAATACCTATCTTTGCTTCAAGATAAGCATAACCTGACAAAAATGGTTTAACTAGGGGAATAATTCTTCAAAAGGTATAGAATATGAATAACTTTTTACAATTGCATTTCCACATGTTTCTTACCATAAATAAGCTATGCCAAAACAAAAAAGTACAAGTTTAAACGACATTTACATTCATCACAAAATCTATCACCTTATATAGAAGCCATTGGCAGCACCTAAAGATTTATCTGCATTAGAAGGTTGGATACTACCATGTTTATAGCATCACAGGCAAGCCTCTAGTGTTTGAAGAAACAACCCTTCAAATTCCACCGACCTAAATGTGTAGACGGTAATAGATTAATGACTATGAAATTAAGCATTCAAGCTTATATGCTCTATGGGTTATACACATATTTGTCAAGGTAGGAACTTGAACTAACTAACCGACATATGAACTGGCTACTAAAGACACTGCCATGTGAATAGTGCATGCTCCATAAAACTCAAACCAATATTCTCTGCTACAGTAAAACAAATCCATACACCTGAACAATTCTGGAATAAAACCGGTCTAGACACCGATGAAGACACAAAAACCTTGTTTAATCAAACCCAAAAGCAACCGGAACCTTTATCTTAAGGTCCCCACAAAGTTAAGCTTGAGACCTAGACACCTAATAAGAACCATAAGACCCACTTTCTTTATGCACCATTCAATTTAAGATTTCCCGATTAGTTAATTACTCATGTAGAATGTTCTTATCAGGTAGGGAGATTATCATTAAACTCCCTCTCAGCATTGAAGGCAAAAGCACCAATATAAAAAAATACCGAGGATTTGATGGAATGAATTCTAACATAAAAGAAGGGACAGATTACGGATTGCCTCACCTTGACAAGGATTGAAAGTGCTACCAAAGTTTCAAGGACTTCATATGTTAATTGACATAACTCATTTTAACCTCAACATTGATTGAACAAATAAATGCAGACAAAAATGGAAACCACAATAATTCTTTAATGATCCCATAAGAAGACTAAACCAGAGGAGCAGGATGATTATGTGTGTGTATACTAAAAAAACCCATCAAAATAAGAGAAATATGGAAGGAATACAGCGATACGAACAAGCCATTTCAGAAATCCATAGCTAATGAGATCAAAATTAAGAAAAGACCCAAGTCAAACCCAAAACGATCGGTGATGAGACAAAGTCTTCCACCCAAAAAACACAACACCACATTCATGTAATTTCATTTCACCCAAAATACAAATAAAAAAAGGAATAAAACCATAGAGGATAAATGATCATTTCCAGCAATAAATTAAACAAAATTTAAGAGAGTCAAACAGAACCTTATCCAAATCAAACCAACACTAATTTACCATAACAAACCCATATATTTGATTAAAAATTTCATGAAACCCAGCGATCGGAATCGATTACCTTTCTTGCGTTCGGCACGGCGATTGGTGGAACAAGACGGATGAGCCGGGTTGTCGGACAAGTATCCATCGGGTATAGAAACTGGGTCATGAAGAGGGTACGACGATGGCGAGCTTGGATTGGGTGAAGCAGCGGCAGAGGAAGACGAATGGTGGTGAGCAGAAAGATTCCCCATACTCGCACTCTTCTTGATGATAGACCCATCTGTAAGTCTAACACCAAACAACTTCACACAGCCACCACCGCCACCTCCTGCTCTTGACGGACACGTCCGTGAGTTGTGTCCGTTGTTACTACAATGAGAACACCGCCGAGTCATCACCGGTTTACCACCAACAACTCGGCCAATTCCAACAAAATCAGTTCAGCCAAGTTCAGATATTATTTATTCCCTACAGAAGTTTACATGTACGAAGACGGAGAGGGAGAGAGAGAGAGAGAGAGAGAGAGAGTTGTCTCAGAGGCTAGTGAATTGGTGGAGGAAGTTGCATGTGTATTGAGCATTTCTAGGAATGATTTATAGATGGTTATTAATGCTTAATTATATGTTAATTACTGAATTAGCCGAATTGACTGTGTTTTGTCTTAACATGAATTCCATCTAATTTTAATTTCATTCTTTGAATAAAAATTAATATCCGGATATGAATATATTTATTCTCGATACATTTGTAATCTCTTTGTAATTGAGTAATATTATTTTGACCTAAAATATTGACTTAATTTGCTGACATAATGATGTGGCTGCAGGAGAATCATTAGATCAACACCAAGTTTCAATACTTGATGGCCCCCACAGCCAATCCAAAGGTCATAATGAATTAGGTCAGCAAATTAAGTCAATAAATTAGGTCCCAATAACATTGCTCTTTGTAATTAATTTCGAATTCTACCTAAATAAAAGTGAGAGTCTATTTGTTGAGATTAAATAAAGGCTTAATCCCAAATTACACCATTACTGGATTCCTCATATTTAGAATAATGCACATGTGACACATAACCTTCTGTCGTCAATATCACTTTTAGTCATATTTAGATTTTTAAAGAGTTTAGATATAATATTTTAAATGTGAAGGGATCTGAGTGTAATTTATAAACTTAGTTTTACACGATTGTTAGTTTCAAATAAACATTGATATAGATTTATATTTGAGTAATGCTTTGTATTTCAAATATATATTCTAAATGTGCATCCCAAATTAATGAGAACCATTGGATGAGTGGGTCCCAATGAAAAAAGTTGATGGGACCCACTCATCCAATAGTTTTTATTGATTTGGGATGCATATTTGAAATACAAATTTGGGATATATAGCATTGCTCTTTATATTTTTTATGATATAAATTGAGATTTTTTATCTTTGAATGTACAAATTGAGATTTAAGAGATTTTTCGGGAGTACAATTTGTGATTAACACTATAATATTATTGATATGAAAAAAAGGTTTAATGAGTTACCCGATAAGAACGGCTTTTGTTTCAACTAATTCAGCAATGGACTTTTAAAAATATATCACATAATTCTATCAAAACTAAGATTGTATTTTTTAAATTAAATTTATATCTAATTTTTATTAAATTTTAGATCCTAAATAATGTGACAAATAAATAATTATTAAATAATTAGTGAAATTTGTATAACCTACTGAGTGTATAATTCGCGTTAAATTGTTGCATATCGAATTTGGACCCGTTCAATTGGAATGTCAATAATTTCTATGTATCTTATATTATTGACTAGCCTTTTAGTGAAGTCTGTATAAAATTAGAAAAAGTCAACCTCTCCGTCTGGATACAGAGAGCATGTATCAGGATTCAAGAGCTCAACCTCATCATTAATTCCAATGAATTCTCTTTGAATTTAGAATATATATTTTTTAATTTTTTTTATAATCCTAAATGTTCGAATTAATTTATGCGCATATCGACTAATTTTTTCTTAAATTCGATGAAAGACAAATTATCTATGTCGGAACTAAGGTATTCATGAGAATAAATCTCTCGTAATATGATTCTCAGAAGTTATTAAGACTCAAATTCAAGATATTTAAATTTATAGTTCGTCCATATTATTACTTGAGTTGACTTTTTTGATTGAATTTAAAATATTTCAAGCACAATGACAATGAACAAATTGTACACATCAAGAAGCTTTTATTGAGAAAAAAAAAAAACCTTAAATTATGATAGCATGATATGGTCAACGTCAAGGCCAAAGAAGAATATCAGTCAAATTTAGTAAAAAATAAAAATAAAATACAGTTAATTATTGTTAAACATACGTGTCATCCTCGTACCAAAGTCTACATGTATAATGGTTGAACATGTCTCAATTTGCGTGTGAGATGTACCGTCAGGATAGAAGAGCTCATGCATTACGTCATAAGATTGGCTTTGTTGGATTATAATTTTTGCTTTAATTTTTTAAAATGTATAAAAAATGAACAATTTTTAATAATTTCATCAAACTTCAAAAAATTATTAATTTTTGTGGTACACTACATACATATGTGATTTAACATTGGTCATAGGCATGTGTATATGTGAAGAGATAGTTATATAGAAGTGCGAAAATGTGTAAGACATGAGTATAAAAAAAAAACATAAAAAAAGGGATAGAGAATAATGAGAGAATGAATAACCACACATTAATAAGGATTGATTTACCTCCGATTCAAAATTTTCTCCGGTTCTCTCCACTTTAATCACCTACCACATGTTAGTGGAGAACTTATATGTGTATGACAGAGCCCACTTTTTTTTTTAAAGCTGGAATAATAAATCCCAACTAAATTCACGGTGAATGACTATTTGAAAAGAAATTGAAAGAGAAATAGAATCCGAGAGAACCCAAAGATTGAAGGTGTTCCGGCGGCATCTCCGGTCACAAGCTGCTATGATTCTCCAGTCAAATAAGAAGTGAACATACAGATATAAACTCTAGTTAATTAGATCCCTTGTTACAGGGTATGCAATCCACTGATTAGTGGTGTATATTTAACTTGCAAAACTGAAATATCATCCTTACTCTATAAATACAACCCACTATCATACATTTGGCCATCATTTTCAAATCTCAGATGGTTTCGAAGACATATTCACAAGTCAGTTTTAACTATAATTAAGATATATATATATATATCCTCTATCTGATTTGGAAGTTCAACTTCTTAATGCAGTAGGCATACATAAATGCGAAGAAGACTGTGAAACCCAACAACACTCCAGCAACTGACCCCATGAAACTCGGATCATATCCAAAATGGTTTTCCACATACCATTTAACGGATGGTCTATAAGACATTCCCGGTACTTCAATGGTTCTTTCAATGTCACCATATTGTGGCACAATCAATCCATAAACTGTCCATGCCACCGGGCAAATCCAGTAATACCATATCCACCACTTGGGAATGCTCTGAATTTTGAAATAACAAAATATCAAGACTCTGTTAATATATAAAATTATCCACAAAAAAAAAAAAAGTCATTTCTTGTGTAGAAAATAAACTTACTGGTTTGGGGATGAAGAACCCAGAGAACAGATTGAAGAGTGCATAGAAAGCAGATGAAAAGATGGCTGCTACTTGGTGATTTGGTGTGACGGAAACAGTCATCATCCCGTAGTATGTGAAGTAGAGGAAGGTAAAAAAGGTAACGTAGAAGAACCAGAAGAATTTAGCTGCTGTCCATTCAAAGCTCACCATGGCATACACTATAACTGTGTAATATGTGGTTTGAACAAATACATATGGTATCTCAACAATGACCTGCACACCACATAATTAAAGCTCAATAAATAAGAGAACATCAAGTGTTGACAATATATATACTGCTTCCATGCTTGGGTATCTATTTCTTGAAAAATATCGCTAACTCGTAAACTTAAAAATGTTGGAAATGAGGAAAAATCATGATCTATGAAACTGGATACCAATTCATCAGTCTTTTGACTGCCTACCCCTGTGCCGCGAATTTATTTGTTGAACTCAAAGATCAGGTGAAACCAGAAAAAAGATGTTGGAATCTCAACTTTTACATACAATGTGATCTTAATATTTTGTAGGCACATATTGCGAATAGCGATTAATTATTAATGTTGATTAGATGATAAGAATAGCCTCTTCCTCACCTGTGACATGGCATATGGTAATTCAGAGTACATTCCAGCAGCTCTTTCCCGATAAAACACTGCCCTTTCAACTGACACAATTGGTTGTACCGTGAAGCAATTATTAATTCCAACAAACAGCACAGCAGAATACATGGCACCAATAACTGTAATTAGATCAGTGTTGCTATCCCTGAACCATAAATACAAAGGAGTAAGCAAGGGACTTTGTGTCCTGTCATATATGCTGAGAGAGATTTTATATTGAATAAGAAACAAAGACAAACCTTTTAGTGCCTACTTTCCAGAAAATCGTCCCTACCATGAGTGCGCAAGTCAAAGTGAAGAAGTATCTAACAAGATTATAATCAGGAGATCTCCAATAAGACCACCATTGCTTCCACAGGCAAGATGTGAACTGCCTCCACATGGACTGAGAATACTGTGTTGGGAAATAGAGGTCTTTTGCCCCTGGAGGGGGTGTACTCAACTCCTTCACTAGAGCCTTATTTCGTCTGCTGACAAGTGTGCATATTAGACTCATATCCAAAATTTTTAATACCACATAAGCAAAGAGTAATGATTTTTTTACGTACTCATGCAAGGCTGATGACTTGTAATGTTCGGCAAAATCAATTCCAAGCCGGGCTTCTGCTGCAACTGAACTCACTTCTAGCATCCATGTTGCTGGATTATATTTTTCTTTAATTTTTGAGACTTCGGGAATTGCCTGCAATAAATATTGAATGCTTATTTTTTCCTTTTACCGAGTAAAGCCAACAATTTCAAGAATATAAAATACCTCAAAATATTCAACGACTTTGTGAGAATTCCGGCCCAACGGTCCTGCGTAGATTACTTGTCCTCCTCTTTTCAACAGAAGCAGCTGATGCAAGATGTGATATGATTTATCAGACACATTCACACATACACACACAGGGAGACAGAGAGAAAGTGAGAGTGAAAAAAAGAGAGAGACTGATTTTACCTCGTCAAACGCTTCAAAGATATCTATGCTAGGCTGATGAATTGTGCAAACAACAGTTCTCCCTGTGTCTACTGTGTTTCTAACAGTCCTCATGACAATGGCAGCTGCCCTTGCATCAAGACCAGAAGTTGGCTCATCCATGAATATGATTGAGGGATTGGCAACAAGCTCAACTGCTATTGTCAATCTCTTTCTTTGTTCTGTGGACAAACCAGTAATTCCTGGAAGCCCCACGATAGCATCCTTAAGATTGTCTAGTTCAACTAGATCCATCACTTCATCCACAAAAATCTGAAAAGTAAACAAAAAGAAAAGGGTCTCAGCACTTCAACTTCATATTATTTTTGGAATAAATTAGGTGAACAATAGTTTCTTACAATCTTTTCCTCCTTGCTAATCTCTTTAGGGAGTCGAAGGAATGCTGAGTAAATTAAAGATTCACGGACAGTGACTTGGGGCGAGTGGATATCATTTTGTTCACAGTATCCGGAGATCCTAGCAAAGGTTTCCTGTATCTTAGGAAATCCAGAAATTCTTATATCCCCTTCAATATAGCCACCTGTCTTTCTTCCTGCCAGAACATCCATTAATGTCGTCTTTCCAGCCCCGCTGATTCCCATCAATGCAGTCAGGACTCCTGGCCTGAATGCACCAGTTACTTCCTGAAGTAACTGAAGTTTGTCCTCTGTCACTCCCTGGTCCTTCATTTCCTGTTGAAATCAAGAGAGTTTCAAATCAACATCGGGATTTTAGTGTACCTGGTTCTAAAGTTTCTAAATTAACTTGATCTGAAACTGATTTTCTTAGAAATATAAGTAAGCTACATGTTTACAGATATAGTGACATAAGGAAAAAGGAGTCACAGACAATATGAAAGAGGATAATAGATTCTTACCGGGGGCATATCCACAGAGTAATTTACACTGTCGAACGACATGGCAAGAGGAGTGAATGGAAGAACCATTCCTCTCTTTGGAGCAACACCAGTTGCCGCCTCAAGACTTGAATCTTCCCTTTTACTAAATCCATTGGCATTGGATCTACTACTCATTCGTTGAAGTGCCATTTCTCCTAATAAAAAGTGAATTCACTTAAGTAAATCTGATATTTATGAAGAAATACCGAGTCAAATTGATACATTTTTGTGTTTCATACTTGAATTGTTTCCATCAGCAGCAGATAAGGATCGTGAGAACGATTTTCTCTTTGACTTGGTTGTCCTTAGTCTAGGTGTTTCTTTAGTTTCTTCATGGTCTTCTTCCATCTCCCTTGCCTGCTCTTTGGATATTATCGCTTGTGGCTTTCCTAGTGCTATTTTATCAATTCAAGGGTATGATGGATTAGTGATTACATTGGACATAGAATCCATAATCTCTCTCCCCCCCAGAGAGAGAGAGAGAGAAAGAGAGAGAGGAAACTTACGGTTTAAGTACATTAGAGCAAGGGTGAAGAGAATGTTAAAGAGAACTGCAAACCCAAGAAGAGCCGCTGCACCAATCCAAAACCAGCGTTTTTCAGGGAAGACATCGAAGTTCTTTAACACTGCTACACCTAATGGTGTTACATTGTCTGAAGCCTACATTTCAATCAGATATGTTAGGACCTTCAATTATTGTGAGACCTTAAATCCATTTTTCTCTGTATTTGACACATACCGATTTGTTCATCCACCTTGAAGCAAACATCTCATTTACAGTGATCGCATTGTATCCATAGGTCAAAGGTGAAACCCAGTAACCCCACGCCCACCACTTCGGAATTTGACCTGTCACAAAAGAAGCGATTTCCCACAAGTTAATATACTGTAATGCATAATCTCAACAAACAGAGCAAAGGTAATACAGAAAGTGTAGATGTGCTGTAGTAGTCTTCTAACTCTGTACACAATTCAATTGTGCTTGTTTCTAATCCATTCCTACAAGACCAAGTAATTGCCAGTGTGTGGGATATGTAAAACTTTTCAAGTATCAAGCATTGAAATTATCATTTAAACTGTATGCATAGGCCTATTGACACAGATTTTGCAATTTGTTACGGGGCTTTGTAGTTGAACCAACCTTTTGGAAGGATGAAACCACCCAAAAGGAACACGAGGAGGAGAGTGAGAGCTCCACCAGTGTTTGAGACAATCATGTTCCTGCAGACTCCAGCTATGAGCCTAAATATCCCAGCAGCCATCTGTTGTATCAGAAATATGAGCAATAGTTGCTTGAAGAACCTGAAAATGGGATTAAAATCATCATATTTAGGCAACAATTTTTCCAGGTGCAAAACCAACAAATCTATTGATAAGTATACATAATAAGCAACTAAAAAAATAAAAAATGCTGAAAGTACCTGCCAGCTTCAGGGGCAAATCCCACGGTGTAATATGTCATGACCATCCAAACAATAGACTCTAGCACTGATATTGGTATTCGAAGAAGGAAAGTAGGGAGGGTGAAAGCCCACGGAGGATGGAGGAGAAGGTCTCTATGCTTGTAGAATACAGGAAGCCTTTGTATCATAAGCGAGAGTTCAGCAAACCCATTGAACGTATTTATGACTATGCTGAACAAAAGTGCGCCAATGTAGAGAGCTCCATCTTCTTCATTCCTAGTATGCATTCTACTCCTTATAAACACAGTTGAACCAATTATTGCCACAATGATGATTTGGATGGTCTTGAAAACATAGACGAACGAATTTCTCTTAATCAACAACCATTCCTTGTCAAAGTTCGCTTTGAGAAGCTCTCTCTTGGGGACCGAGTATTTTTTGAAGACCAGAGCAGCTTTATGGCTCCGGGCCTTGTCATAAGGGACTGAGAGCTCATTTTCAAGCCGCAAGCCTACATGAAATCGTTTGAAGAGCTTGGCAAATTCATTGACTGATATGTATCTGTATGGTCTGCTTCTGTCTGCCCAGTATTGCTCTTGGTCCTTCCTTGAAGTAACCTACAAATATCACAAATGTTAGCCATGAAACTAAACTAGTTTAATTGTGAAGCTGATTGGTCTCCCAAGGAGCCAAAATCATAAATTGCTGAAACTTCTACTTGTGCTTGGCTGTTCAATCTCAATAATACCTTTTAACAAATGCCTTAGATCTGTTGACCCTTTCCTAGCTTAAAAAATGGTCATTATCCGGTGTGGGGGATTCTAGGAGGAGTGGAGTGGATACGGATGTCATATTTAATATTTTGTCTCATATTCAAACTTATACCTTTACAAGTGCGAGTCCGACGCATTTGCCAGTGTACCAGGTAATAAAAATAATCAATACATATTTACCTCTTGCAAGAAATCAGCGGTCCCCTTTCTCTCTGGACACTTAAATCCACAGGTCTCACAGAACTCAAGGACGTGCTCACGTGGGCCTTGGTAGACAATCTGGCCTTCTGACAGCAGAATAATATCGTCGAAGAGATCAAATGTCTCCGGTGCAGGCTGGAGTAGGGACATTAAAATGGTGGCCTCAGTGAGATGGACGATTTGCTGCAAGCACTTCACGATCTGAAATGTTGTGGAGCTGTCTAGGCCCGTTGATATCTCATCCATAAAAAGCGTTTTTGTTGGACCGACAATCATTTCCCCTGCATCAAGTGATGCGAGTATCAGAGCACAGAATAAGAAGCCCATTACTGTTACACTAGCAAAGTGGGAAACTCGTCTACTTAACACCTTTTTTAGGACAAATCATCCAAATTAGCTAGCAATCTTTCCAGTTTTTCCTTATTTCGATCAAGGACAAGACTTGAAAACTAGCAACATGTCCTAAGGAGACCCGAGTTATCACTAGATCAAGATATTGGTTTACTGTCTTGAATTGTTTTATTGCTAGAGCAGCTAAGGAAATTAGCAATATTCAACTATTGAGCAGATCATTTCCAATGTTACTAATATTCAACTGAGCTATTTAAGGGTGGGAATGTGGTTGGAGTTGGGCATGCAGTATACAGAGCCCTTTGGGAGTTACAACATTGTCAATGAAGAATTTATGGGCCATTCAACTAGGGTGTGGGTACATGACTAAATCTTGGCTACCTCTCGCCATTTCCAACTCTGCGCACATGCAATGTACTGCGGATGTTTGGATTGTAGATGAAGCAGATTGGATTTTTGGGTACTGTTTGGGCCATAGAGTGTCACACTGTTCCAACAGCACAAAGAATATGAGTGGTTGCTCAAAGAGTTGGCATATTTGTGGATTGGAACCACCCCATGACATGGTGACGGGGTGGTCTGCCACCATGTTAAGCAAGAGACAAGAGTCTACAAAATTCCACTGCAGGTTTTGGATTTGGTCAACAGATCCCTTGTGCCTGTCTTTGACCTCTGAATTTGAAGCTATTGGAATTTGGTTTTGAATTTATCAAGTTTTAGGAGCTTTCATCAGCTTTCCTTATCACTACTAGGACCCAGTTACCTGTAAATTAAGTAAAATGGCTCTGAGTAGGTATTTGTCTGAGGGATTGGAGACCCTCGACTACATTCGTGGATTTTTTTTAAAAACTTTTTGGTTGGGGCTGTGTTGAAGAATTATCATTAGGTGGTCTCTCATTGCCACAATCATCACGTTTATTAGAGCTGGGAACTTCACATTGTTGGAACAGGCATAAGAAGATTAATAAGTATTGATGGCTGTTGAGGACTACATTTGAAAAAAAAATTATAATAATCACCCGTTGTTACTCGCTTTTTTTGCCCTCCGGATATTCCTCGTTGCATTTCATCCCCTACAATAGTGTCCCGGCATACATCGAGTCCTAAAATCTGTATGAATTGAATGAACAAAGAATACAAATTAGAACTATTTTAGCTGTTTAGACAATAATCCTTGTCAGCAAGATAAATTCCATCAAGAAAATTACAATCATTTAAGGATGAATGGGTAATTTGATCTATGGGAAAGGTTGTTAACCAATGCAGCAATAAATAAATAAATAACAAGGTTGTTAGGGCCCTCATCATCCACCAACAACATGGTTGGACAGTAGAGTAGAGTAGGTAAGGCGAGATCTTTGACCCAAAATGGATATAGAAAATTCTGAACAAGAATATAGTAAGGTTGGTGGTGACCTGTCAACACCTAATTTTCATAAAAGTCTCCGGAAAGAAAAGTGAGAGAAAAATGACATACTTGAGTATCAATCTAAGCTTCTCTGACGCCTTAATAAAATTGATTGAACAGTTCTAAGTGGTTGAGATTTTACCCTGAGAGTGTAGTCCGTAATGAGACTGCTCTCTGCTCCCTCCACCGCCGTTGCCTAAATTAAGAAGCACAAAACAAATACACAAAGCCATTAGGAAGAACATATTGGGGAGAATCCAAGTCCGCCACTATCGGTAATGCTTCAATTACTACCTTCATGAAAAGATCGACCTCGGACTCAGGGAAAATTCCGGCACTTCTCTCCCTACTCGCGAGCTCAGTTAGGAGTTCTGTAATTCATTCATTAAAATCAAAACAGAGATAAACGAAAATAGAAAAGGGTCAAATAAATTGAAAATCAATAATGACCATGGCTAGGTTTGAGTAATTTCAAGTACCATATCGAGATCCAACCCCTTGGCACCTGGCCGAGAAATCTAGGGTTTCTTTTACAGTCATTTCTCCGGTATGAACATCATTCTGACTAATGTACGCCGACGTCTTCTGCGGCACGAATTCGTCGAGACGATGACCATTATAACTGATTTCTCCTCTTGTCTGTTCATCAAAGTTAAGCACTTATATCAGTGGTAAGTTCAAAAGCTTATTAATTGTTTATCTTCCTCTCTTGATCACATGGAAGTACGAATGTAAGTGCTTATTACGCACCTTCAAGCGACGGTCCAACTTTCCGGCCAGAGCTAACAGAAGAGTTGTTTTCCCAGAGGACGGTGGCCCCAAAACAAGGGTCATCCTGTAAAAACACCATTTATTAATGATTACACCAAAAAAAAAAAAAATTAGAGTTTATTTTTCTCAATGACATTTAAATTTACAGTTTTTACCCAAAAAATTACAATGATTTCACTTTATAAACTCAAAAATTGTTTTTTTTTAATCAATTCCATTTTCTAACTTTCAAACAATGTTTTAATTCAGCCCAATCAAAGATATTCGTTAAAATTTCATTATAAAGTATGAAGTGTTTATTAGAAAATAATAATATGTGCATATCACAGTTGGAGTTGTCTACAATACCGTACCGATATTTATTTGTCTATATCGTATTGATATTTATTACTGTAGTGGGTATCATACAAATATTTATTATATTTGTGGATATTTTTATCATTGTTGTGGTATAAAAAAATTGATAAAACTAATTATCATAATAATGATAAAAATACAACTAATTACCACAATGATGGTAACAATACTAACAACAGTGGTAAAAATATTCATATATATAATAATTTTTTTATACCCAAAAAAAGTGGTAAAATAATTACCACAATAGTAGTAAAAAAAATACCTAAAAAATTATAAATTACCCACAAAAGTGGTAAATTTTTTGATTATAAAATATCCCACAAAAATTATAAAATACCTATTAAAATAGTAAATTTTGGAAATATGAAACTAATTTTTTTCTTTTTATTTATCGATTCGTAGTCAAGTCCGCCTTAAAAATTTAACCACCGTTATATATTTGACTAAGAGGACTCTAAGTTGAAAGTTGAAGGTCGAATCTAACAAAAATAACTACTTTAAAGGCCAAAATAGGAATAGTGTGTAACTTTAAGGATGAAAGTATAATTAACTCCAAATAATTTAGTGACCAACTGCAATAATTACAAAATAATTGAAGTCAATGTGTTTAAATATGTAGACAAACAATGTAGTTGAAAAGTCATCCTTTATTGACATTCACATTTTGGCCACAAAACTTTAAAAAAAGTACAAACCTTGATGGTTTTATAATTCCAGACGCATCTTTAAGAATTGTGAGTTTTGTGCTTTTAGCCAATTCGATCCCAACACAACCCAAACCCGACTCCACAATATTTCTGGCCACATTTGGTAGAGTGGGTAGAGCTCTGTTACCAACGTAGCAATCAGCTTCCACTGATAAGTGCTCAAACCTAACCTCCACCGTTGGAAGACTGATCCCAACCCTGCAACCACAAGATACTAATTAAGCAATAATCATTTTTATTATACTTTTTTCTCAATTTCAGTCGATAATAGATCATTCATGAGTGAGGGGGCTGCTAATAAATGGTGGGGTCCATGTTTATCAATGATGGATGATCTACCATTAAATAAAATTGAGTAAAATGTGTAATAAAGAAAATCTATGCCCGTTAAATTGAGTCATATAAGCCTTCAAAATTGTTCATAAAAATTTGTCAGTGTAACACTACTAATATTCCTCTCAGGTCAACCGATTTTATATAATCTAACTGTCTAATAACAGTACGCGATGAGTAATCTATTATTAAGGTCAAATGAAGAGTACTATGTGTTATGATTAATGGTGATTTAATATATTTTAGATAAACTCCATTCCAAAAGGAAGAGAAGAAAGAAGATTATAATTTTGTAGAGAGTAAAACAAATGAGTGGAAAAAACTCACATTGGGTTTTTCTTTCGTTGGTGGTTGGAAAAGGTTAAAAAGATAGAAGACCAATTGGTCATATAAAAAACAAGAAGCTCCCAAAACAATTATGGATAGATGTTGTTCAACTAGCAAAACAATTCAAAATTGCTGATGGAAAAAGACAACAAATCTACTCAACTGACAATGAAATAAAAATTGAGTCAATGATTTTCCGCCGTTCTGACAGTTCACCTATGCCCTGTTTGCATGTTATGACTTTGTAACACCGACTAAGAAATTAAAATAAAAACGGAATGACGAGATTTGAATTTACGACGTAAAGATTTAACAACGAAAACGATGATTAATAATTTGGTTGTTGATATTTTCACGATTGTCTCAGGTTCAAATATTTTAAGAGACGTGGGTTGTATTAACAAGATTTAGATGACTAATGAATAATTACAATATATATTATGTACACTCAATTTATGTTAAATCAAGTCCAAAAATTCCACCAACTTTAGAGAGTAGAGAAAGGAAACGAATGGGAATATAATGAAGTTGTGGGAGATTAAAGAACATACTTATCAATTCGATTTCTGAACTTTGTCAAGAACTTCTCATTATCTTCCTCTGCAACCTTGAAAAACCTGTCGATGAACTGTTGTCGATCATTCATGTCGAGCTTTCGCACATCAACCTCCTTGTGCGCAACCTTATTATTCACATGGTTACCGTTCTCAATGAAGTCTTTGATGACTGTTTTTCGCAACCGATCGTACGTGGGTAACTTCTCTAAAGCAGCCCATCTTAAAGCTTCTTCGTCTTCAGCAGCAGGAGTACTACTCCTTCTGGAACTTGTTGCGCTACCAAACACATCTTCTATGGTCCAATTGGCCCTACTACGGCTTCTGCTCATGCTCCTACTCGCATTGCGACTCTCTTGCCTTCTTGAAGCCCATCCTTTCTCTCCCTCCATCTTGATCTTCCTCTGAAATTAATTATGAAATGGAAAGTGTCAAAAGAAAATGATCAAAAGAGAAGGAAAAAAACAGTTTAGAACTGAAAGAAACTTACTTTGTTTTCCTGTAACAGTTCAAAAATAGGCTGATTTCTCTCTTCTTTGTGCTACAGAGAGAGAGACAGAGAGGATAACAGGCTAGGAGTTCATGAAAGTGAGTTGGTTTTTAGAAGGAAGCATGGTGGTTGAGGAAGATGGGTTGGTGAAGTGTTGAAATATCTCTCCCCTCTCCACTCTGTTTGATTCTTTCCCCACCAATTCTTGAAATGGTCTCTCTTTTTTGTCGAGAGAGAGAGAGAGAGAGAGTTTGGCATATGATGAATGGTCTGTCGATTCCAACATTTATATCTGAATTGTGATATCATTCCGCGGGGTGGGTGAGGGTAGGATGGGTGTTTTGTCTTCTTTTCTATTTTTGGGGGGTTGTGTGAGCGTGGAAGGCTGAGATTTGTTGGTAGAATTTAATTTAATATATATTTTTTTGGGAAAATAGCACTTTGCACCCCCCAAAAGATTTAAAAAAATTCAATTTGCACCCTTAAACATCAATTATTTTAAATTTCACCCTCAATTAAATTAATTAGTATCGAAGTGACCTCAACCATCGCGTTCATTTCGATTTTCATCAAATTGTCAGCCACGTTAGATGCATATGCTGAATTTTATCGAATTATGGCGCTTTCCCTTTTCATATGCGTTTCACTTGCCTGTCGATCCAATAAAAATCGACATGAACATTATGTCTAGGATTGCAATTTTCTTCTAATTGATAGTCACAAGAAATGCACGTGATAATTTTTATTAAATTATGAGCCTTTCCCTATTCACGTACGTCTCACATGGTTGTTAATTTGATGAAAATCACAACAAACGTTATAATTGAGGTCACATTGCTACCAATTGATTTAATTAAAGGTGTAAATTAAAATAATTCATCTTTGAGGGTAAAAATTAATATTTTTTAACCTTTTTAGGTGCAAACTACCATTTTGCCTAAATTTTTTTCATAACCGATAAATACCATTGTAAGTCAAGAGACGTCAACAAAAATCAAACTTAATTAAGTCTCTAAATTTTATTAATTTTGTTGTTTATATTTCGACTAGTTTTAGTTCTTTTTTTTTAATTAAAAAATGAAAAATAAATTGGCTTTGTGTTTGGGTTTAGGTGAGGGGGTATTCAAAGATGATCAGCCAAACCCACTTCTTATTAATGTTTTGTTTTGGTCCACCTGAGATGGGGTTGGTGAGGAGGGGTGCCATGCGAGCCAAGGTGGTAAGAACCTGGTAAATTTGGCCGGTGTTCCTTATTCTCCGCGAAAGAACTTATGCATGTCGAATATTCTTAATTTAGGTCCCTGCTCCCTACTCCCTACTCATCAATGTGCATGCTTGAATAATCAATATATAGTAGCTCAGCAAAAAAAAAAAAAACATATAAGCCAAGTCTATTGCTCTACCACTAAATTAGAAGAAGCCTGTAAATAGTTTTATGCCCAAAGAATCTTCATCGAACAATGTATTATTCTGAAAAATTAATAAAATCGGATATAATTTTTATATGACCATATATAATTGTAGGACAATGTTCTAGAAATTCGATGTTAGTTCAACAAGCATTTAAAAGGAAATCTAGACTTAAAAAAAAAAAAAGATGTCTTGTAAGTTGTACATAATAAAAAAAAAAATATTTACAATCCGTACCTTTCAACTGTATCTCTTGTTGTAATCAATTTTTTGTAATTTTAAATTCTATTATTTATTCCCTCAAAATTTTAAGTGAATTAAATTGATAAACAACAATAATTGAATACCAGAAAGAACCACTGCACCATTCGTGTTGTACATTATTTTTTTTATTTTTTTCTTGAGATACGAAAAAGCCAAGATTAAAAAATAAAGAAACCATTGTCTCCGCCTCATTATAGGGAAAGGACGTTTCTTATCGGGGGGGAGGGGAGGGAGAATGAGAGTTAACCATCCGATGTAAGGGAAGACAAAAATTTGTAAGGATAAGGGGGAAGAATGAATATTAGTACAGGGAGAAAAATAAGTGTATAACTAATTATCCATTTTCAACAAAATAGCACATGATTTGACATGTATAACTTTTGTCAATTTTTATTATCTAAACATAATTGTTAGAGTTAATTGCAAATATTCAAATTAAAATGGACTATTTGTTGAAACTAAAACGCGAAGGGGTGAGTTGCAAACTATCTAAAATTAAAAGGAGCGTTTTATTTTTAACCCTAATAAAAATACTCAAAACTTCTCCATATCTTACATATAGATGGGTTGAGCCAGAAGGGAAATTGCTCATGATCATGGTTCATGAATTTGAAGCAAAAATACTTGGTATAAGGCCTTAATCATGGATTTAGATTTTTTTCAATGTATTTTTTTTATGACATTTATTGATGGTAAATCATATTTATTGTGTATTAGCTGGAGATTCAGTTGAACGCGTCTTTCATAAATACTAGTAATATATAATTGATAAACTTTTGAATGAAAATGTATAAAAGAAAATTTGTATTATTCGAATATGACGTATCTTTATGTGGCGTTTAGACAAATTAGTTAGGAGAGGAAAAATCAATGGCAAACCATGTCAAGAACTGGCTTAATCAAACTGAACGGACAACATAGAATTTCCAAGCCAACCAAAATGTCTAGATTATAAACATATCTAATCAAGTGTTAAGTTGTCACTGTTAGAGGTTTTAATGAAGACGAATATTATATATATATTGCAGAATTATAGGAGGAAGAAATATTAGCCCATCTACTCATCAAGAACCCCACCTACCAAGATGTCTTGGCGGCTCTACGTTATTTTGAATGTAATTCAGAAGACAATTGCATATGTTAGTTGATGCAAGTCTTAATATCAACAAGCATTTAAAGAGAAAGCGAGGCGTAACAACAACAAAAAAAAGATGTCTTATACGTTGTACATCATAAAAATACTCAAAATTTTCTTTGTGTCCTACATAGATGTGTTGAGCTAGAGGGGAAATTGTTCATGATGGTTCATGAACTTGAAGTAAAAATACTTGGTATAAGGCTTTGATCATGAATTTAAATTTATTTCAATGTCTTTTTTTTTACATCACATTTATTGATGGTAAATCATTTTTATTGTCAATTGGTAGAGAGAGTATTCAATACAACGGTGATATCATGTTAGCATTGATGATATAGTATCATCAATCAATAATAAAATACTAAATTGACAAAGTAAACCCTACTTGAATAGTTATCAACTTATTTGGAAAAAGAGTGATTAGTTTTTTTTTTTTTTGAACGTATGATTAGTAATTGGTTTGTGCTTTGTGGTGGAGTTTACTTCCTTATTTATCTGCATATTATTAATTGATGATACCACATGAAAATGTCGACGTAATATCACTATTACAATGAATATTTTTCTCTATTGACAGGAAATCAAGTTGTGCTTAATGCGTCGTTGACAGAAATAAGAAATCTATTGTCGGCAAATTTTTGAGCAAAAGTGTATTAGGGAGAATATGCATTAATTGAATATGACGTATTTTCACGTGATCGATGATTAGACAATTTGGTTAGGGGAGAAAAAAATCAATGACAAACCATATTAATTGGCTTAATCAAATTGAACCGCCAACATAGAATTTCCAAGCCAACCAAAATGTCTATAGATTACAAAACTTAGTCAAGTGTTAAATTGACAGTGTCAGTGATTTAAGAGAAGATTTTGTGTAGGTCCGTTTAACGCACTGTTGATTCACAACTAATGAAAAATTGTCATGTCAAATATATTAGTTAGTTTTTTTAATAAAAAAAATTTGATTAAGTGACGCATGACAAAAAAATAAACCCCGAAATATACATCTTCTAATTGTTTACATACACCGCATAGCAGGTGTTAGATTAAATCCACACAAAAATTTCTCGTGATTTAAGGAAGACCAACTTTATAAGATGAAGAAATATTAGCCCATCTAACTACTCTTATAATGTAATTAAGCTCCGGAATTTAAAAAAAAAAAAAAACTACTCATATAATGTAGAAGAATATTAACAACGTGAGAAAATATGAAAGCAAAACAGGAACTGCGACCCATTTTTGAGGATCACATCCCTATTAAGAACCCACCTACCAAGATGTCTTGGCGGCTCTACAATATTTTGAATAAAATTGATAATTGAGTTGAATTTGTCGAGTTTATTTTATTAAATAAGTCAAATTTTATGAGTTTGAGCTGAATTTTTTATTTTTTTTTCTTTATTTTTTTTTTAATTTTTTTGGAAGGGAGGTAGAGGGGGCTTGAACCCTTGACCTCAAAAAGACAAAATCTTTCCAAGATAAAGAGTATCATTGGACCAAAGACACATTGATTTGAATTTTTTATTCAAGTTTAATTTATTTTAAAAATAAGTCGAGCCCGAATAAGCCT
>CM042192.1:2012928-2031941 GCA_023539305.1 Ilex asprella
TGAAAACCTAGTCCTTGCCCAAGAAGTCATTCATCAACTAAAAAGGAAAAAAGGAAAAGGTGCACTAATGGCTTTAAAACTTGATATGTCCAAGGCTTTCGATAGGGTTGAGCGGTCACTCCTTGTTAAAATTCTATCGTTGATTGGTTTCCCTTTAGAGTTCATCCAATTAGTTGAACAGTATATCTCCACCCCATACTTCTCTGTCCTTATTAATGGTGGTCCACTAGGAAACTTCACGGGGAAGAGGGGTCTTCGGCAAGGAGATCCCCTTTCGCCTTTCCTCTTCATCATTTATATAGAGCTCCTCTCTAGATTAATTGCTAGGGAAGCCACACTAGGACACCTCAAGGGAATCAAAATTGCTAGGAACTCTGAGCCACTTACTCATTTGATGTTTGCTGATGATTTGTTACTTTTTGGAAGAGCAAATAAGAAAGATGCCGATTGTCAGATGCCTCTCAACATATGAAGACTGGTCAGGGCAATTCATCAACAAACAAAAATCAAAAGTCTTCTACAGCTCAAATGCAAGCAAGGAAGTAATCAGAACAGTCAAAAATATTCTGGAACTCAAAAAAGGGCCCATCAATGCAATATATTTGGGACTCCCTTTGATACCAGATCGATCTAGAAGAAGAGCTTTCCAGCCGATTATTGAAAAGCTAGAGCAAAGAATGCAAGGGTCGAAAGCCAAGCTCCTGTCTTTTGCGGGTAGAGCTACCTTGATTAAAACCACAGCCATAGCCATGTCAGTCTATGCCATGCAATCTACTCTTCTGCCAAAGTCAACATGTGAGTCACTTGATAGAAGAATTAGATCTTTTTAGTGGGGACGAAGGCTATGTGTATTAAATCATGGGACTTCATTTGCAGACCAAAGGCAGTGGGAAGGCTAGGATTCAGGAAAACAGGACATAAACGTAGCTCTTATGGCCAAATTGGGTTGGCAAATGATTTCTCAGCAACCGAAGTTATGGACTGCCTAACTACAGACAATGTATTGCTCCAGGCACTCCTTCTTCCAAAAGCAAACCACAGATTCGAGGATATGGAAGCAAATACTTGACTGTAGGCACATCATCGAGAAGGGTGCATGCTATATTGTGCAAAATGGGCATAAAATCAATGTTTGGACAAACCCATGGATCCCAAACATCCCCTCGTTTAGGCCTCAATTGAATCAAGACCTAGATTCCCTACCAAACACAGTCTTGAATTCTTTGTCAAGCACAGTTGCAGATCTAATCGACAATGACAGCCAAACCTGGAACCAAGAGTTGATCTAAACCTTTTTTTGCCCCTTAACCATACAAGCCATCCTCAAGATAAAACTCCCTTCATACCCATCAGAGGACCACATGACTTGGATACGCAATGTAACAGGTGATTTCACTTCTAAATCAGCTTATTCTCTCCATAAAACCGAGAAGGACACAACCAGCTGCTACCTTAGCACCACAGATTGGAGTAAGTTATGGAAGCTCCCACTGCATGCAAGGCATAAAATGTTTTTATGGAGAGCAACTATTGAAAACCTACCAACCAAAAGTATCTTGGCATCAAGAGTCCCTATTCCTGACCCATTATGCCCTTTCTGTAAACAAGCACCAGAATCAAAAACACACCTGTTCTTTACCTGTGCAATTGACCGCCTGATATGGTTTCACAGATGGGGCCTCAGAACTGAAATTTTTGCCCACCTTTCAATGCAAGAATGGATCCATAATATCCTAAACCCAACCTTAGCTTTTGGCCCCAAAGGCCCACATCATAGCCAGCTAGTCCTCTTTGCAGCAACTCTCATGTCAACCTTATGGAAATGGAGGAATAATATTATCTTCAGAGATGCGAAAGCTGATCACATGACAATCCTACAAGAAATATTGGATGCTTGCAATGAATTTCAGGCTGTCAAGACTCACACAAGGGAGGAAAACTCACAGCAATCAGTAGCAAGATATGTCCAAAATCGTTGGTCACCCCCTCAAGAAAGCACAATCAAAATCAATGTGGATGCGGCAATCGCCAAAGGAGTGTCATGTCTTGCGGCAGTTATCAGGGACTCACAAGGCAAAATAATAGAAGCATCAACCAAGCTTGATCAAGGTGAGGATTCTCTTATTGTGGAAGCGTTGGCGGCCAAAAATGCGGCACAGTGGGCACATGCAAAAGGATGGAATTATGTTACAATTGAGGGGGATTCTCAAGTGGTAGTCCATGCAGCTATGCTCCCACAGTTTAGAACTCCTTGGTCTATCAGCAACATAATAGCAGATATCAAACACCTGCTAGCATGCCATCCAGAGTGGTGTATGGTCCATGTTTACAGGGATTCAAACAAAGCTACTCACAACTTGGCCAAGTGGGGATTAGCTACCAAGAGGGGTGGAATATTCAATGAAGCAGTACTCCCACAAGCAGTTAAAGAGGCGATCACCAAGGATGCTGAGCTTGCACGGAATTTTGATAATAGATAGTATTAGTTTCATTTAGTCCTTCCTTGTTTTGTAGTTTGTTTGTTACCTTTCTACTCTTGTTCTTCATCTTACACGAGCAAACAAAAAAAAAAAAAAGCACAAAGATTCAGTAGCCAAAGTGACTCCTCCACAACCTTCAGCTCTCACCCAAATGAAATGCGATGAACAAGATAAATAAGATTTTCAATTCATTCAGGGCATACCAAAGCTAACTTCAATAAAGGGAAGGGGGCTTAATTTTTCGGACGTTGTGTCATCCTTTCCAAATTTAGGTTTATCTCTTTCAGGATAACCCCAGGTACTTTTGACTTAATATTAGCTGAACTCTAAGGCTAGTGTGTTTTGTTCCTTACTAATTTTTCCCTTTCTACATATATTATTTTAAAGTTTGTGTTTCATACTATCATAAGGTTGTGTTTCATACATTATTTCAAGGTTTATGCTCTATTTTTTATCTTGTATGTCTGTATATATATATATATATATGGTGAATCAATTAGCCTTATTTTTGTAACGCAAACACCAAATAAATAAAACAAAACATACTAGTGCTTGTATAGGTCAACAGAAATAGCCAAGCTCGCGAGACAAAATGTATTGCCATGAATCAAACAACCAATTTGTTAAAATTTTATTTTGCCATATATTAAGCGAGGTAGAAGATTGCATTAACAATCACAAAGTTGTAGGTTTGAAGCTTCAAATATATGGCAATCATTTTATACAGATACAACTAACCTAGGAATATATATAGTTCCTCCAACCCAAAACCCATGATAAATAGGCACCAAATAGATAATGAATAATTATTTTTGGAAGTTGTATGACAAAAATCCTTTCCAGCGTATTCTTGTAGGTCAAAAAGTCAGCAGGTCTCCGAAGCTCAAATAAGCCTTCAATTTGGGTCTGAGCTGGTGGAGTTTGAAGATAGTCATATTTATCACTTTATGATTACCCTTTCCCCGAACGAAGAAAACACAGATAGACGTACGAGCGGGCACATACACACACCAATTCAAAAGTATCACCTTTTCAGGAAGCGGAGCAGTGCTACCCTCATCTTCCCCGGCATGAGCCTTGTCCGAGCTCCGAGCACAATTATCATTATCATCCATCGGCTTCTCCGCTACCTCCTCAGCCCCACCACAACCACCACCGACCCGACCCGGCTCTTCCAAAACCCTCTCCTCCACCGTTCTCAAGTCCGCCGCTGGGGCCTCTGCAACAACTACTTTCTCATCAACCGCCTGATTGTTATGAGTATTCTTCACTTCCACTTCCACTTCCACTGCCACCGCCGCCGCTCTCCTCTTTCTAGTCCTCGAAGCAATCGCCTCCCCTTCGATCGGATTCGCGTCCGTTTCAAGATTAGGCTGTTGCTTCGTCACCTGGCCTCTGCCCACTCCACTATGCAGCACCGGCATTGCTCATCCTCTAACTCCCACCCCTATCAAACCCTAATAATTCTTACTCCATGAACGAAAACCTCTCTCAGCTCGCTCCGTACGGAGTGTACCCACACATGCACACTAACCCACCCTGTGATCAAGCAATGCACAACAAAAGTTATGATTTCCAAGAAGAAAACAATGGCTATGATGGTAACAAATAACAACAATGTATCAAAATCTAGACTTTAACTCCATGAAACAATTGACGATCAGAGATTGTACTTACCAGTATGAAGCTGAATGAATCCGCTGAAAGAACACCTAAAGAAAGATTTCCACGAATGAGAGATATTTGAAGAGACTTTCGAACCAGAGGGAGGGAGGGAGAGATGGCGCGCCGAGTACTCTCAGAGACAGTATTGAGAGAGAATAGTGTGTACGATTATATGTTTTTTTAATAAAATGGAAATAGGCATATAAGACGACTAGTGTACCGCAGCCGTTGATGGGAATGGAATGGACGGTGGGATTAGGGGTCCAGTGAAATTAGAGTTTCCAAAAATTAATGGAAAATAATTAAAAAGAACAGTAGAGGAGTAAAACAGTGGAACAAACAATTATTCAAAAATATTGTTTAATATTATTTGTTTCCTCAAACAGTTATAAAGCCCGTCTAGCTCAGTTGGTAGAGCGCAAGGCTCTTAACCTTGTGGTCGTGGGTTCGAGCCCCACGGTGGGCGCATTATTCGGCTTTTAACTTATTTTTCAACTTTTTTGGGCTGCTCCATTGGGCCTTAGAAAGCTGAAGGCTCTCCTAATAAATTTGACCGCAGGACTGCTCACCCAAATTAAACATGACCATGGGCCTGGCCTGGTGATCCACTAGGAGATTTCCACTGGTTTCTGGACATACGCCTTTCCCGCGAGTTTTCCCTTCAAAGCTCACTTGGGCCTTTGATGCAATTACTTTATTGAAATCGGTTTATGTTCATTATCTCTGTGTCAATGTGAATATGTTACTATATATTTGTCATCGTAATTTCAGGACATAGACCTTTCCCAAGAGTTCTCTTCAAAGCTCGTTGGGTCTCTCTCTCTCTCTCTCTCTCTCTCTATACGGGTGTGAAGTGATTAGACTGTTGCAACATACGCAATAGAAGTACACTACAATGTCTTTTCTTGTTTGAAATTGAAAATTTTCTTAATGGATGCAACTAATTACATAAGATGACGAGGGAAGTACTTCCTCAAGCTTCATGAAGAAAAATTGCTCCAATACAGGTAGAGGTGCTAATCGAGCCCTTGTCGAACCTAATTTACACATAAACGAGCTGACTCGTTTAACTATTTTCCCATAAACGAACTTAAAATAGTGTTTAAGCTCGGCTTGATTAACAACCTTAAATATTGGAATGGTGTTCAGTATGAGAAACAAAATCTTATGTTGAGCAAACCCCCGTTTTTGCAAAAATAATTAGTACCATAATTGGCATCCATGTATGTCTAATGAACCCAAGTGTCCAAACACTTGGTTAGCAAGAATTTGCTATCTTTCAACAGGCGATCCATTATATTTAGCACTAATGGGATCATTTAGCATCACCTAAGTGATTTTCATTGTGCAGACCAGTCATCAAGATGGTACAAATAACTACCACATTCCACAAAACTGTACACAACAAATAGGAGCTAATAAAGAGACTGACAATCGCTAGAAAGAAAATCATGATCCCTTGTGGGAATTAATACTAATGAGCTGAGGATCTGAATGATTCTTTGATGAAAAATGTGTGTCCAAAACATTTGATTTGGATGATACTATACAGTAAGAGGAGATTTCCTTCCTGTCCAACAACTATTAGATTTAAGCAGTAGACCACACCTCTTCTATAATACACCGCATCACTGAAGGGCAATGGAGTTCATCACTATTTTGTAAAGAAGAAAAAAGGGAAAGCAGAATATGTATATATATATATGTGTGTGTGTGTGTGCCCCTACTCACTTCAACACTAAAGAGGATTCCAAATCTGAATCTTTTGATGGGTACCACTAAAGGGTTCGAACTTTTGGTTTTAGCTTTTGGCTTAATTAGCAACCCACATATTCTGATCATGTTCAGTGGCCATAAAGCATGATACCTAGCTAAAGTCCCTTTAGCATTCAATATTATTTTGAAGCACAAGCTTAGAGCATGCTTCAGCTCTGGTATATGACTTATTGGCTGTGGTTATTTGGCTCTTATAGTGCCTTTTATATGTGCTTTGATACTGAGCTCAACAGCAAATGAAAGCTCTATGAGTATGTAGTCATGAAGGAATGTTGATCGTTCATCTTATTAACTAGCTATACTTCCTTGAAATACCAATAAACCGCGTTTGAATAGCTCGGAGAATAAGATTTTAATAGTTAATATCTTAATTATCTTCCAATTTTGAATCACGTATAGACGTCCTGGTTGAGCTGATACATGCGCTTTTTGAAAGTAATTGACGTGAGCTCAAGAGAATAAAGCAGAATGGCACGGATCGTGTATAACGTGCAACATATTATACAAAAGGGTAATACTGCTCATCACCGAGTAGAGAAAAGGGAAAAGAAAAAGAAAAAGGGAAAGCAGACCTCCAACTCTCCAATGAAATCAAAACATAGACAACAGATGATATGTGTGGATCCTTTCTACTTCAATACCAGTAAGAGAGTATGCCAGATATGAATCTTTGGATGTTTTCTAGCAAACGGTTTGGACTTTGATTAAAGCTTTGAATTAATAAATGTCTCCACAATTTGAGTGGAGAAATATCAAATACCTAAACACTATAAAAGTGCAATATGATATTTGAAGACAAGCTAGCTATGGCGTGCTCAAATCGATCTCTTTAACTTTGCTTTGTCCGATCGTTGTAAGGGGTTGGCAATAAAGAAAAACAAAAGTTGATCTCTTTCCAGCCAACTGGTGGATTAATGTGGGCAGTATTTGCGGTAATATGGACAAATTGTAAGTTCAGACGTCTTGAATTTTAATTTTGACAAATCCCTTATTAATACTATAGTTCCGTCGTGGATGTCTTACCTTTGACCGGACCAGAAAGAGGATTAGTCGAAGTACACGTAAGCTAGCCCGGATACCTCTAACCGTTGAACAAAAATAAAGTGTTTACAATAACAACCCCAAGTGCTGCAACGAAATCCGAGTTCTCAATTCAACCAATAAGTTGTCAGTTCTAATATTACATTTACATTCTTAAATATTCCAAAAATAAAAGTGAGGCTAATATTTTTAGTACATTACCCCCAAGTTGTGGATGAATACGAAAATGTAATTCGAAGATCTTATCTATTTTATTTAGTGAAGTTTTTAATTATAATCGTCTTATGCGTTTAAGCAGGCGTGTGGGGGAGGGTTTCTACCAAAAAATCAGAACGACTCTAGCTGACTATCTTTAATCTCACAGTACACATATAACATGTTTGCTTGCCTATACTTGTGTATTCAATGTCTCCCATTAGGTTAGCTCGAATTGTAACGGTTAGTATCTCAAAATTTTAAATTTTAGTCTTCTTAGCGATGTCTTGTGGGACTGAATCTGCATTTTTTTTAATTAGTTAACGTATTTCAAATTTACCTGATAGTCGCAATTGTTAAAGAAAATCAAAACGTCTACATAAACACCAGTAAGTGGCAACTTTTGAATTGCATGTACTAGAATATTCAAAAGTAAACACACAGCCAGATGAATCATTAGAAGTATGTTCTTGGCATGTTAGAGAGAGAGGGAGAGAGGGAGAGAGATTAGTGCATGGAGAAGAGTTCAATAATTGAGCACTAGCTTTGGAGTTGCTCTCTATATTTACTTTTTCTCTCAGATTCAAACTATGGCACTCCATTATTATACTCAAAACCTAATTTCAAACAAAACTTGTAGCCCACTATGCATGCAAACATGTTCATGGACATGATACATATTGGATTCGATATGTTTAATCTCTGTTGGTTAATCATCCACCTCATCTATGTATGTTATGTATGCATGTGGATTGGCTATGTTCATGGTCATGCATGCACATACATGTCATTTCTCCAAAGTGGAATCTGAAGCATATTTTCACTCATATAAACAACTTTATTTGGTAGGTGAGGAGTTTAGAGAAAGCTTGGCATGAAAGAAATTAGACTTTTTCTAAAGCCTCCTTTTTTGCATGTCACCTTCAGCAGCCTTTCAAAGCTCATAGGTTTTGGAATTGTGGAAGCAATTCAATGCATGCACCGATTTAGATCTTTTCTAATATATATATATATATATATATATAATTTATGATTAGCGGTTGGCTTGGTCACCGTAGCTTGTCGTTAGTTCGTTAGGTCACAGGTTTGAACTTCACCACCTTCTCTCCTTTAACTATCAATACTACATTTTCTTTTAGGTTTTTTTTTAATGGTATATTACCAATTGTGTATTGTGGTAGGACCCATTTATATATAGAGAATTTTGTTTAAATTCATGATGAATGAGTCGAAACAAATTGAAAGAAAATATGTAAGATGTATTTGGCGAATGACCTATTAATATATAGCAGATCATACTTAAATTTATTATAAATGATATACTATTGAATAAAATTCAAAGAAAATTATAGAGGGAATTCAAAGGAGCCTCTTTTTAATTTTGTTTTCTTCAAAGCATTTCAAGGCTATTGGTTGGCAGCCATTTCACTTTATGTCATAAGGCTGTCAAACTAAGAGGACTCAACACAATGAGGGAATTCAAAAGTGAAACATTTGCATGGAATTGAGAAGCATTGACTTTCCCAATTTTTTTTTCCAAATTCCAATTATGATTTCTTCAAATATGAATATACGGTGAGTGTTTGAATTCAACCTTTCAATTTAAAATTGATTACTATCTATTTAATAAGATATTTAGCATTTTAAATTTTATTCTCATATATATATTTTTCACTCATTTCTTATCACATCATTCATTTTTATCACAAGTTAAATTATTTAATTTTTAATTAATTTATCGTAAATTCATAACGTTAAATTCCATATAGTTTGAATGATTAATCATATTTGTATAATCGAGCCTTTTGAGTGTTTTACTTCTAAAGATTAAATTATACATAAATTGCCCATAAATCTCATGGAGGACGGCGGACCACCCGGCCGGAGAAAACGAAAACAAGGGAACGTGTCAAAAGATTTTCTTTGGTCTTATGGGTTTTACTGAATTGTTTTGATTGATATGAAATTTTTTTATTGAATATCCGTAAATCATGGGATTTACAATTACTTCGTGAACAAGTTGGTTGTGTGATAAATTTGTACTAAAGAATGCTAAATTGGAAGTTTTAGCTATTTCTAAATACAATATGATTAGAAATGTCAAAAGATCCATGAGTGGAAGAAACATACGTTAACGTTAAGATGATTGGGACATCAAATTATTGAACCCTAAACTTTCTCATACTTTTTCAATCAATTGTCAATTCTAGCACATGGTATCCAAATACTACAAAACTTGACTGTCCACTTTTAATACATGCACAACTGGAGCGGGTGTGAGACTGTGAGTTAAACATATTCAAACACAATCATTTAATACACAATACAAACTCGGCATGACATGACTCATTGTTAAAGTTAATACTTATACAACATTTACCACAAGATTACACGAGCAGTAAAAAAAAAAAATCGAATGGTCAGGTTTGCCCTACTAAATTTCTAGTCAGAATAGAACTTATAATCCTAGCTTGCAGGGTATTAATTTCATATGCTTCTTCCCCGATGTCCTTTTGACAGAGGATCTAAATGCATTCCGTGTGAAAGTATCTCAATCCAGATTGACAAAAAATTTAAAAAGTTATAACTCTGTGGTTGAATTAAAAAGAATTTGAAAGTGGAGGGCATGAATGCAAACTCTGGTATTATTGAAAAATGTGACAATTATTGATAAACAACCAAACAAAGTTTGTTTTCAGCTACCCCAAAGGGTTAGCCGAACAGTAGTTCGATCACCTGATAAGCGTCTTTACAGGCATAAGTCAAGAGTTCGAATATTCCACAAAGTATTAACCTCTTTGAAGCTACCGTCCATAAATTTACTCTATCATGTGAAGAGACGACTTTACAAAAGGTCCAATACTAATCTAGTGAATGTGCAGGATAATAATGAATTGCTCTGATCCACTGAAAAAGTAGAATTACAACAAAACAAAAAAAAGTTTGTTTTCGGAAAAGCAACAACTATTAAGGAACTAGATGTTGTCCTGAAGACGTAAAGCATGTCAAAAGAATTAGAAAGGTAAGTTCAAAAGTTGACAAGTGTCCCGCAATTTCACCAGTTTTCACACTTTGACCTAACATATTACCTAAACTTTTGGCATTTAAATTGTCACAGTGGGGTTACATATATATTATTGTCATTGATATGAAATAAAGATTAATCCTCTTGCCAGTAATTAATTACAGATCTTTGCCCACAATATAAAATGTCTAGGCGTAACAAATTAAGATGTTGCCCCGCAAGAAATAATGATTCAGCTCACTTTCATCGTCATCGTCATCGTCGTCGTTGAATAATCCATATACAATAGAAAGATAATTCATATAGTAGGAGACTCAATCATGTATAACAGATTTTACTTGGATTCATAATAATTGATGTATCATTGACAAAATTTAAACAAAAATACGAGAAGAAAACCGGAATATGTGCTAGAATATGGGTGAAGCTGGGGACTGCAAAAGGAGGTGTATGGGGTGAAATGGTGTCAATTATGTAACAACGAATGGCATATCATTCCAATATTGACCCGTTCAAGTTCGCTTTGGTGTAGGTGTTTAATTATTGGAAGAACTTTAGTAATTAATAATGGAAATGCTTTTTAGCTGTTTTCTTTATTTATTTATTACTCAAATTAAGTATAGAGCATGCGGCCTCAGCTCTCGCCCTCCTCCCATCCGTGAAGCTGAGGCAAGAGAAAATGCGTAACTCCCCGATGGCCTAGGAAGAGATAACTAAAATCAATTGATCCAAGTATTTTATTTATACCGTATATCCTGCATATGTAAAATTTGAAACATACATACATTTCTTTGTTGATTCTAATTTTGTGTTGCTTTTACTTTGGAATATCCTAATGAATAATGGAGGCTTCCTAGGCACCAACCCAAAAAAGAAGGAAGTTGCTTTGCGAATATATATATATATATATATATATATACATATATTTTAAAACTAAGAGAAAAGGGCAAAAACATAGGTTAAAAAATGGTTTATTTCTGACAAGAGATCTTTCAATAAGCTAACTTTAACGTTGTGGAGTTGTGTCAGACCGTGCTTCTAAATTTGCAGTGCCTCAATCATATTGGTGGTTGTTGGTCTAATCACAATCGTTCTGCTGTTAGATCTTAAGATCGCGAGTTTGAATTTCGTCGTTCCTCTCTTTGTAATATTGCCTAACTAAAAAAAATCATTCAATGATTTGTCGCAACAAATTTTGTTGTTGAATTGCCAGCTATCAGTGGTAAAAAAGAGTTACATCCTTTTTCTTTCCCAATCCAAGATTAAAAGGAAGAAAATAAGTCAACCTGACATAATTCTCTATAAACTAACATGAAAAAACAGTGAATCCGATAATTTTGTACAAAAGATCACATTTCAGATTCAAAACTTTTGTTTACCATGCATTTTATGAGAGATGTGATGGATAAATCTATATCCGATTGTTATGCTACATGGAAATTCTTTTGTTCAAATGCATTATAGCTGTAGATGCAACCACTTTCCGCTGAAGTAATGGTGTCGTACATTACGGGGACAAGAAAAGTCTCTAGAGTTAAGGTGATAATTATTGGCTATAGTCTTACAGAATGAAATATCTGGACTCAACATAGTGGGATTGGGTGAGGCCATTTTTTTTTTGTTACATGATGTTCGGGTTTGAATCGACTATTTCTTTAAACTTGGATATTGATCAACGTAGTTCAAACGAGTTTAGAATATATCTCCTGAGAAACAAGAGTGATTAATTTTTAGAGGGTATATGAAGTATTGAACATGAGACTTGTGAGTTATCAAAAGATTGGGTGAGGCCATGTTTGTAAATTAATATTGCCTTAATCATGGTCATTTTAGAGAAGAACAAGGATATTTATTGCAACTTTTATATATGATTCGTTGCAACAAGTTCTTGATGCAGCGTATATAATTGCAAGCAAGTAGCAGGCAAGGTATATCAAAGTTGGAGGCTTTTCCCCCAATACAAGCAAAGAATGAAAGAATAAGAAAACAAAAAAACAAAAAAAAAGTGGTCACAACTCTCAATAAAAGTCTCTGATGGGTACAACTCTTATTTGAATGAATGGAAAAGAAAAATGTGATCTTTAGAGTTTAATAGGACAAACACTAGTACAATAATTGAGTCCATAATTAGTACAATAATTGAAAAGAAGTGATATATACAATCTTACCAAGAATTATTATGCTTTGGAAATCTTGTGCTATATGCTTTGAGTTGAGAAAATGGTGCCATGCATCTTCTACAAAGTTTTTTTTTTTTGTTTTTATTATGAGTGTTCAAACTAATTTATGCGTAATTCGATTGATCTCTTTTACAATTCAATTAAAGACAAGTTATTCATGTCAAAACTAAAGTATTCATAGTGTCATGCATCATTTGAATAAGAGAACAATACTTAACTCAACAAGAAACGAAATCTCTAATTTTTTTATTTATATATTTATTAAAAATTTGACTTAAAAAAATACAAAATTTGATTGACACACAAATTAAGCATAAGCTTGTACAACCTTGTACCCTGCAAACATTAATCATCCATTTTCCAAGTCTTCGTGTTATAACCATGCATTTTTTATCTTATTGCGACGCTTGGGTTAGAGACCCATATGACCATTACTATATCCCAAGGACAAATATTGAAGTCTTTACGGAGTCTGAATCTGACGGACATGCGTCGGAACTTTTCAACGCCGCCTCGAAGTAGCTGCTGCATTTTGACGGCGTAGATCACTGTAGAACTTCATTATGAACTCCTCAGCAGCCTCATCCACATGGTTATCTTCTTCCACCTCCCGTAACGGAAACGGAGAGTCTGTTACCCTCAGCTGCCTCGCCATCGGAGTCCGCCCAAAACCCGGCAGAGCAGGCGACGCGGCCTCGCTGTTCAGCATCTCTAACGCCTTCACAACCGCATTAACGTTCATCAAGTCATCGTCAGTGGACGGCGCGTGAGCACAAGGGAAAAGGTTAGAGTGGTGGGGCTTGCGTTTGTTGAGGTTGAAGAGGAACTGGAAGTTTGGGTAAGCTGGGCTGTTACTGCAGCTGAACTCGTACTCACCACCGGCGGGTGAGAAAGAGAGGTGGCCATCGTGTGAGTGGCGGTTGAAGGTGGCGGAGGAGGAGGAGGAGGAGGCGGAGGACCAGTTGTGAGCGTGGTGGAACAGGAGGTTCTGTAGTGCCTTCCCGGCAATTTTGCCTCGTTTCATCATCAGGTTGAGATCAAGCATTAATTTTCGCTTTGATATGCCCTTCCTCAGCATGAAGAAAGCCACACGAACTATGCTCCAAAATTTCTTTGCTAGCACTGGTATATTTGGTTCCATCTCTATAATTTTGGTTCACTTTCACTTATGGGTACTGATTTTCTGTTTTGTGGAGAGAGAGAGAGAGAGAGAGAGAGAGAGAGGAGCTAAGTAAGAGGAGAGAAGGAAATTTTGATTTGGAACGAAGCTAAGAAGAGAGGTAAGGGAGTATTTAAAGGCCACGGAAAAGAAGAGGAGAGTCACTAAGGTTGTAAGTTGTGCATTAAATTTGAGAGTTAATTTTACTAGAGGCCCCTAAATATAATTTTTTTTATTTTAATTTCTAATATTTTAATTATATCATTTTAATCATTAAATATTGAATACATTTTTATGTTGTCCTTCAAACAAACAACATTCAAATTGTTAATAATTTTTTATCATAAACATATCACATGATACCTAAATATCGACAAAAAATAATTTTGATAATTTTTGACAAAAAATATATAATATGGGTAGTAACTGACCAAAATTTGAATAGTTCATGATCAAAACTATATAATTTTGGTAACTCTTTGACTAAAATTTGGATAAAAGTTTGGTTAAGTGTTATCCAAATTATTTTTTTGACTATATTTCATGGCAAGTGTATAACCAAAAAATGTTAACAATCTAAATATTGTCAGCTTGAAGGACCACATAAATATACAAGCAGTATTTCAGAGACTAAAATGATGTAATTAAAATATTTTAAATTAAAATGAGATAAACTTCATATTTTAGGGCTTCTAATACAATTAATCTTAAATTTGAAACTAGAATGATTACTGGCAGGTGCACGGATCCTTCGGGGTTACTTTATTGTAAATTTTATATGATAAATTAGTAGTGGACTGTTGAAAAGTTGAGCACAAACGGAGTTTAAGGTCGGTTTCTTTGGTTCAAATGAAGCGACTGCTTTTATTGCACCTTTTTGGGTGAATGGTCTTCTTTTTTTTTTTTCGAGTGGAGTTGATCACATAGGATTTAAACTCCATTAACAGTGTAAATCTTTCAAATTAACCACTTTGATGCATGCATTCTTTGTTTAAGTAATATCATTACTACTACACCCTAAAGCATTACTTTATATTCATTTACTTCCAAACCAAGTTAGGCAAGCAACCCCTACCCCTCTAAAGAAAATAAAAAATAAAAAACAATAAACAAAATTATACTCAATTTTGCAGTAAAGACAAATCAACGTTATTTTCATAACTTCAACAATTGAGATTTTGTGTTGATCGGGTTTTGATATATTTGAATTATGTTACATAAATTCGTGGACTATTATGCAAATAAATTGTTTCGAGTTTGTAGTATGTTTTGTTATTTCTGATTAATCAATGGGTTAGAAATTGTAAGGCTATAACCCCCTCTTTTTTTTTTTTTTAACAAAATCTACCAGAGGTCACCATGTATTAAAAATTTACTTAATCCACATTCCAGCAAAATTAAATTAAAAACTATTTCATTCTACAGTAATATTTAAGCTACTAGATCAAGAAATATAAACATGAAAGAAGATATTTTTTTCTTATAATACGCCATAAAACAACTAGGTTGTGCTAAAATCAGATTATATAAGTTTGACACTATCTCGACTTATTTACCAATCATGTTAATTGATCTGATAATTGTTGGAATTATGTCGGGTATTTCCCCTATTTGTGTTTTGATATTTTCTAATATTTTTTTCTTTATTGTGTTGTATATAACAATTAAGTAGCAGATATTTAGTGCCCAAAAGGGTGATAGTAGCTGGGCTGATGCAGTACTGTTTTGGAGTTATGTTCAACCTGTTTGTGTTCCTTTTGGATACAGGTGTCATGTTGCTGCCAAACCCACTGCTTTTGAGAGAAATGGTCAACCTTCCCCCATAGAAAGGTTTTCTTAGCGAGGGAGGTTTCCTACTCCACGTGTTCTTTCCTGTGAAATAAAGCACGAAGCCCCTATGTCTTTACCAAATTAGTGAATATTAATTTAGTTTTTTCATAAAAAGTTCATCATATTGGTAATACCCAGAAAAGGCAAAGAACCTAATTAGCATTTTACACTTATCTTAATTTCCTTGTTTTTTAAATCTTCAATATCCAAGAGATTTGAATAAGGTTATGGTACCCACAAAAATATTTTCAATGTTTTATAAAATTTACTAATAGCCGTAGATCTTAGTTTGATGTATGCGTAGTCATTTATTGTAAAAATAATAATGCAAGTAAAATAATCACGTGATGAAAATCTAACTTTAATTTTTGTTTGATTTTTGTTGAAGATAAAAAACCCAAGTCTTCTGCATAGAAAAGTCGTAGTGGGAGTGAGAGATGTGCGACAAAAGAGAAAATAAATTGGAGGTTATTAGGTTATAGGTATATAAAAGTAATTTAGAATATAATACATCTCATCTGAATTATAATATCATATCTCTTGATAGTATTAAAATAGACCTATTAGTACGGATGTAGTGTATTAAAAATATATGGTTGGTATACGTATTTAAAAATAGTACTATATATATAATACATAGTCAATTTTGACTAACAAACACAATATAAGACACAAGTAGACTAATTTTAATCTAATACAATAATTTATCCCTCACAATAAAGCAACCAAATGACCCCTCTATGTATAATAGTGTAGATATTTTCTCTGTTAAGCAAGAGATATTTTAATGTCAGCCTACTAAAATGGCTTTAAGACACAAAGGCAAATTTGCATAAGCCCAACAAAAATATGCAAAACACACATTTGTACACAAAGTGGTACCACATTAATTGTACATTGTACTCCTGGTTTAGGTATAAAAAGGTATCCTTGTTTTAATCCCTCCTCCTTCTTCTTCTTCTTCTTGGGTGGTGTTACTTACTCTCTTCCCTTAGCTATAAGCAAGTATGCCGTGTAGATAGCTATATGCATGTCTTTTTTTCTATATTAAGATGCATATATATTATACGGTTGAGAAATTGTTATAAGTATGCTTCCATATTAATCAGATAACAAACAAATTTATTTACTTTTATATAAAAAATGGTTTAAATTACCAAATTGTTCATTGATAATTAGTTTTATTTTTTTGTTTTTTTTACTTGGTTCCACTAGCGACCTAGTTTTCCTTCATCCCCGCAGCATAGGTGTTTACGACTGTAAAGCCATTGCAAGCCTGTAAAAGTTCATAGCCGCTTAAAGGCAATCATGTGTTAGTAGTTTTTTTTTATTATTATCAAACAAAAACTCCCCTAGTTTTGTGCTCTTTTGGCTGCTTTGTATATCTTTATGACTTTTTTAGAGTTGCATGATTTCGGTTATTTTTCCCTTTTGGCCCACATTGATTGAAAAACACATGCTTTTTTCACATTTAGGTAACAGAGGAGTTCTTCCTTAGCTCCTACATATATGATTCTTAAGAGAGTTTTCTAAGGAAAATTTGCTAAAGTTAGAGGTGTTGGTTCAATGGTGTTGTGTTTTACTTCAAAAGGAGATTTTTGAGGACTAAATCTTGTTAACACCGAAAATTTATAGCGATAATGTACAATGTATGGTCTAACCCTGCTAACGGTAATATGTTGCTAACGGATTTATCCCAAGGACCACTTATACACCTCCAAAGCACCACCAACCTCACCTTACAGCGACACAAATATGCATAATGCAATTGGAAGTATAAGTAAAACACAATTCCAAGAAAATTTTCCCGCCCACAAGTTGGATTCTGTCATGACCCGCTACTGGTTATTATGGGTCTATGACGTTTAACACTTGAGTGGCCATCAAATTACAGGCCCATACCATACATTTTCAATGACCATTCTTCATGCAGATAGAAAAGTGTAAAGAATGTTGCCCAAATGGGAGGGCATTGAGAAATTTGGGCTTAGTTGTGGAATGTATTTGAATTAAGGGTGTTAATCGAGTTGAACTTTGTAAGTTTGAATTCGAGTTTATCAAGTTCTTTTTTTTAAACAAGTTTAAAAAAAAAATTCAAACTTGGCTTGTTTAGAACTCGAGCCTAGCCCAAGTCTTGGCCGAACTCGAGTTGAACCTAAGTAACTCGATTATTTTATATATCAATGAGCCTAACTTTGTAAACTTGAGTCGTTTTTTTAAACAAGTCTAAAAAATTATTCAAATTCAGTTCATTTAGAACAGAGATCAAGCTCGAGTCGAACTCAAGTAACTTGTCTCAATTAACGTCCCTAATTTGAACAGAAAAAGTTATTTGTTGCCCGAAAGACGAAAGCCCAAATCCTTGTGGAAGACAGGAATTTTGCCTAGATCGACTCTCACCCATGTCATAAGGTCGTCCAAAAAATTAAAAAATAATAAAAAATCCATTAAAAAATGGACTCTAACCAGTGGTATTAACGGCTTCGGGATAAAAAAAAATGGGAATAAAGAGCATTTAGAAACAAATGGAAATGCTTGTCCGTTGCAAAAGCTGGGTTGCGGGTCTTGGATAATGAGAACAGGTAATAAAAAAGAAAGGCCCAGATTGAAACCCCATTTGGAGATCCAATCTAAATTCAGCCCAAACGACCATTTTCTTTATAGGATCCAACCCACTTGACTTGACTTTGAAGAAAGATATTTTAAGCTTCCATGATCATGACTCACGAGAGAATTGACAATCTAATGAACGATCACCATATGCATGCAATGCAACTCACATTTAAAGCCATCTTTTTGCTCATTATTTCAGGAATCCTGTGATTCATAGAAATCAATGTTTCTCCATACTCTTATTTCCTTCTGATAACTACCCTTAACGTCTAAACAGCTCTCCCTCTCTCTCACTCACACACACACACACACACTCATATGTGCGATTTGGTTTCACGTGAAGAGCTAGGCTTATGGTGGTAGGGAAAGCCCAAGATTGTAAATGGTGGTAGGGAAAGCCCAAGATTGTAACTGGTGGTTGTCCTGCTTTGCATGCGTTCTCTCCTTAAGAAAGAGAGATAGCTGAGGGGATTGGTTTGTATGGCTGAAGAAAGGCAACATGTGAAACCAATGGAGCAACTTGCACTATTTTTTAGGGACATGAAGGCCGCAGAAAACACCTAACACTAGCCAAGGCAGAGAAATTTCTGCTGCATTTTTTGTGTGAGAATGAGAGGTCACAACTTTAAGATGTGATACATTTGCCGTTTAATTCCAGAGAAAAAAAATAAAGAGAGGAATCATTGTCATTGGGTTTATGCATGATGTAAAGAAAAGAAAAGGTAAGAGAAAATATTTAAATTTTGACTAATGTTTGTAGCATCTAAATATTTGATGTCCCGGATGTCTTTTAGTGGTCTTCTAGTCTTTGAAGAAGTCGTTCTCCACATATTTTTTTTATTTAAAATCTGTATAAACTGAAGGAAAAGTCTGATCCATTCAGTGACTTTCGTGTGCAATATAAGTTGATTGATCACTTATTACAAAAACCAAAACTTAATTTAGTGATGGTTTTAAGTGATTCATTTTCAAATGAATAAGTCTAACAATTATAGAAACAATCAGGGGCGGATTTAGTGTGGGGGCAGCTGCCCCCACTGAAAATTTAA
>CM042192.1:2036941-2055191 GCA_023539305.1 Ilex asprella
ACAAGCGAGCCTGTGAGAGGTCCTAAGGAATTTAAAGTCGGCAATTATGTGGGTTGGCGTCAGCCCAACGTGAATGAGACTGAACTGTACAATCAATGGGCTGCAAATCGGAGATTCCGCGTCGGAGATTCACTTCGTAAGTTTGAGAACATGTTGTTCTTTTCATTAAGAGTCGTAGTGGTATACTATATTTTAGTTCTTGGCATATTTGATGCCAAGTTTCTGAGTGTATTTGATCTTTACAATCTATACATACATATGCTGTTGATCTGATTATATTTTGGACTTTCGGAGGGTTATTTTAAATTTGACCTAGCTTGTCAAGAAATTATTTTGCTTTTGTTATATAGAAGAATTACTTATTTTCCATTATAATTACAGTCTAGTGTCCATTAATGATTGCACTATTGCATGGCCCGAGAAAGATTAGATATATGCAATTTTACCTATATGTATAAAAAGGTTGTTTTCAACGAATACTATAATTAATGTTTGTATCACAAATTGTTCTTGTCCATACAAAATTATCAGTTATTATGTAGCAAGATTATTGAAGCACAGAGTTAACAGAAAGTTTGGTGATTTATATGAGGAGTTACAATGAAATGTTACTGTAGGAAAAAATCAGTAGAAATTGTTTCTTGTATATATGTTTTGCAGTCAGATTTTTCTCACAAAAAAAATAAAAATTTAAAGAAAAATGTGTTGCAACTTAATATCTGAACTATGGGAATTGAGTTGCAATGAACTAAGAAGCATTGAAACTAGTGTTTCTCAAAGTTAATGAATTTGCACCTTCATACAGGATTCGAGTATAAGAATGATTCAGTTCTTGTGGTGGATAAATGGGGATACTATCACTGCAACACAAGCAATCCCATTTCTGTCTCTAACGATGGGAATACTGTTATCAATCTCGACACGCCTGGCCCTATCTACTTCATAAGTGGGGAAACTGATCATTGCAAGAACGGTCAGAGGTTAGTTGTTGAGGTCATGACACTGCACCCCATTTCACAGTCTCCTCCGTCCATTGCCAGTCCTCCTCAACCTTACTGGGCAGTGTCTCCTGCGCCATCGCCAAAATCAAGTTCAGGAGTATCAGTTTCAGTGACATTGGTTTCAGTTTTAATGGCTCTTAGTGCCAATGTTGTGGCATTGGTATTGGATGCACCATAGCCTTCTGTTCACTGTGGTGCCATACTCTGTTAGCAGTAAGTAGGCTTAGTTTGTTTTAGGTTCTGCTATAAGAGTCTTTAGTGTTTGAGGATTTGTATTGAATTCTTCATGATTGTCAGTTGAACAATTGTTATTGATTTGTGTTAGGACTTGAAGTTCATATGATTGGTATTCATGATTGTCAGTTGAACAATTTAGTTGTTTTCTCTTTTCTCTTTCGTTTATCCATTCTAAAACCAAATGATTCTAAAACTTGTAGCTTAGGACCCTATAACATTGCTCATAAATTAGACGCGAATGAAATAAATTGAATAAAATTTGAGGACTTGGATCTAAAAAGAACCGTGGTGGAAAAAAAAAAAACAAAGGAAATGGGAAAAAAATTAGGACTTGTATTATCTCTCCAAATTAAGTTCAAATTTTTTTTTTTTAGTATTGTGGTCAGGAATGTTCGGATAAACTTACGCGCACTTTTATTAATTCTCTATCCGGTTAGGTCAAAAATAGACCATCTACATCGAAATTAGGAAAATCATAAGAGATAAATTTATCATAGTCTAACTTTAAAGGATTTGTCAAATTTCAAATTATGGGTTTAAAACTTGTCCTCAATTTTTTTTTATTGGGACCCACTCATCAAATGGTTCCCATTAATTTGGGATGCACTTTTGAGATATAAATTTGAGATACAAAACATTACTCTTTTATAAAGTGGGTTTACATCCTCAATTCGATTAGCCAATAAAATTTGAGAGAAGACAAGTAACACGGACACAACCCTGGACTGTCAACACAGAGAGTATTTCACCCGTCCAGCTTTTTTTCCTTTTTTCCCATTTTCTTATTTTTGCTTGGCAGCCCGCGGGACTATAAGTAGAAGAAGTTCTAGACGCTTCCCAGTCACCGGAGTTTCCAAAGCCTTATCTTCTAAAACCCTAATTTCGTTTCAGTGTCTCCTTCTTTCTACTAGCTGCTTTCAGGCGCTTCGCCACTGTTTGAGGTTCTTGCAATTACCTGGTAACTCCATTGTTCTTAGAGTTCAATTCTTTACACACTTCTTACTTGTCGCTATTCCTTTTCCCCCAAAAGCAGAGTTGTGTGTGTGTCTGTGTGTGCGCGGGTGTGTGTGGGTATATGACGTCTGAATGTTTGAGTATTGTTTGTGAATCAGGTTAGGTTCTATTATTGTGGACAACAAGTTTACACTGATGCTATGAAAATTACAATTCTTTTGTTTTGTCGGTGAGAGTGAGAAAAAGGGGGGGTGGAGATGAGAGTAAATTTTTCGGTTGTCGTTTGAGTAATAAGCTAGATAATAGTGTTTATCGACTATTTCTCATCAATTGTTTCATATATAAGCGTTGTATTGTAAGCCAATCATTGGGACACTTCTAAAAGATTGCAACTTTATCAACACAAAATTTTAATCTTTATTTTTGTTAAGACAATTGTAGAATTATTGATTGTATTTTCAGCATTCTCTCTTGGTATCTATGGTTAATAATGCATGCGAACAGATCTTATGTAGATATTTGTGTTTATATTGAAATTCTCAAAAAAATATAATACAGCAGTTGGTTATGCTAGATAGTTTAATGACTCATTCGGTCAACCTTCAAAAGATGAAGTTTAAGCTTCTTGAGTGGTACAGTGTGTATATACGTATCCATTTTTCAGAGCCTAAATTATGGAAATTGCGAGCTAATAATACCTTCAACCATAAAAGTTTAAAAAAAATTGAGGGCAATTGATCATAAAGTTGAGTATAGAAAGCACTACAATCTCCAAGTTTGGTTGGTGTTTTTTTTTTTGAGGGGGGGATGCTATAAATATTTTGTTTGGTTTGCAAATGTTTCTGTTTCATAAGTGTTGGGTATTGTTCATTTGATCTTTTTATGACTACGGTATTTAATGTTTTAGGTTGTTGGTAGCAAATGGCATCAACCCTCACCACCATGTCTTCTATTTTCGTGTCTCCCTGTGGCCTTTCTCTGGATAAAAAATGTACAAAATCTGCAGAGAATTTGGCATCATTTGCTTCAATATCTTCAAGTTCTTTCAGAGACAGGAAAAGAAATGTTTTGCAAAAAAGATGTTCTTCTAAGGTCAGGGCAATGGCCAAAGAATTACATTTCAACAAAGATGGTTCTGCTATTAAGAAGCTGCAGGTGGGTTTTACCAGTAAAATTTGTCAATTTGGTTACTTTTGGGATTGTAGGACTGATTTCTCTCTTTTCTTTGTCTGTGGGTTGTCTTTTTGTTTCTCTCCTCCAGGCGGGTGTTAACAAGCTTGCAGATCTAGTGGGGGTTACTCTTGGTCCAAAAGGAAGGAATGTGGTTTTAGAGAGCAAGTATGGCTCCCCTAAAATTGTTAATGATGGTGTAACTGTAGCTAAAGAGGTATACTTCCAGTGAGCAATGATCACTCTATGAGTGTAATATGGTCCTTTGATATATCAAAGAAAATTTATGTTTTTATTGTTTTCTCCGTTGTACTCCATCCCCTCCATCCCTCTTCCTTCCCCACCCCCAAAACAAAAAAGTAACCAAAGAAAAATAAACCACCAAAGCCCTGGTTCCCACTTGAATATTTTTTTCCTTGATTTCTTTGTCAAATATGTGGAATGCTTTAGTTTGTCTTGAATATGGTATCTTAAATTTCCACCTCATCTTTTGGTGGAAGAGGTTTAAGTTATATCTTGATGTTTTCATAGGTTGAATTGGAGGACCCTGTTGAGAATATTGGTGCTAAGTTGGTGAGACAAGCTGCTTCTAAGACCAATGATTTGGCTGGAGATGGGACGACTACATCTGTAGTTCTGGCACAAGGATTGATTACTGAAGGTGTTAAGGTTAGTGATAACTATTGGCTGCCTAAGCTTTTGGTACTATTTGTGTAAGTAGGTTGCCATAAATGGCTGGAGCAGTGTTTCTAAGCTCCGATTCATTCAGGTGGTGGCGGCTGGTGCGAATCCTATTCAGATTACACGGGGTATTGAGAAAACAACTAAATCCCTGGTGGCTGAGCTTAAGTTAATGTCGAAAGAGGTAAGATTGAAGGCTTTTTCAACTTTATACATTTACTTTTACAGTAAATATTTCTGATTTGTCTATAGCTATGGTGACCATGATGAAAAGTATATAGAAGGTATTACCTTGAACACTAGGCATTCATAATTGTACATTTTGGATAAGAAAGTATTGAGGTTCTGACGGAAAAGAAAGTTTTGCTAATCTGGATTTTCAGGTTGAAGACAGTGAACTAGCAGATGTGGCTGCAGTTAGTGCAGGAAACAACTATGAAGTGGGAAATATGATAGCTGAAGCCATGAGTAAAGTGGGGAGGAAAGGTGTGGTGACTCTTGAAGAAGGCAGGAGTTCCGAGAACAGCCTTTATGTTGTGGAAGGCATGCAATTTGACCGTGGCTATATTTCTCCTTACTTTGTCACTGACAGTGAGAAAATGGCTGTTGAGTATGAGAATTGCAAGGTTTATGGTTACTCCTCGAATGCTTTCAAGTTTCTTTTATATCATCCCGAGACTTTTTGTTGGTCTTTTACCTTGATTTGCTGACTATGAAGCTCTTGGTCTGTCATTTCACTGACAGTTGGATGTCATCTATGCAGTTGCTTCTGGTTGACAAAAAGATAACAACTGCAAGGGATTTAATTAATGTATTGGAAGATGCAATTAAGGGAGGGTACCCAGTGTTAATAGTTGCAGAAGACATTGAGCAGGAAGCTCTTGCTACTCTTGTTGTGAACAAGCTTAGAGGGGCATTAAAGATTGCCGCACTCAAAGCCCCTGGATTTGGAGAGCGCAAGAGCCAATATCTTGATGATATTGCTATCCTTACTGGAGGTCAGCCTGTCACATGCTGATGATAGGTTCATGCTATGTGTCAAGTGTATTGCTAACTCACTAAATTTTTATTCGTACATTATGTTTTCCAGGAACTGTGATAAGAGATGAGGTTGGGTTATCTCTTGACAAGGCTGGAAATGAGGTTTTGGGTCATGCTGCAAAGGTGGTGGTCACCAAGGATACAACAACAATCGTTGGTGATGGCAGCACCCAGGAAGCAGTAAACAAACGGGTTGCACAGATAAAAAACCTTGTTGAGGTGAATTTTTGTTTCTTTTTTCCCTCTTGCATATACATTTTCTTTAGGTTACTTTATCATGTCTGCGGTGATGTTGTGATTTATAATGTAGTACTGTCATGCAGGCAGCTGAGCAAGACTATGAAAAAGAGAAGCTTAATGAAAGAATTGCAAAACTCTCAGGTGGTGTTGCCGTCATTCAGGTGATCCCTTGAGTACTTTTCCTTGCAGGATATTGCTATGTTTGAGCAAATACATATTTGTGACTACCATTCTTTCCCTATCTGAAGTTTGGTGATTTATATTCAGGTTGGAGCACAGACAGAAACAGAACTTAAGGAAAAAAAATTGAGAGTGGAGGATGCCCTTAATGCCACAAAGGTATCGTTTAAAGGGACTTGCTGCTTCATTTAGGGATCCTAATGAATTTGTTGCCTTATTTTGATTTATTGTTCAGTAAAGAGTTAACTAATCCTCATGTAAATGTTCATATGGATGTATGAACAGGCAGCTGTTGAGGAAGGCATTGTGGTGGGTGGTGGGTGTACTCTATTGCGGCTTGCAGCAAAAGTTGATGCCATTAAAGATACTCTTGATAATGATGAGCAGAAGGTGATGCATGCATAGTAGTTGATGTCCTTTACAATTATTCATACTATTTATAAATGTCAACATCTCTCAAAAATTTTTGATTTTCTATTTTATCCCTAATTATTATAATAAAGTCAATCATACCCATCTGTATACTTTCATCTAATTTTTATTTTTTACACATATTTTACTTTCAACTTATTTTGAACTATTTTATAAGGACTTCTACATTCTTTTGAACTTATTTATTAGTAGTGCATTTATATACAATTATTTATATTTGTATGAAGAAGTAAAGTCCTCTATTATACACATGTAGTTATTAGGTTGAATTTTACGATTAGATATATGTTATATTTTATTTTCTAATATATAATAATATAATTGTAATAATATTATAAGTGATCTAATTAATCTATCTAATAAATTAAAATTAATAATTTTATTATATAATTAGATTACAAATGCCTAAATGGATTAAAGAGATATCTAAATAAATTACAAATTTGTTACTTAAATTTAATAATAATTAAAATACAAATTAATCATTTACACTTGATTCATTATTTAATTCAATTATATATATAGTTCACGTTTTTTATAAAAAATAATATTGTTTAAATTTATTTACGTGTGCTTTGCTAATAATAGTAAAATAGGAATAGAGGTACTTGCATTGTAACTGTTTGATATATTTTACTGCGAATGGTTCGCAGGTTGGAGCTGATATTGTTAAGCGGGCATTGCGCTACCCAATGAAGCTAATTGCCAAGAATGCTGGGGTTAATGGAAGTGTTGTGATTGAGAAGGTATGTGCTTGTTTAAGATGAATCCAAGGTATGAGATTGATTAAGATAGGTTGGCTGATGCTACTTCCTTTCTTTAGGTGCTGACTAGTGACAACCCTAAGTATGGGTACAATGCTGCAACAGGAGCATACGAGGACCTAATGGCTGCTGGTATAATTGATCCCACAAAGGCAAGTTTGTTCACTGTCTCATGCAGTTTGCAGAAATTCAGATAACGTATCAGTTTTAGGTTTGGATTGGGTTTTGTGGCTTATCAACAAATAAGCATCACGCATTTACTCAGACTTGTTCAATAGGAAGTCGCACTGATCAACAATTGATAGTATTGTGAACATTTCAGATAATTAGGTTTGATCAGAAATATCTAAATTTCACAATTATTAGATATGCCATTTCTTTTCATATCTGCATTAGCATCAATATTTTAAATTCGGTATTACTTTTTTACCATTTATATTCTAAATTTATTGCTAGAAGATGTTTGTATCATTACTTGCTTCCTTCTTCTTAATATTGTGATATTTGTCTCTGATTCTGAATTTTCCGTTTGAATTATGTGCTGGAATGTAGTATTCTTAATGTATGAAAATTGAACAAGTCATGCCGGGTTGAAGTAATTTTTTTCCCAGTTTCAGCATCCTATGTAACGCTTAATGAACACTGTAATATGTGCAACCAGGTGGTAAGATGTTGCTTGGAGCATGCTGCTTCAGTTGCAAAGACCTTCCTTACATCAGATGCCGTGGTGGTTGAAATTAAGGAGCCCGAAACTATTGCCGCTGGGAACCCCATGGATAATTCAGGTTTTTGCTATTGGCTATGCCATAAATTTTCTATCCTAATTAATTTGAACAGCAAAATACTGAGATTTATATGACTCAATTGTGTATGATTGTTTGTCATCAGGTTTTGGGTACTGAGTTGCTATAGCATTTAGGCTTGCGGCTTGAATAAATCAATACCATGATTGGTTCTACTCTGTTATCTTCCTAACGGGACTAGAGAAGGTATCCTTGTGAGAACGAAGGCTCTGAGTCTTTTCAAATGCTTACTTGTTTAGAGAATGCTCATTGCCCGAGTGGCTCGATGAGAGATCTTTGAATTTTTTACCTTTTTTTTTAGGTCACTGTTGAACATGATAGAAATGATCAAATTCTGGCAATGTAGTTTGAGTTGAGGTTGTATTGGGCTCTGGATTTTGACATTGTGTACGTTTCTAGTTTAATTAAGGATGTGTTGGTACACTGCCTAGTAGTCTCTTGCATTATCTGCGGACAAAGTTGAACCTAGTAGTCTCTTGCATTCTCTGCTATCAAAGTTGAACCAATGCCCACCAGTAGGTGGTAGATCATAAGAGCAGCCTAAGCTTAAATAAATTTTGATACTATAACTGTATAACAACGCTCCATACAGAGAAGGATCAGCTGCATTTGATTGCAATTCATCTATGGCTCAAAATGCAGTAATCTTACTCTGCATCTCAAAAGATATTTTGATGTTTAATTTGTATCTTTAAACATTAAAAATTTTAGTTTTAATTCTCAATATTATGAATTGGTGGTAATATGAACCTTGACTAGATTGTCGCTTAATGTTTTGTCATGAATTGAAATATATGAGATATAAGAGTTTCGAGTACGAAGATGAAGTGTGTTTATTGTTGTAGAGTTTTGCCAGTGATCAATTTGATATCGTTTTATGCATTGAAAATAAGGTTTTGTTAATCCAACAATGACCAAGTCTATCATGTGTAATTCATATGAGACGTCAATAATCTGTGAATTTATAGATAAGTTTATAGTTGAAGTATTTGTAATTAATGTGTTTCAATTTATGACAAAAAATTGAATGGAAGTATGGGCAAAATGTACACTATTATTAATTCATAATATTAAGGATGTAAATTAAGATTTTTAATGTTTGTTGGTGCAAATTAAAAATCGAAGCATGTTTATGCACAGTGACATTGCTCAAAACTGAGTACATAACCAGTTCTTTTTTTGTGAGATACTGAATGATAATGACCCAAAAAGCCATAGATAGTAATACAAAAAGAAGGAAAATTTTCAAGAGAAAAAAGGCAAAAAAAAAAAAAGTTGTTTTTCTTTGGTCCTTTTTTCTTAAAAAAATAAAATAAAAAATTGTCTGTTTTGTGGGGAGAGTGAATGGAATGGAGCATTAGAACATCCACCCTTTTACACATCTAATTTGTTGGTAAAGGTAAAGTATGATCCAACAGGAATATCTTCAAAGATACTAAACAAACTTTTGTTGTACGTTAATATATTCACAAATCATATCATATTCCTAGTCGTTCAAACAATCATGCATGAGAAGAAACCACTACGAAATTGCTATCTTCTTCTAGTGTATAATCACTTTTCTTTCTAAAGCTAGTGGAGTGCCTATGTACATTGACATTGCACTTGGTGCCATTTTTTTTTAAATAATAATTATTTTATAAAAAATGGGACACTTGTATTTGGTTTCTAATGAAACATCCACGTTTGCAAAAATTATTATAAACACATTGTACTTATTTTAGAATTGTTTGTCTACTATTTTCTATCCTTAAATAGATAATCAATATGGAGTCCAATCATGAAATTATTTAAATCGATATTAGAGTGTTGAACACAACTAAAATCCACAAAGCTGTCTGCTAATCATTGTAATGGAGTATCTTGATGAAAATGAATGCTGTTATTGGGATTTAATTTGCTAATCTAACTTATTATAACGTTTGGATTGATTGTGGATGACTGAATATTATCAAACATTCAAACTTGGTATTGATTCAATGATTTCAATTATGTCATATCATTAAATCGACAAATTATATCAAATTTTTAAATTTAAATAATATTACCCGGTCAAAATTACATGTTTTTGAGGTGGGACTACTAGTTTCTAGTTGAGTACAGTTGGACAAGAAAACTTTTCTTTATTTCCCAAGCAAATAGTTGTGGTTTGCCATAAGCCACACATAACAATGCTAATGAAGGATAAACCCAACCCGCAAGAAATTAAGACTTTATATTACTTTATTGGTCATGATCATTACATCTTACCAAATTAATTGATGTCCCTCAAAACAAGCTTTTAAATTACTTGCTCACTGACTAAATTTTGAGATTAAATTTAAAATTTTTGAGATTAAATTTAAAATTTAAATGATATGACAGTATATTATTTGAAGTTTTTATTGAGACTCAAATGACATGATACCAAATAAAAAAATTCAAGTCAACTGATATGTCAGTTAAACTTTAAATTTGATCTGTATAGTATTATTATTACTCCCAAAGGTAGGTATTAGGCAAGCCGCCTCTTCTTCTAAGCGAAAAATAAAAAATGAGTAAACTTCCTTACTTTTTGTACACACGAAAACGAGGAGGACAGCCTAGTACGACTTCTCGTTACTGCAAAGTTTAGAGAAGACAAGATGTATCCGATTATATTGTCATACATATAAAAATTTTCATGGCTCAAGTTTATGACATCCTAGTTACGATGAAAATACCTTACGACCAAAATCTGTCATCACCGGAATTCTAACTACTTGGCAAATATAAGTATAATGTAGTGTTAATTAGGGCATTAAGGGTCATAATTGATAGTGAAAGCCAGCTCATTATATTATCACTTTGTGGTGGTACAGCTAACAAGAGATGAAAACATGGCAGAGCAATGCAACTTGAAAAGTAAATCCAACGGGAATATCCACCAATCAGCCCTAGAACTCCATTTTTCACTCATTTTCCTCATAATATCCTCTCTATTCCTTGTTTGGTGTGTTTTAACACTTCAAAAGTTAGGACTAGTCTTCGGTAATACGTTTTATTTATTTATTTATTTAAATAACCAACTATTTTTTCAAGACAATGCCACATTAGACCCATCTTAACAGATGATCGATGTATAATCATATGTATCAACTAAACCAATGAGTCATTAGTGAGAATCAAACTTACAAGGCCAGAATTTGGAATTCATCCCAATCTAACTCTAGTTCTAGCGAACTACTTATGTGGGTTAGGTTGTTGGGAGTCCAGTAATCCAATACTCAATATACATTTATGATACTCGTATCCATCTTGAGTGACTAGTTAATGTTATTATAGTTATCTTCTCAGGATTCATAAAAATTGAGTTGTTTGTGTTGGTCCATGAATCAATGTATAATCATTATTGCTTTTCCTAGTGTTAGAATTTAATCATTGCCATATGCGTGTGTATTCTCTCTCTCTATATATATAGCCAAAAAGAGAGAGAAAAGATGCTCACATTTGCAATTTATGAGAAATATCATGTATTTCAAAATTATAACCCAAATTTGTATCCAAAATCAAAGGGAACCGTCGGATGAAAAAGTCTTATCAACTTTTTTAAATGTGACCTACTGATTTAATAGTTTCTCTTGATTTAGAATATAAAATTGAGTTATAAATTTAGGATACATAACATTCCTTGCAATTTATATACTAGCAACCAATGATTTTTGATAGCCTAATCAATGCAAATAATTAGAACCATGAGAAAGTCAGACTGTATAAGACTAAGTTATTTTATTCACACCATCGGGTAAATATGTAGGGTAAAAATGGCAAGTAGCTAGCCACCAAATTATCCATTATGAACCATGGCTAAAATCTGCAACATCACCTGTATTTTTTGTCTCTGTCACAGAAATAAAGACTCATCTGCCCATTTTGAACCCCACGGCCATGTGGGTGTATCGAGAATGGCGACCTTCAAGGCTACCACTCTCAGATTACGTGTTGACCAGGGCTACAGGTTCTAGTTGCCACAGCAAAACCTATGCAACCAATATTATTGGAGTCCCTTAACGTATACGTACCTCATAAACACTGCTCACGTATACCCGGTAAACTTATTTACTGGCACAATATTATTGGAGTCGCTTGACGTCGCAAAAGAAAAACAACAATGACAATGAGTGAAACTTTTGTTGGCTATTTATCTAAGGCACCCAAAAAAAAAAAGAAAAGTGAGAGAATTTGAAATGAAGGTGTGAAGGAAGAAAAAACATTGTCATAAGATTAAAGATTTTTTTTTGTTTCACTGTCAGGAGTATTCGGACAAACTTATATGCACTTTCACTAATTTCTTTTTTAATCCAGTTAAAGGAGGTCATCCACACCAAGATTAGGATATTCATGAGAATAAATCCCTAATGACATGGTTTCAAAAAATTTCTTAGGTTATTGATATTTGTAACTGGGAGAAAATGTATGACCTACACAGAATAGTTGAAAACGAAGCACCGCCGGAGGGATTAACTATTAATTAAAGTCGTAGGTCATTAGTCAATGTGATTGCTATGTGTTATAATGACTTGTATTCTAATCCTTATTTGAATTTATTTTTATCTTGGATAAGGCTCAAATGTGTTGATATGCCAATACAAGTTGGTTACATTATTCAATTGGAAAAAAGAGTTCTAGTCCTACATGGACTTATGCGATTTAAACTCCTTACCTTAAAAAGAGTTTTCTAGCCTATAAATATAGGGTTTTGGTTTGCTCTATATAGAGAGAGATATAGAGAGTGTGTCTTTCCAATAATTATTATAATATTAGAATAGAACGGGTGAATGTTTTCTTGCCTTTGATTTGAGAACTTTGTAATCTCCAATATTCAATAGTGAAATTTTGCCGCTGTGTTTCGTTCGTGGTCGTAGACTTGCTTGTTGGGTCGAACCACGTAAATCTTTGTGTTCTATTTTTCTATTTTCATTGTGTTATTATTTTTCTTGTGGTCTTTGTTCATAACAAATTGGTATCAGAGTTATTGGTGTTCGGGATGGCTACAACAAAATTCGAGATAGAAAAATTTGATGGTCAGAAAAATTTCAATCTATGGCAAATTAAGATGAATGCATTGTTTCGTTAGCAGGGTTTGGCAAAGGTCATTGATGGAACATTATCCAAGGAGACAGATCAGACTAAAGCTGATGATATTGAAGAAAAAGTACACAGTGCAATTCAATTGTCTCTTGCTGATGAAGTTTTTCGTGAGGTTATCGATGAAGATAAAGCTGAAAGGCTATGAAAAAATTTGGAGAGTCTATATATGAAGAAGTCTCTCGCCAACCACTTGTATCTGAAGCAACGGTTGTATACACTCAAGATGAAGGAAGGTACGCCCATTAATGAACATCTTGATGAATTTAACAAAATTATTATTGACTTGAAAAATATTGATATTAAAATTGGGGATGAAGATCAAGTCCTGATTGTGTTATGTTTGTTGCCTGATTCGTTTGATAATTTTGTTAATTTGATGTTGTATGGGAGAGACTCAATCTCTTTAGTTGATGTGAAATCCTCTTTAAATTCTAAGGAGTTGCGTACTAAATTGAATGGTAAGGGCAGTGATGCTCAGGCCGAGGGTTTATTTGTGAAGGGTTGTCATGATAATTCCTCTAATAATAATAGAGGTCGATCCGTTGAAAGAAATTCAGATAAAGGAAAATCTGGATATCGATCACAGTCTAGAAAGAAACAGAATAATGTTGAATATTTTTATTGTCATAAAATTGGTCATTATAAGCGTGATTGTTTTAAGTTGAAAAATAAAGGGGGACAGAAAAAATCAAATCATTCTGATTCTTCTAGTGTTGCTGGTGTAGCAGAAGATACATTTGATGGTTCAGATAATGTCCTTACAGTCTCTGATAGACGTTTTAATGATGAATGGATTCTTGATTCGGGTTGTTCCTATCATATGTGCCCTAATAGGAAGACTGATGAGAAATAATACCACCTATGAGTCAATCAATGGTGGTTCAGTCTTGATGAGAAATAATAGTGCTTGTAAAACTGTTGGAATAAGTACTATCCGAATTAAGACACATGATGGGGTTGTGAGGACTTTGACAGATGTACGACATATTCCAGAATTAAAGAAGAATTTGATTTCCTTGTGTACTTTAGATTCCATTGGTTGCAGATTTTCTGCTGAAGGTGGAGTTATGAAAGTTTGCAGAGGTTCCCTGGTTGTAATAAAAGGTAAAAAGATTAATGGCCTTTATATTCTTCATGGTGATACTGTGATTGGTGCAGCTGATGTGTCATCTTAAAAAATTTCAGATTCAAATACTACCTACTTATGACATATGCGTTTGGGTCACATGAGCGAGAGGGGCATGGAAGTCTTGTATAAACAGGGTTTGCTAAGTAAACAGGAAATTGGGAAACTTGATTTTTGTGAGTATTGTGTCTATGGGAAACAGTGCAGAGTCAAGTTCAGTACAACTATTCACAAGACTAAAGGTACAGTTGATTATATTTATTCAGACCTTTGGGGTCCTTCTCAAGTTCCATCTAAGGGTGGTGCTAGGTTTCTTTTGACCTTTATTGATGATTATTCAAGAAAGGTTTGAGTATATTTTCTGAAACATAAGAGTGAGTTTTTTGAGACTTTCAAGCAATGAAAGACTTTGATTGAGAAATAGAAAGACAAGAAAGTCAAGCGTCTAAGAACAGATAATGGTTTAGAATTTTGTAGAGGTAAATTTAATGAGTTCTGCAAAAATAAAGGCATTGTCAGACATCATACTGTCCGGTCTACTCCACAGCAAAATGGGGTTACAGAGAGGATGAATATGACTCTTTTGGAGAGAGCACGTTGTATGCTTTCTAATGTAGGATTGTATAAAGATTTTTGGGCAGAGGCTGTCAGCACTGCTTGCTATTTGGTTAATCGTTCTCCATCCACTGCTATTGAGTTGAAGACTCCACATGAGGTATGGTCTGGTACTCCTGCTGATTATTCTAATTTAAAAATATTTGGTTGTACTGCTTATTGTCATGTGAATGATGGTAAACTTGAGCCTAGGGCTAAGAAGTGCATATTTATTGGTTATGATAATGGTGTGAAACGATATAGATTATGGTATTCTGATCCTAAATCACCTAAGTTTATAGTCAGTAGGGATGTTGTATTTGATGAATCTTCCATGTTTCATCCGAGAAAGGAGTTTGAAGTTTCTGCAGAGAAAAAACATGATAATAGCAAAGAGGTGGAGCTACAGGTAGAAGCTTCACAGAAAGTACTTGAAAGTACTCCAATTCAATCTATTTCATATTTGCCTAGTTCTAGTTTAGGTGATGATCCACAAGAGCAACAGGAGTATAATATTGCAACAGGAAAGGAGAGGAGGCAAATAAGACCCCCTCAGAAATATGGGTATGCAGATTTGGAAGCTTATGCACTGACTATAGCAGAGGATTTTGGTATTCAGGAGCCTTCCATATATTCAGAAGCTGTCACAGGTAATGAATCTGCACATTGGGTTGTTGCTATGGCGGAGGAAATTGACTCTCTTCATAAGAACCAGACTTGGGAATTAATGAAGTTGCCTAAGGGCATGAAGACCGTTGGCTGCAAATGGGTCTTCAAGAAAAAGGAAGGAATCCCAAGGGTTAAATCTGTAAGGTACAAAGCACGGTTAGTTGTAAAGGGCTACAGTCAGAGAAAGGGTGTGGACTTCAATGAAGTTTTCTCACCAGTGGTGAAACATAGCTCTATTCGTGTATTGTTTGTTATTTGAAGTTTCTGCAGAGAAAGAACATGATAATAGCAAAGAGGTGAAGCTACAGGTAAAAGCTTCACAGAAAATATTTGAAAGTACTCCAGCTCAATCTATTTCATATTTGCCTAGTTCTAGTTCAGGTGATGATCCACAAGAGCAACAGGAGTATAATATTGCAACAGGAGAGGAGAGGAGGCAAATAAGACCCCCTCAGAAATATGGGTATGCAGATTTGGTAGCTTATGCACTGACTATAGCAGAGGATTTTGGTATTCAGGAGCCTTCCATATATTCAGAAGCTGTCACAGATAATGAATCTGCACATTGGGTTGTTGCTATGGCGGAGGAAATTGAATCTCTTCATAAGAACCAGACTTGGGAATTAATGAAGTTGCCTAAGGGCATGAAGACCGTTGGCTGCAAATGAGTCTTCAAGAAAAAGGAAGAAATCCCAAGGGTTGAATCTGCAAGGTACAAAGCACGGTTAGTTGTAAAGGGCTACAGTCAGAGAGAGGGTGTGGACTTCAATGAAGTTTTCTTACCAGTGGTGAAACATAGCTCTATTCGCGTATTGCTTGTTATGGTTGCTTCACTCAATCTTGAGCTTAAGCAACTTGATGTAAAGACATCTTTTCTACACGGTGAGCTAGAGGAAACTATCTACATGCATCAACCAGAGGGGTTTATTGTTCAAGGTAAAGAAGATCATGTTTGCTTGTTGAAGAAATCATTATACGGTTTGAAACAGTCTCCAAGACAGTGGTACAAACGTTTTGACACCTTTATGGTAGATCATGGTTATTCTAGAAGTAATTATGGTAGTTGTGTGTATCACAGACAGTTGTCAGATGATTCTTTTATATATTTATTACTTTATGTGCATGACATGCTTATTGTTGCTAAGAGCATGTTAGAGATTGACAGGTTGAAGAAACAGTTAAGTTCAGAATTTGAGATGAAAGATTTGGGTGCTGCATAAAAAAATTTGGGTATGGAGATTCACAGGGATAGAAGAGCAGGTATGTTATATTTATCTCAAAAGAAATATATTGAGAAAGTTACTGAGCTGTTTGGGATGCAGAATTCGAAGCCCGTGAGTACTCCACTTGTCACTCACTTTAGGCTTTCAGCAGCTTTATCACCACAGAATGAGAATGAGGAGCAATTTATGTCTCATGTTCCTTATTCTAGTGCAGTTGGGAGCATCATGTATGCTATGGTTTGCACTCTTCCAGATATTTCACAGGCAGTTAGTGTGGTTAGTCGTTACATGGCAAATCCTGGGAAGGTTCATTGGCAAGCTGTGAAATGGATGCTTCGTTATTTGAGAGGCACTACAGATGTTGGCTTAGTATTTGGTAGAAGAGATAATATCGATTCTACAGTTGTTGGTTTTGTTGATTCAGATTATGCGGGTGATCTAGATAAGAGGAGATCTCTGACAAGTTATGTTTTTACTTTATTTGGGTGCACTGTAAGTTGGAGGGCAATCCTACAGTCTACAGTTGCTTTGTCTACCACAGAGGCAGAATACATGGCAGTATCAGAGGCAGTCAAAGAAGCAATTTGGTTAAGAGGTTTGGTCTGTGATTTGGGTTTGGAAGAGGAGGCAACTACTGTGTTTTGTGATAGTCAAAATGCAATACATTTGACTAAAAATCAGATGTATCATGAAAGGACCAAGCACATTGATGTTAGGTATCACTTCCTTCGTGAGGTTATGGCTTAAGGTATTATCACAGTGAAAAAGATTGCTAAAGCGGAGAACCCAACAAATATGTTTACTAGGCCGGTACCAGTGCTCAAGTTCAAGCATTGCTTGGACTTGATTGATATTTGCACTATTTGAGTTGTACCCTTCGGGGTATTTGACGAAAGCAACAGTCAAATTCACTTATGGTTGGATGACTTAATGAAATACAAGTTAAGGTGGAGATTTGTTATAATGACTTGTATTCTAATCCTTATTTAGATTTATTTTTATCTTGGATAAGGCTCAAGGGTGTTAATATGTCAATACAAGTTGGTTACATTATTCAATTGAGAAAAGGAGTTCTAGTCATACATGGACTTATGTGATTTAAACTCCTTACCTTAAAAAGAATTTTCTAGCCTATAAATATAGGGTTTTGGTTTGCTCTATATAGAGAGAGATATAGAGAGTGTGTCTTTCCAATAATTATTATAATATTAGAATAGAACGGGTGAATATTCTCTTGCCTTTGATTTGAGAACTTTGTAATCTCCAACATTAAATTGTGAAATTTTGCCGCTGTGTTTCGTTCGTGGACGTAGGCTTGCTTGTTGAGACGAACCACGTAAATTTTTGTGTTCTATTTTTCTATTTTCGTTGTGTTATTATTTTATTTGTGGTCTTTGTTCATAATATTATGTGTGTGAAAAATATGTACTAATTTGCTCGTTTCAAAATTTAATTAGTCCAATAATTAATTATAGATAATACTAAGTAGGAAGAAAATTGACGGCCTAACTTGGCAGCATTGTTTAATCACAAGAGGTCCACAAGGCCCTCTTGAAAAGCCAACATGAATATTAAGAAAAATGTCACTTTCCACTACCATTAAATTCTTCGGTGTCCCCCCGCCCCCCTCCCCACCCAAAGCTAAAATCCATAGGTATATAGTTCCAGCATATTGGAGAACAACTGGTGATTGAAACTTGAAAATATCTCAGAGTCTCTACAAAACTGTGCTAATCATTTAAGTAAGGAAAACGATCGAGATGAAAATTTCTACAATTTGTAAGTATTAAATTCAAGTCTTTAAAGTTATAATTTTGTTTTTTATTCCATACAAATCTCGTCTTTAAACGACTGTTCAATCATAAGTCTATAATAACCCTAATCAATCCATGATGATCCATCCCAATCCCTATGTATTTTAAAAATCATCTAACGATTATTTATTCACTTAGAATATGTAATTGTGATGATGGCGTCCAAATTGGGATAAGTTGGTTGGTTAGAAAAGGGCAACTCGCTGAGAGGG
>CM042192.1:2055591-2085992 GCA_023539305.1 Ilex asprella
GGGTAGGATGGGGACAATGCGATTAGGAGTGGCCATATATATCATCAGAAAAGAAGTGCAAAAAGCAAAGACAAAGGAAAAACGTGGCTACAAATAGCTAGGAAGCTAATCCGCATAATTATTGCCCACTAGACCCATTGTATCTTTTCAAATCATTGAAAGATTAATGGACAAATCAGTAAGAATTCAAAAACAGTCTAATTCTTGAGAGGATGAATAACACAGAAATTAGTTGAGACAATCGTGTGATTTTTCTTTAAACCAAGACCAAGACTTTTATAAGTTAGAACACAAATTAGATAGAGACTTTTACGTACTCCTTCGGTAAATCTAAAAAAATTCATTTTTTCTTCTATTTTTTTATGTACAATGAAAAGGGTAGACTCAAACCCAGATTATTCATGTAGTTATAGGTGATATGTTGTGTCTGAGACAGGATTTCAGTCCTAATTTTTGAGGAAAAATCAAAGTGGGAATGCTAACCATTTTTATCTGGAAGGGGGATGGATAAAAATTGTCCTCTGTCCTTTAATAAGTGAATTTTAATATAGTTGAGATAAAACTCCGTCGAACTAACCGAGTGTATTAATTCTGCCAATTAATTGCTCACATGCACTAAGGACCCGAAGTTAGTCTTTCTTGAAAAATTTTAAATTTTTTTCTTATTTTTGAAAATAAAGCATAAAGTAATGGTTTTACGCTCCAAGTCTTGTAACCCACAACATGTGAGAGGCTGCAAAAGTCATCTCACATTGATTATGCATAGAAAAAAAATTAGAACTTAATATACAAAGTTCGCAATAAATTACTCTGATTTCTGGGTCTGAGATTCTAACAGCCAGGACCCCAAAATGCAGAATAAGAAGTTGCAATTATATATGCATGGGAACAGGAAAAAAAGTGCTCACCAATGTATTATTATGCTTGTATATTGTTAAATCACATCACACGAACAAAAGTATAGACAGCAAACAATTCCCTATTCACTTCGGTTCATGCCATTTCTTTTTTAACAAAAGGCAAACAAATATGTACAAATTAAGCACACCCAGTTGGCCAGCACTAACAATCCCATATCAGTGTCTCAAAGCTGGTCGGAAGAAGACTTTCCGCCGGAATCTGACTAGAGAAGTACCGACAAAAATCAGTTTCCGGCACCCACCACGAGTCAACACTCCCTTCTAAACTCGGCAACTCGGTTATCTCACCCAGTTCCTCAGTTGAGCTCGTTGACAAGGGTGAAGTACTCAATGAATTAGAGTAGTCATTTAAATCCTCCATTGCTGCGGCTTTCGCTGCTGCAGCTTGGACGTCACGTGGAGAAAGTGAAGCCGGACGAGGCAATGACTCAGTGAGTTTAGGGAAGTTGAGGACCGCCGAGTTGCCTTTGATACTCAAGGCGGCGACATCGTGGGCTCTGGCGGCCATTTCTGGAGTAGCGTAAGTACCAAGCCATATACGTGATTTCTTGCGAGGTTGGCGAATTTCGGACACCCATTTGCCCCAACTACGCATACGAACTCCTCTGTAAACTGGGTGGTGTTTATTAGAATTACTATCACTACAATCTCTTGTTCTCTTTGGAAGTCTCTTCTGTTCCGGGTTCTGTGTTGTACTTGTTGGTTTGTTGGACGAGTGCTTCGACTTGGAGACCAAGTTGTGCAGAGACCGAGTTGACCCAGATGAAGATGGAGCTGGTGAAGAAGATGAGGACTTGGTTGTACTGCTTTCAGCTTCTGAACTCGGCTTTTCAGCCATTGTTGGTGGTGGAAGTGAAACAAAACTCAAAGGCGTGCGATTAGCTAGCTCGTTTTGAATGAATAAAACGCAGGGAATGGTTTTGTATAGAATGTTCCAAGCGAGAGAGTTGTTTTAAATCAATGCCACATGCAGAGAAGTAAGAAGTCACAAGAGAGAGAAAGAGAAGAGAGAATTATTTTTGCCAGAAGCAGGGTATGTAGTGCAGCAAAAATAGGGAAGAAAACTTAGAAGATACAGATAAATATAAATTGCCAGTTGTAGAGAGAGAAACAGGGCTTTCTGTAGAGAGAGAAAAGATAAAATAATATTATATAAATTTAAAAAGTTTAAATTCACGTAGAGAAGATATCACGAGGTCCTTGGAGTTCATAGTGACCCCTGACCTACCAGTACACATCATACAAGAAATTTACGATGCGAGAAACAGGAGTAACAAACAACGAGGATGGAATGGAGGGAGTGGGGTAAGTGGGTCCTACCCGGTTATAATACTTCAGTAGGTCCCAGACAATTTATGCCTCAAAGAAAACAGTAATGTTATGTCCACCATTGCTCTCCTTCCTTCGTCCACGTTTGATATATCCGTTAGGAGACGATTTTTATTTGTCCGTTGTGTTGTTCAAAATTCCGACATAATCAATAACGTGCAAGTTAATTAGTGTGATCAGAACCGTCCAATCTCACTACAGGATTAAAAGTTTATGTTTTTAATCATTGATGTCAATTATTCCTAAACGGAAGGGGATGGAAATCACTTTAATTGCCTTATTCATCTTCATTTCTTTAGTCTTGAATAGGATGATTTTATAACTGATAATTATTATTATTTTTTTAAAAAAAATCTCTTTTTTTATTAATTTTTTTCTTTTTTGAGGGGAGGGAGAGAAGGGAAGAGATTTTAATTTTTGACCCCAAGAAGACAAAGTCTTCACAAAATAAAGAGTACATTTGGACCAAAGATCCATTGATAACAAATTAAATGATTTTATTACTGATAATTAGATTGATAGTGATATGTATCTTTAAAAAACATTTATTTTTCTCTTTTACCATCTAATATTTCTTAATTATCTAAACTACTATGAATAAATATATTATAAAGACAATACAATACACCTTTTATTTATTCTATTAATATCGTTTATGACATACTCCTCATGTTCTAATTTCTCCATTAAATTATTAGTTTATGAAACAAGAGAGATGGAGGGACATAACTCCTAAAAGATTGTTCATCTTCCTCTATATCTATACTATATATCTATATTTATATTTATATCTATACTACTCTTAAAAAACTACTAAATCAAAAAAAAAAAAAAATTGCCATCATTACCCTCAAATTATTGTATAAAGTTAAATTATTACTAGATTAATTATCGTAATTAATTAATTAATCTGTCTATTGCACTAATTTTTATTGAGCTATTAGCAATTATTGTTCATCAACCTAATTAAGTTACTTACTTGAGTTAAATTACAACATCACTTGAATTGTGAAAACCTGATCGTTATTGAAACTATTGGAATTTTATAACTCTTTTACCAAAAAAAAACAGTTGGAAGTTATTTGGCCATTATCAAAATTTTCTCTGGATTGAAGTTAAAAATGGCTAAGAGGTCACTAAAAATATCCATCATATATTTTTCTTACCATCAAATACCCATCAACTTCATCTTCTCTTTTGCAACTACTAACAAAAATTGCAACCATCATATCAAACTAGGTTTTTAAATTGTTATAGGTTTAATAATTTTCACTGATTGATTTTGTATTTTTATCTTAGTTTTTTTCTCTTTCTTGATATACAAAGGTTATAGTGGTTATAATCTAAACCTAAAGACATTGGATCTCAAACAAGGGTGTGTTTTTGTTGGTGATGGTGTTTGGATTTAAGCATGTATGTGTTTCTCGTGTCGCTTTGGTTGGTACTTTTGTTTTTGGTTCAACAGCTTAGTTTCCATGATTTTTTCGATTTCAATTGTTTTTTATGTTCGTCCCTCTATCTTTGTTTCTTATTTGGATTTTCCTCGTTGTGTACATACAATAATTTTGAGTCTTTGGATTAAATAGCTTCTAGTCTTATCATTCTGATTTATTGTGCATATAATTTTTTTTATCAGATGTCGTAAATTACTTAGACATATGGGTTGCATCTAATTTTTTTATTTAATTCTAGCTTCTTTCTAATTTAAAGATTCACTTAATATTGTAGAATTTGTACAGATAAGGAGTGTAAAAGAAGTGACATGACAAATCCCTATTATAATTGTTTGTGAAAATTTGTTTCATCGACTCTTATACAATCACATCTACCAGGTTTGATAATTTCAAGTTGAATAGATTTATTTTGGATGGAATGGATTAATGAGTAAAGGATAAAGAAATCATGATGTAGATATTACATTTTGATAGTGATCATGCATATGATATCGATTAATTTCTTCATGTGCTCCATTTGGTTAGGCAACACTGTTAGTTTCAGTAATTTCAGTATACACATGTGTCCATAGTTTAAGATCTACAAATTTGTTTTATTGCATGTATATCGGAGAAAAAGAATGTGATACTGAATGTGTCATGAGATATTGTAATGTCTCATAACGACAAAAGCAAGTTGCATATTTTCATGGTTTTGAAGAATTAAAATGATTTTCTTAAGTATATTCACACCCATAACGTAAAATAGTGTGTAAATAATTATAATATTTTTAAAATGTATATTATGTTTTTGTCATTATAACACTAGAATTATAATTTTCTACATTCATGTTTTATGATGATTTGAATAATATAAATATTATGTCATCTTTGCACCAATAATATGTGTTATTTGATATTTAAAATGACTCACATGCAACGTATGTATGCACCAACTAGTTATGTCAAAATATTATTATTACTCAATCATTTGCGCATTAGGCAATTTTTTTTTCGTTTTTATGTTTTTTCATTGGAGGACCTTACGCTAGTTACATCAATAAACAAATTTGCCTACCACTACTCCCAAAGAGTAGCGTAGTGGAGATAAAGATGAGTTGTAAATTTAAATATCTTGAATTTGATATTTGATATCTTCATTAAGGCCTAAATATCTCTAATCGTAATACCAAAAAAAAAATCTTTCCACCACCACTAGCAAAATTCTAGAGCCCAGGCCCAGGGTTCAAAGCTGGAGAGATCTTTACTGTTGGGTATGCTGGGCTCCACAACCATCATGGCCTGTTGTTTGGACTCGGACAACAAGGTCCAGTAAGTTTCAAGGCTGAAAAAATTACAACCTCTGCAATAGGTTATAGGTTGATAGTCCTTGTTTTTTAAGTCCGACCGGGTGGCCCATTGAATAGCCCAAATCCGTTTAAAGAAGGCCACGGGATTCATAAACCATGAAGAGAGAGGTGGCTCCGAACAAAAATACAAAAGAGCAGATTAATTATACTTTGCCCCTCTAAATTTTACTTTAATCCATTTCATTATTTAGCTTTCGGCAATTTTAACAGAAGAGGGGATTAACTATGGTCCCGTTAGGTAACGTTTTCGTTTTTTGTTTTTCAAAAACGAAAAACAAAATTAAAAATATCTTTTTTTAATTTTTAAAAATCGCCCCTCGTTTATCAAACGATGACAGAAACGAAAAACATAAACGGTTATCAAACGAATTTTTTTTTTCTTATTTTCTCTAAATATCAAAATAAAAACGAAAAATAAAAAATTTAAATGTTACCCGACGGGGCCTATACTTTTCACTCCTAAAATCAATTTCCGAATACAAATCCGAATCCAACGGATATTATTTTTGTGATTTATATTTAAATTTATTAACAATTTAAAATTCAATTTGATCCGACTCAGTTTAACTAAATGTTAAAAAATTATTTTAATTAATTTATTTTAAATATTTACTTAATTTTTTTAATATTTATATAAAAATATATAAAAATTTTATATCGTATATATGTACATCAAAATTCGAATACTTGACATATATATATGATATTGATTTGGATCAAATACGTCCACTAAACTTATAAAAGCCCAATTACCAGTCGCTGTTTAAAATGACCCAAAACCGGCCCAATAAGTCAATAGATAATTGGATCTTTCCCGATTTCAGCTCGGCGGTTCAGACGTTGAAGTCACTGTGCAAGACACCAGCACAAAGCTCAGCGGAATTCTTGAGGAAATCCCAATTTCACGTATGAGTGCAGGTTCCTCTCTCTCTCTCTCTCTGGTTTATGGTTTAGAGTTTACGGTTATGCTGTACTTGTCAATAGTATTTTCGTGAATGTGCTGAAAATGGATATTTGCGACATCATTAGTTCGGCTGACTTAATATAATGGAAAACAAATGCTGAAGAAGAGAATTGGGCTATGAATCACCTGATAAAATGCTCATAATTTTTTTTTAAAAATGTCCTAATGTTTTATGTTTTCAGTGACCATTGTTCTTGTCTTATAGTTTCAGTTTCGCGTGGAATGTCCTTTACAGAACAGAGGATTAGAGTGTGTCATTGTTAATGTTAGAATCTTGCTACATTCCTCAATTGGCATTGAAAATGATCAAAGAATACCCCCTGGATAAGCATTGTAGGATGAGTTTCGACATTTAATTTGTCTGCTATTGATGTGTGTCAACATTACCTTTTAATTTTTTGAGAAAAAACGATAGAACCAGAAGAGTATATTAGACTTCAATCTAGCTAATTTTTTGGTGTGTACTTGGTCCGGTGACTTTGATCCATTGAAAGGCAGAACGCCATTCACAGTGTGGTAGTAGGATTGCTTGGGATGAAACTGAATTGGGTTTCCCAATGTAGCTTGGTGGAATACCACCCATTTGTTTGAATTCCGAAGGAAATTATGATTGTTTTCATTAGGTTATACTACTTTATGAGCCAGATTGGCCTATATGGTGTCATTACTGTTGCCTATCTCATTCTACACTTGTTAAATCGACGAAAGGAAAGTGAGTCTCCTCATATGTAGAACACACTATTTCCTTGCTTCCTTTTTTTCACCTTTATTGTTGTCAAATATTTTTTTGGTATTTTTTGCAGGAGGAGCATTTGGTGGAAATAGAGGAGTAAGACCAGTACCACCCGAGAAAGGAGTGTTCCCCTTGGACCACATGCATTTATGTGACGTGGTAGAATCACTTCGTAGTTTTGGCTAGAAAACTGATATTATTACTGCATTTGTTAACGGGTATATAGAACTTACTGAGAGTTGTTTGGAGAATTAGGGATTAGTAAGAGGCCGGGAAAAATATGGTTTTAGGAAAAGCTATTAGGAATTGAATTATTTTGATGGGACAACTTGGGGTTAGGAAAGGTAGGAGCAGTCGTCCCTTATCTCATTCGTTTCTAAAGTCAGGAATGTATGGTCGGGTAAGAAGCTACAAAAAATGTCATCTCTTACTCCATTCCTTCGGATTTCAAAGACAACCTTGATGTTTTGCTCCTGGATTTTGGAATCTATTTTTATTTTTTCCTTGACTTTATGTTGGCTTGTTTTAGGAGAAGAAAGAATACATCAGCTGTCTCAAATCTACTGGACATAAATCTGAAAAATGTAGACACTTGTCCAAAAAATACCTCAAATGTCGTATGGAAAAATGAGTTTGATGGTTTCTTCTGAAATTTTGTTTGCGTCATTGTGCAGTTGTATGTTATGGACTATTCTTTTTAAAATTTTAATAACTTATGGTACTCAATACAGTTCTCTCTCTCTTGCAACTTTAGCTATGTAATCAACCCAAGCACTGTAGTTGAACAGTTGGACCTGAAGGCAGGATAATATAGTGCTTTGTCAAAATGTGACTCATAGGCTTGATTATACATCACATTCTTGAACTTTGAGTCTGTATTTCATTTTCAGTTTGCATTTGGAACTTGCCTGTGGTTACTATGGTTTTTGTATTGTTGTAAAGCCTTTTATAGCTCTTTAAATATGTGCTCTGAATATTGATAATGATTCTAACTAGTTATCGCTGGTTGCTACTTGTTAATTGTATTGTTTGTCCCTGAAACCATCCAGCTTGTTTAATGTTAGTGCTGGAAATTGACACCATCTTTACCATCAATTGTTAAGCTTATTGATCTACATTTTGTTTTGTCATGGTTTAACAATGTTTGAACTTCAATATGTCAGGTGGTGTCCATGTGATTAGTCTAGGCAACTTCATTGTATTTTATCTTCTTCTTTTTTAATCTGTCAATCATATTATGTGTATGTGTGATTTACTTTATTTAGTAGAAGAATACATTTGGATCTTATTCAACAGTACATTTATGGGGTGTTGCAGGAAGTTGATGGCAAAGCAAGACATGTCAGAACTTGGATTTGTGAAGGAATATGACTTGGAAGCTTCTTTCGGCAAAAATAAAAATTGGGGGGGGGATAGATGAATGAGAACATCGTCACTGGAATAAGAACAGTTTTTCCATGGAACTGTATAATTTTGAAATGCCTTAAATTTTTGTGCGAGAACACATATAAGATTCTACGAGTACACGCAGTACAAATTTGTTTTGACATATATGTATCCAACTTGGATCAAAAAGTACAGAAGCCATGAAATTTTCTGTTATCTTGTTATATTTGCTTAATTTCATACTGATCAAGCCATGGACTATGACCAGTTCAGTCAGGAGTTGGGGTCATCATTTCTTTTCGTCTTCTCCTCCTCCTCCACCTCCTCTTTTTGTTTTTCCTATCTCCTTTTCCCCTTTTTTCTACATCTCTGAAACAACCGGGACGGCATAATTTTCGCTGGAGCTAATGTAATGTTAAGTTTGCACTAACAGATGGATTTGCATTTCAAAGTCCAACAAGAATTTCTTCTTGGAATCTTGTGGACTGTGTTGCAAAATATCTATATGCCCCATTGTGATCTCCGATTTTAATATGCAATTACAGAGAGAGAGAGAGATGTAATGGAGGTGAATTGACAATACCCACAAGAAAGATTAGGATGAGAATTGAGGTTGGAGCTTACAGAGAATGGGTTCAAGTCCTTATAGACTTATATTGTGAACAAGAGACGGATTTCCCATCAAATGAAAAAAATAAAGTGAACAGTCCAAAAAAACCATGGATGGCGGGAGCCAAATCCTAAGACTTTGAGATAGGTATGTCGCTCAACGTTTTCCGATGTCTCCAGAATAGTCTCCTCTCTCTCTCTACCTCGATGGCTTCGCTGGATACTCTGCCACTCTATATAATCCTCTGTCTCTACCGTTCTCTTCTCTTTTCACCCTTCCTTCATGGCCTCTCGTTTGTGTCTGCAACTCTCCAAGTTCTACTTCATGTAAGCTCTCTCTCTCTCTCTCTCTCTCATACATGTAACTAATTGAAGCGCATTGTATACTTAGTTTCACTTTGGTGGTTGGTTTCACTTTCTCTCTCTCTCTCTCTCTCTCTCTCTCATACATGTAACTAATTGAAGCGTATTGTGTACTTTGGTGGTTGGTTTCACTCTCTCTCTGTCTCTCTCTCTCATTCTCATATAATTAATTGAAGCGTATTGTATACTTTGTTTCACTTTGGTGGTTGGTTTCACTTTGGTTCAGCTTGCAATGCAATTAAAGGTTTGAATGATCAAAAGTTTATATCTCACAATTGTTTTTGTCACAGAGAATCTGTTGGTGACCGAATAAAGCTTAGAGCTTATACTCAACCATCAAAGTTTAATTTAAGAGAGGATGAGCAGTATGGCTTGGCACGAAATGGAATTCCCCATGGATTTCTGTACACCTGTTACACTTTCTCATCCCAAAGTTCTTCATCAAGATGGCTTCCTCCTGGAGCTCTGTCTTCCACAGGCTCCTCTGCCGAGTCTGATCAAGTTATTACTGAAGATAAGCCTCTTGTTCCTACGGCACGTAGTCATAAAATGGAATTCAATCGGGTCAATTGTCTTCTATGGGTGTTGCATGAATCTGCCCAGAGCTTTTCCCTTGCAATTCAGACGCATGAATTGGCGAGAAGTGGCCCAGAGCTTGCGATGGCATGGAATGGGGTGGATGTGCATGCGTGGCACAAGCGCTTAGCATATCGGGTATGTGTACAAACCACATAAAAACACTGGTATGATGACATATTTTCCGAGAATATGAAGCTAGAACTCATATGAACCAAGGCAACTGTTACTCTTATTTACCAATATTGTCTAGAAATAGTACTTGGTGGTGTGCGGATTGCATATTGCTTTTTCGGGTAGTTAATCATAGCTCATATTTTCGCTGTTTAACTGGTTATGGAAAGCCTTGTTCAGTTATTAAAATTTACAAAATAAGCAAGAATGCATGATTCTTTTTTATGGCTTTACAGGTAGCAGTTTATGCTTTGTTAAAAGCTGTAATTGAAGTGGAATTATTTCTTGCTCATAAGCGTTGCAACAATCCTTCTCCAGTTCGTGAGATGTAAGTACTAGAGGCTTTGTTGGAAACCTGCTGTCTCTATCTGTGCTTCAATGCTAGGAGTTGTGGTTAAATTCCTTTCTCACAAATGTTACGACAATCCCTTTCAATTCATGGGATGTATGTACTGTAGAATTAGTTTGTAGGCCCTCTACTAGCTTGAATTTTGGCAATTACAGCAGTTTACCTCCTGACTTATAGGCTATAGCTGTATCAATGCTCATCCATTCTTTTTTAACCTTGTGTACTTTCTCCATCAAATTGATATGTTGTGTTGGACCCAAACTAAAGTTTAAACCTTTCTTAAGTGTTATATTGTTTTTTCTCCAATTACAATAGAACTGATGGATTCTGTTAGGTCTAACATTTTGATCCTATATATATGCTTCAGCTTGTCCCCGAAGGCAAACTCTCTCGGAGAGTGCATAGAAAGTCAGTTGAACTTGAGGAACCCAAAATTGGTACAATGGTTTAGGATGGTGGAACTGCCACGCATAGCAGGATTATTCATTCCATTATTCAAAAAGTGGTCTGTGGAATATGCAGGAAGGTTTGCTGTTAGAATACTCGACTATTATACATCATTCCATTTAATAACTGAAATATTGTTCTTTTTTCTTATCCATAAATACATTTGAGGTGAGGGGGTGGTTCAGTGGTAAGGGCTCCCACCCCTCCACAAGTGGTTGTGGGTTACAACCTCATCCCCTTCCCCCTCCACCCAGAAAAATAAATAAATAAATACATTCTTTCGATTGTAATTCATTTTGCACCCTGCAATTAGAAATGTTTAAACACCAAATTATTCAGTGGTGTTGCAGGAATCATTCTGGCTATAAGTTGCTGTGCTGCAGTGAGAATGTTGGGTTCGGGCCGTACTTCATGTCCCTTATTCACAGTGCCGACTGATGATTTGTTAGTAGAGCTCATGAACTTTTCACACAGTCTCGTTTCAGTGGATAAGTTGCATCAACTAGCAAGTGAGGCAGGATTTGAAGAGGACTTCCTTTCACATTTCGGTACAAGGATTCTGCCTAATGAGAACATCCAAGATGTGGAATTTTGGATTGGGTTGGTTCAGAGAAAACTTTCTAAGGCATTCCACAGAGAGAGTGTAATTTCAGACAAGCACACTTTTAGTGACAAGGTGAGTCTATCTGCCGGAGTCTATACTGAAGATTCTTGGAGATTAATTGTAGAACATTTGTTAGCATGCAACCAATATTAAAAATCTCCCGATGTTTAACTTGGAGTAAGTAGTTGATAAAAAAGTGATAACCTATCATTCTTAGTCCTGATTCTCCTTGTGAATACCTGAATGTAAAGATATCTCTTGCTCTTGAATGTAAATGCACTCTTGCCAATTCTTGGTTCTCTCTGTTTTTTGGAGTATATATATTTGGAATCCGTCATTCAAAAAACTGTAATGGGTTTTCATCTCAGAGTGGTCCTCAGTTGCATAATGTTAGCAGGTTGACGAAAATAGTTTGGCAACCCTAGGACTTTTTGCGTTTCTGGGAAGAGAGACAAGACTATTCTTGTCAGGAATGGGTATAAAAGATCTTGATGAGCAGGTTAAGGACCTTCTCAGGTGCATCCCTTTACATTCAAATCGCTTTTAGATGTTTCAACTCTGACCTTAATGTACAAATATTGAAAGGGCTCCATGTCTTCGCTGCAGTTACCTGGAATGTGGTAGCCTTTTCATTTATCCTAAATTTTCTTCCGTATCAGAGTATCAGCTCTTCATGGAGGTTAGTTTGATACGTGTTGATTGGAGAAACAAAATGTGCATTATCCTGATATATTAAATTTGCTATCATAGGTAGTAACTGATGAAATTGGATGGCTAGACTTTTATGCTGCATTTACTTGCAAGTTCTTTCAAGAGAAAAGAAGGTCCAAACAACACGCTATCCAAGCAGAGACAGAGATTATCCTCTGTACTGTTTTTACTGTTTGTTATGATGTTATTTCTGGGTTTGCTCACTATAGCAATTCAACTCAACAGCCCTTAGATTCAAATTTGTTGGCATTTTTGCTTCGGAGGTATTAAACATTTCCAAGCTAGGTTTCTTGAATTTCTATAGAACTTTCATTAATTAGATTTTAAGCGTGCTGTCAAATTCTCTAGTCAGTGCCTGCTATCTATATGTCTGGAGGACTATTGGGCTGCTTATGATAGATCCGGGTATGTTAGCTGGGATGATGTTTATTTTTTATTGTGTCGCCACTAATGACCAAATAGCTTAAAAAGGATCCAAATCCTTGATCTTGTGTCTCTTTTCTCAAGTAGTGAACTGCTGAGAATCATGGAAAGAGGCATCTCTGACCCAGCAGCATATTTTTTAACCAAAGGCACGACGAATTCATCTGTAATATTGGAAGCACAGCAATTGCCGATTGATTTATTGAAAAGGGAAAAGCATCAAAGTGGATCTAGATGGAGCAAGGTAAGGACTACTGGTCGATGACCTACCAGGGACCAGTATGACATCTTTGTCTTGTTTATCAATTAGCTTACACATATATTGCCAAAGAAATCAGAGCCTTTATGAACTGAAAGTAGCCACAAGTATGATGGACTGTTATTTTTTTTTGTTACCTCTTCAAGAATCTTTTGATAAGCTGAAAGGCAATGCAGGAAACTTTTGCTACAAATGTGGGAGGGGTAAATATATATTATTATAAAAAGAAAATAATTTATGAATACATATAGGTACTGCTTTAGATAAATTAAACATTTTGAACACTACGTCCCACTTAAAGGAAAGAAAAAAGCCAAAAAGCCAATGAACAAAAGTAAAAGGCAATGCTCTAGTACTTTTACTTACTGTGACAATTAATGTTAGCCACCAGAGCCCTCCCTGTACGCCATACATAAAATTTGACGTGGAATGTTGGTCAATGTCTGTTTCTGTCCTTATTTCCACTTGCATGCATCTAATTCCCTATGTAACTGGTACCACTAATTGCTCGTAATGACAGACTACTAGCTCAGCCGGAGTGGACCAGGGGACCCCAGCAGCTACTAAATCAAAGGCCCTGCATAAGAGTTTACTGCAGGAATCTACCGTCAAGCTGATATCTACAAGTGCTGTAAGGCCCTTGATCAATGGTGTATAGTTGGTATGAGTGTGTTTCTTTCTCTGTGCTAAGCAAAATGTCTTACAGGATATGTGGATGGGTACTCAATTGCTCTTCATCGATATTTTGAATGCCCTGAAGCTTCTTGTGAAGAAATTGCGTGGGCGCAAGCTCACAAAGAGGGAGAGGAAGAAAGTAGAAAGAACACTATTTGACATTGCTGCTCTTGTCCCAGTTACTGTGCTAATGCTGCTACCTGTAAGTATCAGTATAAAACTTAAGTTTTATTTTCATCCAACTCCAATCTGTTTCCTGAAACTAAGCTGGTCTTTGCTGTCTTTGTCCAACATTCATGAGTATCTAGCAGAGTGGGTTTTGAATGAAGAGTAACTCAAAAGAGATTGCGAGACTGTACACAGTAAGAGGGAAATCATGAAGATTTGTGGAGGAAAAACATTATCTAATAGACAAAACTTTTTTTTGGTAAAGACATACCATGTACATTTTAGTCTTGTGGGTTTGGCACAAAATTTGGGTTTCTTTCCAGTTATCCTTTCTCCTAACTACTTAGTGAACAAATGCAATTTGCAAACGGCCTCATTCAATGTGGGTGCTTTTGTTTCATTACGTGAATAAAATGGAAATATGCAATCATTTGATAGATGAGTCTAGTTTATGGTAATCACCCGAACCAGGTCGAGGGGCTTGCATGTATTAGGCTATTTCTTCATTTCCTTCACAGACATGGCTGATGCTTATGAATCATGGTTCGCTTCTGCTGCTTATAAGATTAATATGAATGAACCGCCCATTGAAATGGTCAATCTTTTTGCCTCGTTCTAGAAATCCAAATACAAAAACTGGTGCCTATTTCATCACAACTAGTGGCTGATGTTGGCGAGCAAGGGAGGAGCAACTATGACGGGGACCATAGCCCACCTAAGTGTCTAAAATTATCTTTTAGCACTTCATGTTTATTGATAATTACTAGGTTAGGCCTCTAGTTTTGTATATTTTCTGTATGAGATTTTTTGCCCATTCTCCCACCCCTCCCAAAAAATTCTATCTCCGCCTCTGTTGGCACAAATACGCGCTGTTGTATTCATCGTTACACTGAATTATGCTTTGGATACAACATGGGACAGATCATGGACTGGCATTACAATTTGTGAAGATCTAGTTAAACACTCTCTCCTCTTCTGTGACCAGGTATCTGCAGTAGGCCATGCAGCCATGTTTGCTGCAATCAAGAAGTACACGCCAGCTATGGTAAAACTGGTCAACGTAGCATTCATGGTTGTCCTCCCACTCTCTGATGGTTTTCTCTATTTATGCTTATTTGTTTTTGTGTACCAGATTCCTTCTCCGTATTGTTCTGAACGACTCAATCTATTGAAACAACTGAAAAGAGCAAAGAAGATGGGAGTTCAATCATGGAACAACATCGAAGATGCTTCCTCTATGGTTGTTTGAGTAATTTTCTGGCGCAATTCATTTGGTATAATTAGAACCAAGAAGCCATTGCACTCTCTTTGCAGTGAACCAGAGTTTGACATTAGGTTGTTTATAGGTGGCTGCAAGCCTGCAAATTGTATTTAAACTCCAATATCATCTGTTATTGCTGAATGTGTACTCTTGAGATTCACATGGCAATACCAAGTAGGCTAGGGGCGAAGGGTTTGATTTGTAAATAAATAATCGTGATTATGCTATATCTTGTAGTTAAGAATGAGAATTTGGTTAAATGGGTTTACAAATAGTTTTTTTTTTTTACACCGGTCTGTCAATAATAGGTAAATAGAAAAGAGTTTGAAGAACCAGATAAGGACTTCCTCAGGTAAGGAAAAAGAAGAGGCTACTTGTCGAATGGTGGCTGGTGACGTGGAATGGCCACATGTTTGAGCACAAAGTCGGAGAAGTTATATAATGTTATTTGGACTTAATTTACCGACTCAATTATATGGTTTAACTTCTTGTCGTTATATTAACTATAGACTCCATTTAATAGTGTGATCCACTTCTAGTCCAACGACAATAATTGATTAAATCAACCACTTACATCCAAGTAGCTAGTTGTAAGTTTTTCATCAGTTCTTGATAGAAAGAAGAAACCACCAAAAAAATTGGCACCCCAATGTCATGTTGAGTACACAAGTCTATACTTACTAGTGTTGGGCCCACAATAAAAGACACTACAACGCTTTCCAAAGACCACTCTAATTTGAAGAGAAATAGACACTTAATAGAAAGCTCACAACTTACACTCAAGACTTCACACTCAAACTAAGATTACAAAGACTTAATTTTTGGAGGATGCCTAACCCAAATGTAAGGGAGGGTATTTATAATCCTCACCATGCAATCTACACCATACAAATATTAAATTGAGAAATAATCCCAGCCATACATTATTACCATGTTCTACACACTTCTCCTAAAAAACTCCTTTCTACATCCTTCTACAATTTTCTCTTCAAAATTGTCTTTCTTCCACATTTGTTGAGAAGCTTCTATTGTCTTGGGCTTAGATAAAATGGATTGGGCTTTTATTTTTCTTGGGCTTTGTAATGAGTTGGGGTTGATCTTCAACATGTCACATTGGATAAGATGAATGACAACCACAAACACCCTCCTGCAGATAACCATGTAAATATCCAATCCACTGCAGCTATCTCAACGGATACTCCTTTTGAGTATCCTGAAAATGGGAACACTTATATTCAACTCTTATGGTTTAGCTTCTTTCTCAGTCTCTTACAATTTCAGGAACAACAGAGCCACCAATTGCAGTACCTTTAGGACCTCTAAACATCTCAGCTTCTCCAGAGGAAAAATCAAAGCTGTGGGGACTATCCCCCAGAGTGAATCAGAGGATGCAGTGTCTGAAGAACAAGAACCGCCTGCTGTCAATTTTGCATTTGTCAGTGTGAGTTAAGAGCTTGGTTATTTTTAATGTGATAATTTATAACTTAAGAGAAGTTTATTAACCATTTTAAATTCTAGTGGCAGTGGCATTTAATTGTTTACAAATTGGGTTTGTTTTCAGTCTGTTTTGCTTCCTGATGGAACACCAGATGTGCATTTTCGAACAGCTTGTGGTGGGCAGAAACTTAGGGACATTATGCTGGATTCAAATATCGAGTTGTACGGACCATATGTAAGCCCTTCCTATTCAGATTTGTTATGAATAACAGGAAGTGATTACTTAGTGATAAGAAATTAAAAAGAGTGCAGTGAACTTTTCCACCAAAGGTTCATTTATTTCATTGGGCTTAGAGATTTGCTTGATTAACTAAGCTTCTGCATGCGTTTCAATCTTTCAGGCTAGACCTCTTCTGAATTGTGGAGGAGGAGGAACCTGCGGGACATGCATTGTTGAGGTTGATCACCAATCCATATCAATGTCCCATTATTGTTCTTTTATTCATATTGTTGTTATTATTAGTGGTGGATTTTCTTGATATTGAAAGTGATCTAATATTGTGAAATAAAAAGTTCACATCCTAAGTGATATCGAATCTTTATCTTGACAAGTTTTCGGCTAATTGTTAGGTTATTGAAGGGAAGGAACTACTAAGCCCTCGTACAGACAAGGAGAAGGAAAAACTCAAAAAGGTATTTAGTAGTCGATAAAATATATCTGTTTTTATCACTTGTCATTTCCATCATTTGGTAGATATTAGGAAGTGAATGGCGGGTGATTTGTGCCCATAATGGTTAAACGCTAATACTTGTGCTATCGCGAAATGGCAGAATCCAAAAAATTGGAGACTTGCTTGTCAGACTATGGTTGGGAAAACAGATTCTAGAGGCCTGGTTTGTACTAACTCTCTTTCCTTGTTTTATGTTCAATTTGAAGCAGCAAGTACTATTGATTATGCAGAAAATCCTTATGTTTCTGAGCTGTCAAAAAGGAAAGGGGGAGAGGGGGGGGGGGGTTGGCTTAGCTGATTTAAAAGCTTAAGAAATCATGAAAAACCAAGTCTTTAGATCAATCACATTGATCTTACAGAAACCACGAGGATAACAAAAATAAAAATTGCCCAGTATATTCTTTTTGGTCAAGTCGCTCATAGATTGAATGACATTTGTGTAGCTAATTCTGGAACAAGACTCTTGAGTCGAGTTAAATATAATTATATTGAATGTCATCACAATGTGGATCATAATGCCCAGTTTTTATACTAATTCTGACAATTAAACTGCCTTTTCTTCTTGTCTGATGTAGGTTGTCATCCAGCAACTGCCTGAATGGAAAGGACATGAGTGGAGTTATGTTAAAGAACCCCTTCCAGAGCCTTCAGAACCTTGACATGAACTCTTTTTCTTGATTACATAGATGAGAAGGTCAATTGAAGAATAAACTATACACACTCCTGTATGCAAGAAGGGTCATGGCACTTAAAAATCAACCACACAAATTGGAATTTCTTTTCTTGGAAGGCTAACGGTACCTAAAATGAAAGTTTTTTCTATCATTATTTTTCTGTGATTATGATTATAAGTATTCTTCCTAATTCAAAATAAAGCTCTGCCTCAATGTTTCGTTGGACTACTAGCCTCTAACCTGGCAACTGCAATGAACAAAACCATTTCTTGGTGATAAAACCCGAATACATTTATAATTAGGAAAAATTACACCTAAATCCTCTGGAGTTTGTTACTTAATCACTTAGACCCCTTTATATTTGAAATATTACACATAAATCTCTTGAAGTTTGTATACATTAGTAAATTACACCAAATTCCTTAAAGTTTGTAAGCGTATAACACTTAGACCTCTTAAGTTTGAAATATTACAATTAGAATCACTCTCAAGTTTGTAGTAGATTGTAAATTTTTTATTGTAATTAGAATCACTCAAAGAATCCCCAAAAGGGCAAAGAATACGAATAAGAGAGAATGGGGGAAATTCAGCAAATTACACTCGTCTTTAGAAAGAAACACATCAGAAGATGAATTTACAATGGCAAACCAAAATGAAAGGAGAAAAAATGGGACAAGAAAGAAGGGCAAAAAAACTTGCTTTTCTTCCTTTTTATTACAAAAGCAAATGGATTTTGAGCACAACAATTATTACAACTTAATCAAATTAAATTTAGAAGTCACTAGAGAGAGGAGCATGTTCATGGCACATGAACACATTAGAATAGATGAGTCCGGCTAAGCCACCACCAATGAGTGGTCCAACCCAGTAGATCCAGTTATCGTGAAAGTCCCCGCTAGCCACTGCAGGCCCGAAGGAGCGGGCTGGATTCATCGATCCACCGGAGAACGGGCCTGCAGCCAAAATGTTGGCACCAACAATGAAACCAATGGCCATGGGGGCAATAGTCGCCAATGAACCTTTCTTTGGGTCAACTGCTGTGGCATAGACTGTGTAAACCACAGCAAAAGTGATAATGATCTCCATAACTACTCCTTCAACAGCTCCTACACCAGAGGCCACACTGTGGATTGGAATTGCCTGAAAAAAGTCATGATCAGTAGGCATATTAGATGTTAGAATTTGGGCTAATATGCAAGTTGAATACAAATCTACTCCAAAAGCTTAAACTGAAGTTTAAAGAAGTTTGTCCCAACTTTACATAAAAACTTATTATTTTTTGCTAGTACAGTTGATGCTGGACGTGCCGTCTCTCACTTGTGAGTTCTAAAATTAGATTCTGGTTAAGACAAATTTTAAAGGCTTTGTATTGTGTTTCTAAACGGTGTAATCGTGTCATCTCAATTTATTTAACTCATATTTGGCCTGTTCTTGTATAACTTCAATGGGTAGTTTAAGTTGTAACATATATGAGCGGTAAGTTCAGATGTTTTGAATTCGAATCTTGACAATTTTTTTGGGTCAGACCATGAGAGATTTATCCCTTATGAATACCCTAATTTTGGTATGTATGGTTTGCCGAAGATGATTAGTAAAGAATTAGTAGAGATGCACATGGACACTCTCGACCATTGAAACAAAAAAAAAAGGTGTTGTGTATGAATTGTGGTGAGTCGAATTCGTGACGAATCATTTACGAAACATGTGTGGTGAGTCAATCTATTTATGACCCCAGATTCATTGAGACTTGACTCATACACATTAATTTCGTGTTAGTTTCGTACTAGATCGATAGATAATGCTGAGAATTATAGGCCATATCTTAATTGTATGTCTATAACTTACCAAGCCTCCGGTGACAATTTTGAGGAGGTAGCATGCCACAATGGATCCAATAAGCTGGGCAATCCAGTAGAAGAAGCCGGTGATGATAGTAATCTGTCCCCCAAGAGCCAACCCAAAGGTGACGGCGGGATTAACATGACCACCGGAGATGTTGGCTCCGACAGAGACCGCCACAAAGAGAGCGAATCCATGGCAAATAGCCACAGCCACAAGCCCAGCAGGATCAAGAGCAGCATCAGATGTCAACTTTCCTGTAACCCAAGATCGGTCATAACATTTCAATAACATATCAAGCCATTAACATCAAAAAGTATTAGTCTTTCCTATACGTACGTAATGCATGATTGCTGTCTGCATGGGCGTAGAGTACTACAATTTTACAGGTTAATGCAAGATAGAAGATGAAACTATAAGAAGATTATTCACCATAAGCTATGACGGAACCAACTCCGGCGAAGACAAAGAGCAAGGTGGAGATGAACTCAGCAAGGTAGGCCTTCAAAGAGCCTAAACTAAAAGAATCATCGAAGCGTCCAAAGGCTATTGCAGGCATCTTTGGAAGAGGATGTTAAGAGGTTAAGCCTTGAAGATGGATAGATAGAGATATCAGAAACAGAAAATGGTTTTGGATAGCACAAAAAGAGCCCTTTCCTATGTCATATATTTATACTGTGAATATACGAATATAATATCATGTTAGACAATCAGTTCATACCAATTCAAATTGGGCCTAATTTGGGGGGATTGGCAATGTACCACAAGAATAGGAACCACGGTTAATTCAACTGTAAGACTGTATTAGGTCAAAAATTAGTTCCAAGTATCATTGTTCATAAAAAAACCTTGAACATCCTAAAACAAAGTCGATGAGAGAATTAACAAGTCGACTAGCTTGGCTAGCATATTTTAAAATCAATTATTTTGGGTCCGGAAGGGTGCGGAACGACGCTGTATATCATTATTTGAGAAATGATAGAATCAAAAGAAATTCATCAATATTTAGATAGATATATCATAAAATTCAAATAGATTATCAATATCTAAATTATTTAGATTAATATAAATGATGATATATTTATGTGATACTTATTTTTTATCATTATTATCATCTATATTAATCTAAACAACTTACATATCGAAAGTCTATTTGAATCTTATCGTATTAATGAATTTCTACTGATCTTATCATATTTCTAATACTAGTAACACCTAAGGATCACTTTTAATGCACTTTAATCCACCAATATTGTAAATGAGCAATGCTATATATCCCAAATTTGTATCCTAAAAGTGCATCACAAATCAATAGGAATTATTGGATGAGTGGGTCCTACCAACTTTTTTCATTGGGACTCATGCATCCAATGGTTCCTATTAATTTGGGATGCACTTTTGAGACATAAATTTGAGATACAAAATATTACTCATTGCAAATATAATAATGATGGTTATGAATGATGCATGGACATGCATTTTTAATAAATAAATGGACTGAATATTAAATCAAAAATGTGTCAACATTATAAGGATTAAGTACATCGACACCTCCACGTCATTCAACAAAGAAAAAGATAAAAGGCATGGAAATACACATGTGCGCTAGCTCCAAGTTAACTCAAACACTAATGATAACAGCAATGTTAATTTAGATGTCTTAAATTTAAATTTTATTAATTTTTTTTGGGTCAGTATATAAAATATTTATCTTTTATAAATATTTTAATATTGACATAAATGATTTATTTTTGACCAGATAAAAACGAGATTAATCAAAATACGTATAAATTAATACAAACACCCACAACAATTAACTAAAAAAAAAATTACATCCAAGCATGTGCACCTAATATCCATGCATATCCAATGGGATATGTTCTACAATCCTATCTGTCACCAACGTGGTATGATAGAAATGGTCAGAAGGTCATCCATAAAAAACATCCATGTGAGTGGAATGGTGTTTGTGGAGGGTCCCAAATTAGTACTTATGATCAAGAAAGGAAGATAGTGGAGCCATGCCTAGCTTTTTGGGGACCACAACGTGCTTGGACCGGCTACAAAAAAATAAATAAATAAAAAATTGAGTTTGTGGGTTTGTCATTTGATTAAAATATGTTCGAATTCTGTCAATTTTTTGTGGTCAAATTATAAAAAATTTATCCTTCATAAATATCTTAATTTTAATGTAAATAATTTATTTTTGATTGAATTAGAAAAAAAATTGATCGAAATGTATTCAAAATGTATGCAAGTTGACCTGTACACCCCTCACTGGTAAAATATATATGTTGGTTGTATAATCAGATCAGTGTAAGAGTAATTAACCTTTAATAATAGGCCAAGAGGAGGCTTCACTCTCTCTCTCTCTCTCTATTTTTCAATAGATATATATGGTGTGAGTTGTGCCTGTTGGGTAGAGAAGGCAATTGATATGTTCGGAATGACTTGTGGCAAACATTATGGATGTCATAGAGTTGGGCAGAATTGTTGGTACCTTTGAATATGCTTTTGAGTTTTTTTTTGATAAGAAATATGCTTTTGAGTTTAAGATAAGGAAGACCTGCCATCACCGACTTGGAAGCTTTTTTAAATGTCCTTAACAATTGGCGGATGATAATACCAAGAATAAATTTCAAGCAAGAGTTCGGTAAAAGAGGTCAGTCAGGACCTCCAGGGCTCAAAGTCCAGACTTCTAACTCCACCCAAAGCAAACAATTGGGGAAACAAGGAAGGAACAACTGTATAACGAAAAACACCCCTGAAACAACAGCCAAAGTTATACTTAAGGCACAAAACTCTCGATTGACCAAGATTCTCTCTTAAAATCAAGAGAGATTCAACGGGTGCAAGACAGGGATCTTGCTGCAGATCCCTGAGATATAGGAATTTTATTATAAATACTGTATAGAGCCTCCATTGAAGGGGAGATCCATTTTGTATCTAAAAAATATACTGTAAACCACATTTTTCATTGATATAGATCCCAAAAGCAAGAGACTTTATTAAAGAAGTGGACTAACTGAGCTCTCAAGCTCAGTGAACCACTATACTTTCAGCGTATCAAGCTTTCCCCCTATTCCCCTAGTCTATACGAGCCTAGAAGTTCAGGTCAAAATCTCATTCAAGTATTCAAATGTTCTTTTCATCCACGTAAAATATTCACCATCAGTTTGATGTAGTCTGTGAGAACGATTATTCTTGTTACAAGTACACTGATTCTTTAGTGACTGATTGTCTCAACCCAAAACATGAGCAGAGGCCAAATGAACCCCTCGCAGATGCAGAACCAACAGGATGCCACCAGTAGCATTCAACATGAAGATTCCTAGGTTTTCTTCCCCACCATCAAAGCTAATCCTTCTGTGGTGAATCCCCTCCCCCCATGAACAACAAACTAGAGGCTCTTTGCCTAGCCAACCAACGTCTGCTACGGTTGAATGAAGAACTCCTAAAGTTTTTATAACAACCCCAGGAGCCACAACCAACCCAGCGAGCTCAAGATGATCCTCCTCACTGAGAACAACAATACCTCAACCCCCTCAGTGAAGCTAACGAAGGAAGAGAGAACAATCAGGCTCCCCCATCCGGCCCCTAGGAATGGTGACAATGAAGAAGTGCAGAGCCAAAACGTTGGGGTTGAGAAGAATGATTTCCTCTCTTTCCAACAAGAAATAATAGAACAATATTGAGAGTAGCGCTTCAAGGACATCCAACAAGAGCTCAGCCACATGAAAGAGGCAGTAAGGGGTAAGACCCCAGTAACGATGGATGCCCTGGTGTAGCAGATTGAATCCTCGTTCATTGCTGGGGTGTTATACATTTCCTCTCTCCGAAGTTCAGAATGCCACAAATATAAGCCTTTGATGGGACAAAAGATCAGGTGGATCAACTAAATACTTACAAAAATCAGATGGAGTTGCACGGATATCAAGATCCAGTGGGCTACCGCCCCTTTGCCATAATTCTGAAGGGTTCTGTCTTAGCATAGTTTAACAGGCTCCCCCCAGCCTCGGTGTCCTCCTTTAAGGAGCTCTCTATTTCTTTTGTGTCCTATTTTATCGGAGCTCGGACGTACTAAAAGCCGAGCTACCACTTGCTGAATGTGAAGCAAGGACCGCATGAGAACCTGTGGGCGTATGTCCAAAGGTTCAACTCAAAATCTCTAAGGTAGATGTCCCAGATGAGAAATTTATTATTACCGCGTTATAGCTAGTTTGAGAGTACAGTCGAACGACTTGATGTTCTCCATATCAAAAAACCCTCAGTCAAGCATAACCGAGGTGCTGGCTAAAGCATAGAAGTACATAAACGGCGAGGAAGCTCTCCTCTCTAAGGCAGGGAGCTCTTCCTCGTAGAAAGAAAATGGGAAGGAGGAAAATAAAAGGGAGCGTAGTCCTAAGAAAGAAAAAGTACGATATAGGTCCCCCAAGAAGGGATAAGGACCATTCCCCCTAAAGAAGGAGAAACGTATGAGATCGCAAGGGTCTTCCACAGCCAGAATTGCAACCAAGGTACGCACCTCGACAGTTCATTCCACTCATCACCACAGTGTTACCAGTTTTGTACGAGGTACAAAAGGAGAAGTTCCTAAGATGGCCACCTCGGATGAAGGCGGATCTAGCAAAAAGAGATCCCATGAAGTATTGCGACTACCACAGAGACCATGGTCATCACACTAATGACTACATCCAGTTGAAGAAAGAGATCAAATTTCTGATCCACCGAGGGTAGTTGCGTTGCTTTGTGGCCCATGATAACCAGAATTGGGTTCCACCACCTCAACAGTAACCACTAACACCACATCAACAGCCATTGGGAGAGATTAGAGTGATATCAAGAGGATTCGCATGAGGTGGGGAGTCCAACTCAGCCAAAAAGTCTCACCTACAAAGAATCAGAACTGACGAAGCACTGGAGGTGCATACTATGTCCAAAACACCTAGGTTGAGCACAATCATCACCTTCTCGGACTCAGACTTGGAAGGCTACCAACACCCCATGTTGACCCATTGGTAGTGAGGGTTGTTGTTGCCAACAGAGTTGTCCATCGAGTTCTAGTTGATAACAAGAGCTCTGCAGACATTATTTTCGCTTCTGCATTTGACAAGATGGACATAGGTAGAAAAAAGCTCGAGCTAGTAAGTGTCCACTTGTTAGGATTCTCAGGAGAAAATGTGTAACTCCTGGGTTTAATCTTACTGGTACTAACTATAGGAAAACCTCAATGCCATGCCACCACAGTTATGAGATTTTTAGTGGTTGATGTCCCTTTTACGTACAATATGTTGCTTGGGAGACCTTCCCTTAACGCGATGAATGTTATCCCCTCCGTCTATCATCTGGTTATGAAATTTTCTACAGAGAAAGGATTAAGAGTGATTCGAGGAGACCAACGCATAGCTTGAGAGTGCTACATAACATCTATTAAGAGGAAAGAAATAGAGAATATCCAATTAGATGAGCTCAACATGAGGGACAAACTAGATACCAGACCAATACCATCAAAAAAGTTGGAGCCAATGCAGCTCGACTAGCAGCCAGAACACCTCGTTTATGTGGGATCAAAGTTGAGTAGAGAAATTAAAAATCTCTTGATTCAATTTTTAAGGAGAAACATGGAAGTCTTTGCTTAGAAACAAGAGGACATGAAAGGAATTGACCCCTCAGTTATCACACACAAGCTCAGTGTGAATCCTACCTACAAACCTATTAAACAGAAGTGAAGAAGTTATACCCTAGAGCGGCAAAAGACAATCAATGAAGATGTCAGCAAACTCCTCCACGTGAAGGCCATCAAGGAAGTAGATTACTAACGACAAGTGGCGACTTTACATTGACTTCATTGATCTCAACCGAGCTTGCCCAAAAGATAACTTCCCTTTACCTCAAATAGATTTGATTGTGGATGTCACAGCCAGACACGAGCTCGTCAGCTTTATGGACGCCTTCTTTGGGTATAACCAAATCAGGATGGATTCTATCGATCAAGAGAAGACCTCATTTATGACTGAACAGGTCATATACTGCTATCAAGTCATGCCCTTTGAATTAAAGAATGTTAGGGCCACCTACTAGCATTTGGTGAATCGAATGTTCCAAAAATAACTTGGGGCATCCATGGAGGTCTACATCAATGATATGCTTGTAAAATCATTAAGGCAGAGCTCCACATCGGGCATCTGACAGAATCATTCTAGGTCCTTAAGGAATACAACATGATGTTCAACCCTACCAAGTGCACTTTTTGGGTATCTGCGGGAAAATTCCTAGGTGTCATAGTTAACAGTAGGAGAATTAAAGCTAATCTAGAGAAAGTAAAAGCAGTAATGGATATGCAGCCACCATCCAATACAATAGAAATTCAACGTCTTATAGGAAGAATAATAACCCTAAGTCGTTTCGTGTCTAGATCAAGTAATAAATGCTAACCATTCTTTCAAGTTTTAAAGAAAGCATTCCAGTGGGATATTCGATGTGAAGAAACGTTCAAAGTCTTGAAGGATTATTTGAGCTCTCCCCCCCGTTCTAGTAAGCCCCTTGGAAGGAGAAGTGCTAACCCTCTACTTAGTTGTTTCAAATTTCTCGACCAGCGCGACACTGGTAAGAGAGCATGACAGAGCTCAACAACAAGTCTACAACTGTAACAAAGCCTTGAGGGGGCAGATGAGAGGTATCCAAAAATGTAGAAGTTTGGCTTAGCTCTGGTCACAACGGTTAGAAGACTTTGACCATATTTTCAGGTTCACACTATTGAGGTTCCAATAGATCAGCCAATGAAGTAGGTGCTACATAAACCGGAGTCTTCATAAAGGTTGGTTAAATGGGCCAACGAGCTCAGTGAGTTTGATATCAGGTACAAGGCTAGGACTACAATCAAAGGGCAGATCCTGACAGATTTCATCATAGAAGTCACGACAACAACGCCCATAGAGGCCACACAGCTAATATCTGACCTCCCAATTTGGAAGCTTTTAGTGGATAAAGCTGTTAATGCTCAGGGAAGTGGTGTAGGTTTAATTTTGACCTCACCAGAGGGAATAGACATTACATATGCCCTCAGATTTGGGTCTATGACTTCAAACAACAAGACAGAATATGAAACTGTCCTTGTTGGACTCAATCTTGCTCACTCGATGGAGGCAGAACAGCTTGAAATATGCAGTAATTTTTAACTCGTGGTGAAGCAGATATAAGAGTCTTATGAGGCTAAGGATGAAAAAAAAATGGTCGTTTACCTTAAGAAGGTACAGGAGTTGATCAAGAAGTTTGTGTAAGTTAAGATCAGAAATGTCCCTAGAACTGAGAATTCGCGAGCAAACGCTTTGGCGAGGTTGTCTATAGCCTCACAGAAAAACCTGGATAGGCTGATACTAGTGGAGCACTTAGCGGAGCCATTTGTAAGTGTTGAAGATGAAGAAATATTTCCTGCATTGACCCCGCAAGGCTGGATGGACCCAATCAAAAGGTACCTTGAAGTTGAAACTTTGCCAGATGACCTCAAGGAAGCTGCAAAGTTAACTATTAGATCAGTCAAATTCTCTATCTTGCAAGGGAACTTGTATAAATAAGGTTTTTCAACACCTCTACTCAAATGTGTGGGAGATGAGGACGCAAATTACATACTTAGAGAAATTCATGAGGGATTCTGCGACAACCACATCGGAGCTCGGGCTCTAGTGGGAAAAACATTGAAGCATGGGTACTACTGACCCACTATGCTAAAAGATGTCACGAATTTGGTTAAAAAATGTAAGGTCTGCCAGATACATGTCAATATTTCTCATTGCCCTCCAGAGCTCCTGACCTCAGTAGTAAGCCCTTGGCCGTTTCAGCAATGGAGTTTGGACATACTTGGACCCCTTCCCATTAGTGTTGGACACTATAAGTTTGTCATCATTGGAGTAGATTACTTCACCAAATGGGATGAAGTGGAACCTTTGGCGACGATCATTGAATAAAAGGTTTAAAATTTAAGTGAAAATCAATTATTTGCAGGTTTGGAGTCCTCAGAGCAGTCGTCCCTAACAACGGAAAGCAATTCGATAACCCAAAATTTAAGAAGTTTTGTGTCGAGCTAGGAATAAAGAATTACTTTTCAGCTCCAGCTCATCCTCAATTCAACGGGCTAGCAGAGGTCACCATTCGAACCATAAAGGCAGCTCTAAAAATAAAGTTGGAAGCTCTGAAGGAAAAATGGGTAAAACACCTCCCAGAAGTGCTATGGGCTTACAGGACAATCGTCAGATCAGTAACTCAGGAAACACCATTTACTTTGGCCTTTGGAACCGAAGTAGTGACATTTGTTGAGATCAGACTCCCATCTCCTAGAACTGAATTTGAAGGATCCGAACACAATGTTGAGTCACTCCTGCTGAATCTTGATCTTCTGGACAAAAAGGGAGAAGGAGTTTTGTAGCGTATTCAAAGTTATCAGAGGAAGACAACAAGGTGTTACGATAAAAATGTTAGACATAGGAATTTCAAGGTTGGGGATCTAGTACTCAAAAAGCTCTTGTATGCAAGGAATGACCCCATTCACAAAAAATTGGGAGCTCTTGATTTATTTTAGCATGATTCCATGGCCTAGCTAGAAAAGCTAAGACGAGCTCCTTAACTCATAAATCTACGATGAGCTCTTCAGCTCATAAAATTAAGATGAACTCCTTAGCTCATAAATTCACGATGAGTTCTTTAGCTCATAAGGTTAAGATGAGCTCCTCAGCTCATAAATTCACGATGAGTTCTTCAGCTCATAAAATTAAGATGAACTCCTTAGCTCATAAATTCATGATGAGTTCTTTAGCTCATAAAATTAAGATGAACTCCTCAGCTTATAAATTCATGATGAATTCTTTAGCTTATAAAGTTAAGACGAGCTCCTCAGCTCATAAATCTACGATGTGATCTTCGGCTCATAAAATAAAGATATGCTCATTAGCTCATAAATGTATGATGAGCTCTTTGGCTCATAAAATTAAGATGAGCTCCTCAGCTCATAAATCTATGATGAGCTCTTCAGCTCATAAAGTTAAAATGAGCTCCTCAGCTTATAAATCTATGATGAGCTCTTCTGCTCATAAAATTAAGATGGGTTCCTCAGTTCATAAAACTACGATGAGCTCTTTAGCTCATAAAGACAAGATAGATTCACAGAAATAAAATCATGTCATTTATCCTATGGAGGAGGTAAGTTCCATAGATCACAAAAGAAAATTACCAAACAAAATTAAAGAGGTCTATATTTCATCAAGCAGTCATGAAGTACAAAAAGAAAAGACAAACAGTTCTACACTCCTCCAAGTTTCCCCCTCAGCACAGTGATTTCTTCCTCGAGCAAGGCATTAGCAGCCCGAAGACGTGCATTCTCCTCCTTCATATTTTTCTTTCTGTCTCCGAAAGCAGTTTTAGGATTTTCTGTCCAGTAGAGGAGAACAAAACTGTTACCAACGAAGACCCAGATGAAGTGGAAGAAAAGATGTCCAAAGAGACACTCTTTCTACGCTTTCTGGAGGTTGTCTTAGTGCCCATATCTTCATCTGATTTAGAAGGGAGGGAAACAGGGGAGTTTGGAATGGAAACAAAATCTAGAGATGCTGCAACAGCACTAAACAAGAAAAGATTCTCGGAAGTCACCAGTTTGGAGAAGGACATTGGCTCAGCAAGAATGATCTGTTTAACGTAGATCATCTCTATCAGATCTGGCTCAGGAGCACCTGCACACCCAAAGTATAGTTAAAACCCAATGCCATAGGAAATTGCTCAAGAAGGACTCGATGCACCGAACTGTATGAGAAAAGCTCTTCCAGAAACGAGAAATCCTATTCTATAAGCAACTGATTAATCCTAATTAATGCATGATTTAATTAAGTTAATAGATCAATTGTGTTAGTTAAACAAAATTAAACTAATCAAAATTGACCTATTAAGGTTAGTGTGTGAATTAGGGATAATGCATTAATTGTTGTTCTTTTCAGGGTTTTATGCGTCAAAGCTACAAACTACCGGGGAGCCAATTGTGAATTCTAAGATGACAATTATTAAAGCCCTAAACCAAAAGAGATTAAAGTAATCCAAATGTCATCTTTTGGAAGCTTGTGAATGACAACTTTTGGAAGCTTGTGAATGACAACTTTTGGAAGATTGTGAATGACAACATTTGAAAACTTGTGAATGTCATCCCTTGGGCTTGTGAATGGTATTTTTGGGGTTTGTAAATGTTATCCCTTGGGGTTTGTAAAGACTTTGCCTATAAATACCACCCCTTTGTGGCTTGTAAAAAGGGAGGAGCCTTTTGCTTGATATAAGTCTTTTGAGAGAAATAAGTTTTTGCTAGAGTTCTTGGTTGTGGAAATCCCTCCAAGTTGTTGTTGCTTTCTTTCTTCCCTTAGAGGAGTGAAACTCCTCCACTTTTCTAGAGCTTTACTGAAGCCGTGAAGGGTGGAACGTGATTCACTCATTCTTTGTTGAAGATCGTTTATATTAATGCATTTCGTTTATTGCTTTCTTTGTATTGTTATTTTCTTTTATGATATTATCATCTCTTGGTTGTGGAATATCCACCAAGTAGTATTGCTTGGTTGTGGAATACCCACCAATTAATTATTGCTTTTTTTTACTGTGTTATTATCTCTTGGTTGTGAAATACCCACCAAGTAGTATTGTTTGGTTGTGGAATACCCACCAATTAATTATTGCTTTCTTTAAATTTAAGTCTTGTTTTATTTTGATGCATTTTATTTATGCTTAGTTCTAACATTTATTTCTTTATAATGTCTTCCCATTTAATTATTGTCTTTACTTTAACTATGAGTAGCTAAGCTTTTAGTTGGCTAATCCAAGGGAGACCTCCTCTTGGGTATGTCATTTCAACTCGTTGTCTTTCCTCCCTTTAGAGTTAAATAGTTCGGTTTGACGGGGTTGAGAGTGGATGAGTTGGTGAGCCTTTGATATTGCGTAGGCC
>CM042192.1:2086092-2109398 GCA_023539305.1 Ilex asprella
AAATAGTTCGGTTTGACGGGGTTGAGAGTGGATGAGTTGGTGAGCCTTTGATATTCCGTAGGCCTAGTCACGGTTTATGCTTAGATACTCACCAATCTCATCCCTAGCTTCCCCCGAATCAATCGTTCATTCATGCTCAATCGGAAAAAGGTTTTGAGTTGATTTGGTATTCCCATTGGAATGAACCATTTGGATTAGCCAACACTTGTTTTCATTTTATTATCACAACTTAAACCACCACCAAATTCCAAAACAAAAAATGATTTTGCCATTTTCTTTAATAAAAATCACTTTCATGATGGTTCACTTCCTTCCCTGAGGAGACGACCTTGTAATACTTTTTCAAGTAAAACACGACCCACGAAAGTCTCCTTGCGATTGGGGAGCACTTTTGTTCACACACACACATTTCATTCATCCAATTCTATTTTCTCCTTACCCTTTCTTTTAACATCGTCCCAAGGGAGAGTGACACTCCACATCATACATACATCAAGGGAGATGTTAGTAAGTTAGGAACTGCAGGGAAAATACATCAATCAGCAGCGATACTCGCAGGACCTCCAAGAGTTTCCTGAAAAGTAGAAAAAGCACTAAGACCACCCTTCAGAAGAGGGGCAAGGTTAAGAACCAGAGGTTGCAGTTTAAAGTACCTCCACCGGAAGCTATTGAAGCAAGTAACCTCATCCTCTTCAAGTTCAAAAAAGTAAAGAAACTCGATTATTGTAGGAAATTCGTTGTTATGCTGCAACCTCCAGAAGATGAAGAAATTGATCAAAGCTCCCCATTCCCGGGGAGAAAGACAAGAAGGGCTCAGTCCATAATAAGCCAGAATCCACTCAATGGAAGGATGGATGGAAAAACGAAGGCCCATCTCCAAAGTACCTTCAAAGAAGTAAACCTCTCCTCGAGGAAGGTAGTTACAAGACTCATCAGAGGTTGGGATTCGTAGAGACAAGTCCAAATCAGTGAGAAAACACCTCTTGATCCTTTCTAGGTCTGAAGGTGTCATCGTTGAAAGGGATAAGTGATGAGAATCCCACCTCAACTCGATCCCGAAGGAAGTCCGTTCCATGAACAAAGAAGAAAGAGAGGCAGCCATTAGGAACTCGAGGGAAAAAAGAAACAAATAAGGTAAAATCTTCAAGATCCAAGAAGAGGCTCCAACGCTTATGAGCAATAAAGAAAGTCCAAGGAAACCACGGGTTTTAAGGAACCAAGAAAGACCAAAAGCCCAAGAAACGCACGAAAAGTAAATTCGGTGGTCCCTTAAATTTTCAAAATTATGGTGGCAATTACAGTTTTAAAAAGTAAATATGCATGTATAATACAAGAAGACCGCGATGCCAAACCAAAATAATGCTGGATTTCTTTGAGTTAAGGTCAGCTCGTATGGCTGCATGGACCTTATTTGGAGACTTCTCATATTTCTTTGGGTTGAAGACAATTTGTATGACTACATGGACTTTCGGGCATTTCTACTCAAGGCCATCTGCCTCAAGATCCACATTCATATTCTGGTTAAAATGAGATTGGTATTTCTCAGGCTCATATTTCGTCAAAGTCCTCATGTATGCTATAATACAGCCTCCGTAGGTATACCTATGACAAACCTCAGTGCTAGATTACTTACTCTCTTTGTCAAATCCAACAAACCTCTTGTCACTGTAAGGAATGCCAAGTCCTTCATCCAATGCTCCCTAGAGGGCACCTTATCAGTCAAATCCATACTCTTGGCAAGTCCTCCTTACGTGAGATCACAGCTGGACACATTGTCAGCTTTCTAGCTCCTTTAAGTTCAATAATTATGCTTAAAGAGAACTTAGGTACTCCTCTAAGCAAGGGGGCAAGGAGTTGAAGCACAACAGTAACAATGATTCAGGGAAAGACAGAGTAAACTGCATTGAAGCACAATAGTAACAACAATAACTCAGGGAAGAGCAAAACAAATTGCATTTAGCAATTTCAAAAACAAAGTGTGCTCAGCAGTTATAGTAGTATAGTAAAAATACAGCACAGATGTGCACAAAAAATGTGTGTGTACATATTAAAAAAAAATCCTAAGTTTGTTCAGGAGGAACGGATGAGGAGTCCAGTTGCTCAGTGGTTGAGGTTTTAGTAGTAGAAACAAAAAAAGAGCTTGGTAAGTCGGCAATTGAAGTTTCTAAAGGAGAAGTGCCTGGCAAAATAGTCATCGAAGTCCCTGAGAGACCAAGAATAAGCAATTGTGTAGAGACCTCAACCTCAGTTAAAGCTCTAGTCACCAGGTCGGCAGAGAAAGGGACAGTAGCAAGGAGTGCAATAGGCACATGAACAAAAGAAGGCTCAGAAGTAGCAACTAAAACTGTGGCTATAGAAGTGGTTGATGAAAGAGGAGCATAGGGGGCTGGGACCTCAGCAAGTAGGATGGGCACCTCAGCTTCACTAGGAGTTAGTTCAAGAGCAGTAGGGGCCAAGGAGCCACCCTCAACTTCTGTAATGGTTTTCTTTGCCTCCTCTGTGGATAAGATGTCGAAATAAATTTCAGGTCATGATAGGTTTCCTTAGCTTTATCTTGGAAGGCTAGCCATCCAGTATCCCACTTGGTAGTAACATCATCCATCTGCTTGGCAATAATTTCATCTTTCTCCTTCACAAGGGCCCTCTACCCCTCAAGCTCGCTTCGGAGGGCATCATTTGCCTCTGCCAACATATCATATTCCTTTTTTATGCCCCAATAGGAGCCCAAGGCCTCAAAGGCTTCCTTGTTGGCTTTGACCCAGGCATCAATTTTGAGTCTGAGCTCCTCCTTGGCCTTTTTGATTTCTTCTTTGCTTTTTTTACCTTCATCCTTAGTCTTCTTTTTCTCCACCTCCAAATCTTTTATAACAGAGGCTTACTTCTCCATTTGGGCTTGGAGGTCAATGTTAGTAAAGGACAGCTCTGCGACTTTGAACTCCAAAGCCTTTTTGACCCCTTAACAGAGCTCTCCAGAGAGCGAACTTAACTCATTAAACCCCTCACATGTATGGCTAGTTGGGAACATATACGATCACAAACGAGAGTCAGCGTAAAACTATGGCACAGGTGAAACTGGAGCAAAGCGAGAATTGAGACTTACAACATAGTTCTGTGAAGGGTAGAATTGATAAAGCTCTCAAGGGACATGGTGGCAGAACTATGGACATTGAACTCAAGAAGAATAGAAGTAATGGCCCTAGCAACAAGCTCCACATTGTCAAAAAAAGAGCTCTCCGACTTCTCAGTTTTCCTCTGTTTCCCTTTCTCAATCTTAGAACTCGTCAGAGAAAGCTGAGAAATCTTTTCAGATGGTCCGTGAGAAGTAGAAATAGTTGGGATATGAGAGATTAACTCCAGGGTCTTCTCAACCTCAGATGAAGAAGGAGAGACCAGACCTCGCTCAAGAACCCCTCCGGAAGTGGGTAGGATCCCTTTTGGAGGAGAAGACTCCATGGCTTGGGTGGTGCTTAATAGTAGAGCAAGAGCTCCTTTTGTTGAGGTAGGAAAGGAATAGGTTACTTCTAGATTCTGCACCTTAGCTTATGTATTGGGGTTGCTTTCAGAACCAACCTCAACCTTACGCTTGGCCCCACTTTGGCTTTTCTTCAACTGATTGACCTTGGCTCGGAGTTGTTCTGCGGTAGGCTCCATTGAGGAAGAGCCTAGAAAACCTAAAAATAAGTGGACCAGAAAGGAAAAATGGAAATGAGGAAATTGATGAAGAAAACATTACCTGCTACCTCCTCAGCATTGACGATGGAGATCGGAATGGGAGTCTCAATCCTCATATCTAGAAGGCTGAACCCTTGTGATACGAGAACCCAAGGTTTGATGAGCTCGGAATACTTCTCTAAGTCACAACCCTTTACGGTCAGCAAAGTCCACCTATCCACAGTGCTGAGTTCAGGTCGAATACCTGAAAAGCATAAATAAGACAAACAAAGATAGGTCAGCATGAAAACCCACCAAAGCAGATCTCAGCTCACTTAGGCAAGAACTCACCCAAGTTATCAGGGGCAATTCAAGCCCGAGGGACTGGCAGGGTATCGAAAGTACCTATAGGATTGAACTCCCATTAACTGCCCCACATAAATAAAAAAAGTTTTTCCCAACTCTTGTGAGAGCTCGGGAGGTCAGAGATAATTAACTTAGCTTTAGTCCATTTGGAGATATACAAAAAATCATCTGTAGAGGTGTGCTTAGCTTTGAAAAGTTTCATAAGTAAGGAAATATGAGAACTCCAAGTTTATGTTTCTTAAAGAAAACAAGAAGACCCACTAGAACACCCCAGAAGTTGGGGAAAAGCTAGGCAGGGCAAACATTAAAGTGTTGCAAAACACTCTTAATAAAGGGGTGCAAGGGAAAACGAAGACCGTTCTCAAAGGCGGTCACAAAGAAACAGTCATTCTCATGAACTTGGGAGACATAGAGAGTAAATGTATTAGGACACCAGTACTGGACACCTGGAGGAAAGCCAAAATGGGCACTAAGAACCTTCATGAGAGAAGGGGAGACCCCACTGGCACCCGAACATTTTGCAGCTCTGAATGCAACCCTTGAACCCTCGATGCTGCCTGAAATTCCTACGCCACTCACCTTAGCTTTACCCTTACTGAGGTTTTTAGGTACTAAGGAAGATGAAGAAGGGAGCCCTTCAGCTTTCTCCTCGATGTCGACAGAATCAACACCAAGAAAGTTGTCAATATCGTCACCTACTTCACCTAAATCAAAATCCTCTTCGACAGACCTATCTCCTAAGAGGGAGACAGAGGAAGGGGTAGCTCCAGAGGAAGCAGACATCGTAAAGCAAGAGAAAGGAAGATTAAAAGATCTTTAAAGAGGGGAACCTCTGAAAAGCACTCTCTAAATGTCAAGGGGGCAACACAACAACTGCCAATAAGGAAAACCCTAGCAGTAAAATAAGGGTCCAAGAAGAGGGAAATTCGAGACAAGGAACAACCTCGGTTCCTAAAATAATAGAATCAAAAAGTCCAGAAATGAAGAAACCACCTTAGACTCGAGAGATCCAAAACGAAGGAACATGTAAGGAGCCACGAACGTACCTAATCAAAGGGCAATGACAAGCAAAAGTTTGAAGCAGAAAACAAGCCTTGCACACCAAGTCAAAGAGGGACAAGGCACAACAAAACCCTACGTTCACCAAAAAATTGGAAAAAAATCAGAGACTACTAAGAGGAAGAAGATGAAGAGCTCAAAGGAAGAGAATTCAAAAGGAGAATGAGAGTCGTTTCCATTAACTCAAAGACATTTAAAGCTAACGGTACGAAATGGAGAATGTGCACAAGAAACGATGGAGTAAATCTTTACCTAAAACCGTCAAAAACCTGTTCACGAGCAAATCTAGGTTAGTGTGAGGAGGTCATAAAACCTCGGTTCAACCCCTACCCAAGTTCACCTAGGCTAAGGGTTGGGGACAACTGATGATACCAATAATAAATTCCAAATAAGAGCTTAGTAAGGGAGGTCAGATCAAGAGGTCAGCCAGGACCTCCAGGGCTCAAGGGTCTAGACCTCTAACTCCATCCAGAGCAAACAATTAGGGAAACAAGGAAGGAACAATTGTATAACGGAAAACACCCCCGAAACAACATTCAAAGCTATATTCGAGGCACAAAACTCTCAATTGAACAAGATCTTCTCCTAAAATCAAGGGAGATCCCACGGGTGCAAGACATAGATCTCGCTGGAGATCCCTGAGATATAGAAATTTCATTATAAATACTGTACAGAACCTTCATTGAAGGGGAGATCCGTTTTGTATCCAAAAAATATATTGTAAACCACATTCTCCATTGATATAGATTCCAAGAGCAAGAGACTTCATTAAAGAAGTGGACTAGCCGAGCTCCCAAGCTCAATGAACCACTATACTTTCAGCGTATCAAGGTTTTTTCCTATTTCCCTAGTCCATACGAGTCTAGAAGCTCAAGTCAAAATTTCATTTAAGTATTCAAATATTCTGTTCACCCACGCAAAATATTCACCATCAGCAGACATACAACAAAACACGCCAACAATGTATATTGGTCCTTGGGAGGAAAAAAAATAAAAAAAGAAGCCCAAACTATGTAATTCATGGCGTTTGATCAAGCAATGACAGAGTAATACTAATACGAGATAAATTAAAAGCTGAATTCAAATGTGATTTTGACCATTTTGCATCGGAGTATAAAAATAATAGTAGTGAACTCATGCACTGCACGATGTTTACATTCTCATATCTCTACCTACCTCACCTAGCTTCGCCTCTAGCTATTTTAATCGGTTCATTAGCGTTAATGAGAAAATAGTGATGAAGATTACAAATCTCAAAAAAAAAAAAGGGATATTGGAAGAATGGAAAGTTGTTGAAGTGGTAATCTAACAATGGAAATATATTTGTTGAATTTTGAAGGAGTACATAGTTTTAATTGTGACTAAAAATAACAAAAGTACAATATATACCAATTGGACGATAAAAGGGCAACAATAATTAGTTGGGTATTTCGAATTGTATAGGTTGTTTTGAAGTTGGCTACAGAGTGTTCAAATTTTTGATTACATGCATATTCTAATCTTACTCGATTTTACCGAAAAAAATTAGGTAGACAAACAGAAGATTTTTTTGGTATTCTGCCATGAGTGACCTAAGACATTTGAGGCCTAAATGAAGACTTTTTTAATTTTTAATATTAATTTTTAAAAAAAAATAATTTATTTTTAATTTATTATATGAGAGAGAAGTCGAAGAACGACGTGCTAGTGTTGTCAAAAAAATTCATTTAATTTTTGTTTTTATTTTTATTGGAGAGAGAAGATTTAATTTTAATTTTTTTAATATTTTTACTTATTTTTACACAAAGAGAGTGTGTGTGTGCCCGTGGGTGGGAAAAAAATAAGTTGACTATTGGATATTTTTTATTTTTTCAACTTATGATTTTTAGGCTTTTAATATTAAGAATTGGATCATGGACTCAAATTATTACAACAAAATTTTGGTTGTACTTAATTTTTTTGGGGCCTTTTTCTTAGGGTTTAAAATTTAAAGGACTTAAATTTTTTTTGAGTTAATAATATATCTAAAATTATGGGGTTTATTTTTTTTTTATAATGTTGTTAAGTTGCCCCAGTATTCCGTAAAAATAAGTAGAAATGCAGAATACCCATAAAAATTTTGTATTCCTATCCGACCTTACCCCCACACACACATATATATATGTGTGTGTGTGTGTGTGCGCTAAAACTTCAACTTATTTTTTGTGCACGTTACTTGATTTGTGATGATCTATTGTAACAGTTATGATGTTTGTTATGTGATTGATATGATTTAAACCTAAAACAGTTGTTATTATATTTGTTCCATAATTATGATGTATTGATATTTATGGTTTTCTTATTGTGTGTTATTGTGATTGTTTACATAATTGAATTGCTTAAATTATCCAAAAATTAATTACTCAAAAATATGTATTTATTTGATTTCTTACCCAAATTTCTACCCGATTGTTTTGGACAAAATTTGAGTAGAAATAGTACACTTGATCAGATAGGATCGAAAAAAAAAATTCTATATAGTATCGAATAAAAAAATAAAATATCATAATTCCTACCTGTAGAATAGGGTGAACACCCCTATTTTTTTTTTTGATCGAATAACACCCCTAGTTGACTAATGCTTATTAAAGAGGAAAGATAGACTAAGACCACAGTAAATGACACTTAAGAAGAATTTCAAAAAGATTCATTACTCAACGATTTTATTTGATATATGGACGATTACACTAACCTTCGAGACAACCTAAGAGGTTACTAATCATAGCTTTTCTTTTGTTTTCCCAACTTTTCCTTTTACATTAACGGTTAAATTAGATGGGAAGACTTAATTATTTGATCAACTAATTGATACAATTGAAAATTGGAGGGCCATTTTAAAACTCATGGTATAATTTGAGGGGTCACGTATGTCATATACCCAAATTTTAGCTATTTTTCTTTTCTTTTTTACTTGTTTCCTTTAATTTTCTAATTCTCGCCTTCACCTAATTTCTTGATGGTTCACGTTGAAATGATTGATTCCTATATAGTGATTAGAAACTGCCTCGGATCGTGTCGAAGTACATGGTAGTTGCAGCCATAAAAAATTCCAACTATAAGGTGAAGAGGTAGTAGGGCTCCCTTGGCCACCATCAATGTGCCCATGGACCCCCTTTGTGAGTCATTTACTCATACTTTGCTTCAAGTTTTTCACTACTGATAACTATAAATAATTCAAAATAAAATTTATGATCATCAATAACCAACTTTTGATGTGTTACCGAAAAAAATTACACTTCTCCATCGTACACTTATTAATTCATACAATGGACAGCCTGTGTATTATCTTTCAGGATTGTCCCTCTCGCATCCTTTTTGTTCCATGGAGATTGAGTTGTCCTCCTCAAAGTTCTGTCACTTAGCCATAACCCAGCTGCAGGGAAAGAAGTCAAATAGGCCGATAATCGAACCAAATTATTTAAGTTTGATTTGTTTTTGGTTCTATTTATTTTTTAAACAAATTGAATTTAAATAAATTTTTAAGTTTATTTAAAAAAATAAATTTAAAAGACTCAACTCATTTATTTATAAAACAATCAAATTATTCGATCCATTCGACTAAGTTTGATAAACTGAAAAGTAAAATATGTTTACATACTGGCCACCATTATTAATCCGCCGTGTCCCGGACCACAATCATAGCTTAATATTTGGTACAGCACTGTACAATTTCAAACACAATTAAAATCTTCTGCCACCACCTCAGCCTCATGTCAGCTCAAAACACTCGCAACCATTCTGAGCGGAGCACCGGGCGGCGGTGCTGGTGGACTTCACCCGCCACACTTTTAGTATCCCATCAAGACTTCCGGTGCAAACAGTACAACCACCACCATCCTCACTCTCCTCCGCCGCAAGCAGAGGAAACGCCGCTACACACCTGATTGGCCCTCTGTGACCCTGCAGGACTGCCAGACACGTGTGTTGACTATCTTGCTCTCTAACCCAGACCCTACTAGTTGAATCAGCGGAGCCACTAACCACATAGTTAGCCAAACTGGCAATGCACATTACAGCATGGGTATGCCCTTGGAGTGCACCACCGTATTGAAGTTGCCCTGAGAACCAACCCTTTAACCAATAGTGTATGTACCCATCAGTGCATCCTCCATATAACACCCCACCATCTGAGGTTAGGGTTAGGGTTTTTACCGGTGAGTTTTTGGCCGGAAGGGTCACGGTGAGCCCGTGAGGACGGTCACCGCTACAAAAGTTGCGCCGCCATACCCTGACGGTGGCATCATCGGAGGCAGTGTATAGGACGCCGTCGTCGGCCACCACGATAGCGTTGATCGGCTCCGAATGGGCTGGGATGGTCTCAACGCATTTGAGATCGGAGATTCGCCATACTTTGACTGTTTTATCGAGGGAAGCTGAGTAGAGGATGTCATCTGTTACATTGATTGCCAGTGCTGATATTGGCCCCATATGCTTCATCTGCTATATTGAACAAACAGTTAAATTGGCCAAGTAAATAAGTTTTAGGTTTAATTGCACCGGATATCCCTAAAGTATAAGTTTTGTCTCATTTTAATTCTCAATATTTCAATTACATTATTTTAGTTTTTAAAGTATTAAATATGTTTATATGTGGTCCCTCAAGTAAATAACGTATAGATTATTAACAATTTTTTATCATAAACTTATCATGTGATACCTAAATATGGGCAAAAAATAAATTGGATAACTCTTGACCAAAATTTTAATCAAATTTTGATAAAAGAATTACCCAAATGACACAATTTTGATCACGAGTTATCCAAATTTTGCTCAAGAGTTATCCATACTACACATTTTTTTTTATCAAGAGCGACCCAAATTATTTTTTTACCCATATTTAGGTATCACATGATAAGTATATGATCAAAAACTGTTAACAATCTAGACGATATCTGCTTGAGGAACCACATAAAAATATATTGAATACTTTAGACTAAAATGATGCAATTGAAATATTATGAACCAAAATAAGATAAATTCTATATTTTAGGAACCCCCAATACAATTAACACAACATTGTAATATTGAAAATATAAGTAGGTAGCATAAAAATGTGTGTGTCTGCGAATTTATGTGGAAGGCCAGAAACATAGAAGTAACATGTGTGTGTCTGTGTGATTCCACTAATCATAATATTATCTGGATCTAAAATTTTAATTTAATTTATTAATAAAATGATATGTGAAATCATATAGCCCCAATAAAAACGTCCAACTATTACGGTTAAAGTAATATTATTAGATCATGTCATTGTTATATTATTAGGTTAGTAAATTAAGTTAGATTTTTAAATACAAGTAGCATTATTCATTTTCTAATATTACAAGACTAAAGAATTGGTGCAAGTTTTTTTTCTTTTACATCCCATCTATCTCAGTAGATCACCGTATTATTCTCTACTCACGTATCAAACTAATGTTAGACTTTGTGCAAAACCGCCTTAGAATTGGATTAAGTTAATCTCAAATAAATGACCAAACAAATAAATGAGAAATGCATTTGACTTTGCAGTCCTACGGATGCTTAAGTTATTTCGAATTAAATATGAATAGGTGAAGCTGCAGACTCTATTAATATGATATGAAGTTGTAGAATTTAATAAGCTCCACCTAATAACCTTCTATATTAATATGGGTATGGCTCTAAAGATTGTCCTTCTTATACATAGCTGAAATACCACTTCCAATGAAATGCTTGATGACTCTCCATGGTCGTGACACTAATCTTTTCATTTATTTGAATCAAGTCTTAAGAAAGCTCCCATGGGTAGCTTTAATGGTCTCTATCTAGTAAGACAAAGATATTTGGACAATAATATGTCCAATTATATGTTCATCTCCATTAAAAAAATCAGTACTGTACAGTGTACACTCTATGAAGGAGACTGTCATGTACATAAGACTGTCATTATGGCGGGATCCAGATAAGATCATATATATACAGTGGACCGGAGATATTGTCTTATTTCATTATTTATACCTAAGGCACGATTTAACGACCTTATTATTGCATTACGGCTCACCCTCTAATGGTCCATGTTACAACTACGTTCCAGCCATACTAATTTTACCTTGCAGTATTTATTTGAACAAGAATTGTTTCATGAGTACGATGATAAAAGCCCAAACCAGACATGTCGCAAATAAAAATTTTCATATAAAAATTTTGAAAACCAAGGTGTAGTCTAAATTATTTTGTTTAAAAATTGATATCAAAAGTTTTATCCCGAAAACATCTCCTTAATTGTTTATTTAAGTAGGGGATAATGCTAAGGTTACAAAATTAATTTTTCAGGACAATACCGAAAAATAATATTTAATCAAAGATTTTTTGTTTGATTTCTTTGCAGTACTTATTGAAAAAATTTTAAAAATACAATGAAATAATTGACAATTTTTTTTTACCCATGTCACATTTTAATTAAATAAAAATAAAAATTATGATACTAAAAAATTATTTTCCAGACCTTTTCAAAGGGACACATTAGTTCCATCATGCCAATCAAGAACCCACGTATGCAAGAAAATATTAGGTGTAACGATAATACTATGTTATCAATATCATATTGTGTTAGTAACCAATGAAAGAATATCAAATAGAATAATGGATTTCGTCGATTTAATAACTATTAATAATCACCCTATCAAATAAATAAAATAATGAATAGTAAAATTCACTAACTCTAATATCTATTTTATAATTGATTGGTCCGTTGACATTGATGACGACGTTGTCCCAATATTTACTCCACAGATGCCCATGCATGCAATACATTTAAAACCGTCCTGACTCTCCACATTCTCTAGCATTACTCTTTTAAGTATATGCATACCAACTTATAGATGAATCATTATTAAGAGCCATAAATGCGAATTAAATCCACATTAAACATTACCATCTTATCTCTGCCGGCGATGTAGCTCCGGACGTAACTTCCGGCCTTCGGGATCGTCGCTACTCTGACGTGCTTCGTAACTCCTTCCCAAGTCCGCCGCCAAACCCTAATCTTACAGTCGGCGTAAGCTGCATAAACCCTATCGTTCGACACCACGAGCGCCACCACCATGGTGGCCTTGGTCTTCAGCTGACCACACTCTGTGAACTCCGGCAGCTTCCAAACCCTAACAACGTTGTTCTCCGAGCCGGTGTAAACGAGACCTTTCGATGCGGCGATGGACAAAATCTGGCCGTCCTTTTTGAGGACTGAGGAGATGCATCGGTATGTGGTGTGGAGGTCGTCGAGTTTTGATGGTGTTAATGAGAGAAGAGGGGGGGAAGGTTGGGAGTTGTGGAGGCCGCTGGGAGAGAAGGAGGTGAAGGATAAGCGTGGTGGTGTGCATGGGACTTCTGAGAATGATTGTTCTTTGGTAGAGATACTTCGGAAGAAATTGGTGGTTTGGTTCCCTCTTATCGAGAAAGATGGACTTGGAGATAAATTGGGAGAGTCTAAAGAGGCCATTTTCTTTCTCTCCCTCGCTCAATCCTCTCTCTCTCTCTCTCTCTCTCTCTTGGTCCTTGTGTAAGAATGTGCTCGAGTGTGTGTGCCCCATGGCCCCAATCAACCTGTAAGCTATAGATTTTTTGTGAAAATATCAATAACATCCCCGTAGATTAATGTAATTACGATTGCCCAAATTGCCTAAATTGTATATCTGTCGAGAATACAAAAAAAAAAAGTTTACTTGTTTGTGTGCCTAATTAACCATTAGTGACCACCCTCAACAATTTGAATTGACAAACCTTAGACCAAGCAACATAAGTTATGATGGTGTCATTGCGCAAACTCTGGGACTTGTTCAGATTTAGTATGCCAATCAATTGATTATTATTAATCGAAACCCGAATAAGAGAATTGGAGAATCTTAATTATTATATTTAAATTTCAATCGAAACACAAGCAATTGAGACACAAGGTTCGTTAGATCTCCAAAATTTAAGGTCACCTTGTGTACATCTTTCTAAATGAAGGGGTCTTTCTGAAATTTTGGAGGGACCATTATGCACAGTTTAGCTTCGTCTCTGTGACTCTGTCCATCTAATGGTAGCCCATTTAAGCCCAAGAGCCCAGTCCATGCTAATGCATTTTTCGCTGCACCTGCTTCATTGTAAGCCCATCCTAAAAACAACAGCCCAATTCTGTTTCAAATTACACCCAGCCTTGAGCCCAGCCCAGTACGTGAGTTCTTCATTAATTCGTTAATAATCATTAATTAAATCTACTTAGCTTACCAAAAATAGTTTATTAAGAGTGTGTTTGGATTGACTTAAAAAAAAGTGTTTTTTGAACTTTTGACTTATCATAAGTGCTTTCATAAAAAAATAGTGTTTGTGATAACTTATTAAAAGTGCTTTTAAAAAAGTAAAAACTGTTTTACCACTTAAATAAGCTCAAAAATAAAAGTTAAAAAATATGATTTTTACTTATTCAAAATCACTTCTACTCAACTTTATTTTTTTTTTGTCCCAACCTGTCGACTCTCTCACTCTCCATAGCTCATCTCATCTGGTCTGTCAATGAAACGCTCACATATAACAACTTGTACTTCAATGGCTCTTGGCCAAACAACAACTCTAGAATCACAATCTCAAATGCAAAGGCGTCGGACTTTTGAGTCGCAACCCCACTGGTCAGAAACTGCGGCGACATGCCAATTTCTCCGCAAAGCTCGGATGTCCCAAAATTGCATATTTTCACGTTCAACAAAGGTTCGGTCACGATAATACTTGAACTCATTATATGATTATGAACGAAATTCAAATTCAATCCAGTAGAATTGTGAATGTAATCAAGACCGTGGAATAGATCAATTGCAATCTGGATCCGAGACATCCAATTCGAAAGAACCGTGGAATTAGGGTTTCGAGGGTTTCTCAAACATTCAGCCAAATTTGTACCAAAAATATAATCATATACAAGGTAGATATAATTTCCAAAGATGAATTTGAGTTTTATTGGTGTTTAAATTTGTGAGATTTTTGAATGATGATTGGTTCGAGTTTGTAAACGAGATAGCACTGCGACGAAGAAAGGCGGAGTCGAACTTTTGATTGGATAAATGGATGCGGTGGAGCAAAGCATAACTTGGAAATTTCTCTAGACTGATCTTGGCCTGGGATTTTGGACAGGAACATGATGGTAGGAGAAAAGGATAGACTACAGAAGATAAGACTTTGGTTACCAAATTTTACAAGTTTTTTAACTTCAAATTTAATTTTTATAAAATATTTTAATTTAAGCATTTTTAAATTTAAATGTCCAAACAATACTTTCTCAATAAAAATATTTTTGACAAACACTTATTATAAAAATACTTTTTATATTTTATAAGTCATCCCAAACATAAACTAAATTTTTGTCGACTGCTAGTCTAACCCACAACACACACAACGCGCACGGAGTGAGAGTTCACTGGAAATGAGTACAAAGAAGATGCTAGAGAGAGTACTTTCTGAGCGCAGACCGGCGCAAGTTAGCGAGAAAGAAGACGAGGACGACGAATCGAAGACGAGGAAACAAGTATCGCTGGCCATGAGGACCACGAATCACTTGACCCGAACCGGTTATCTATTGCCCTGCCTGGTTCTCGGTCTCGTCGTCATCGTAGTCTCTTCTCTCATCATTCACTCTGGCGATTTGGTTTGCATTTCTTCCCCTTCAGCGTTCGACCCTTTCTCTCGCATGCGTTTCTTCGGTTTCGACAGCCTCGAGTCCGATTTTGGATCTCTCGGTGTTCCCTGGTGTAAGTGGCTTTAGATTCTATATTCGTAGTCGTGAATTTATGTGTTTTTTGATCTGTGAGGGTTTGTAGTTTTTATTGATTGTCTAATTCTAGGGTGTTGTCAGATCTCAATTAGCTAATGTTGAATCTTTGTGTGGATAGGCATGATTAATTTGTACTTTGTGAGTAACGATACAAATCATGATTAGTATTCAAGTGGATATGCATGATTAGTTCAGAGGTTGTTTTGCTGCTGAGAAAATGTACTGAAGAAAATAGAGCGATTTGAAATTCTTAGCTAGGCTCAATTGATGTTTTAGGTTCACTTTGCAATTTCGATTTTCTTTACAGTCCTAGTATTGGAAGATTTGGATAATTGTGTGTGTGTGATTATTGCAAATTTGCAACAGTCTACATGCTTCTATTGAGCGAGGAAAGAGAGCACACATTTACTGTCCATTTCACTTGAGAATTTAGTAATCATAAAAGTTACCGAGGACCACTGTGTTGTTTACTGATAGAGTATTACACTGCATTGATGATGTGGAATTGTGGCTCTCCAATTGAACAAATAGTAGTTCAAACTTCTAACTGATTTTCCTTGAGTTTTAATTCTATACCATGCTGCCAATGTGGTGTGAATGGTTATTATGTGTACATCTTATGGAATTTGAATTGTCGAAGAATGTTTTAGAAGAAAATTTTGTTTGGAAATTCATAGAGGAATGTGACGGTCATGGTAATGTCCTCATTGTCACGAATGGTTGTGCAAGATTGAAATTGCAGGCATTTTACTAATTCTGAAATTGATCCTGTTCCATTACTTGTGGTGGTGGCTTTTTCTTTAGTGCTTCCTTTCAAGATGTTTTTTACTTTTTTAGCAAAAAACAGAATCACGACATTTAGTATCTTTGAGTGATTCATATGTCCATTCATTGATACTCTTAAGTAAATTCATGCATTTTTTTTTCCAAAGTATTTTCTTGTTAAATGCAACGGCCAATCTGGTTTGTGGATTTATGTTATCTTTAAAGCATTTCTTTGTCAACTCGGCTGTTTGCTGCTGTTGTATTTTCAAAATGATTCCTGCCTACCCCCAATCCTCCAAAAAATGGAAAAGAAAGTAAAGGAATTAAGTCATTTTGTTCTTGCAGTCTATGCCCATTAATTTTGTATCTTTGTCAAAAGGCAGACCGAAACATGGAAAAACTGTTGAATGGACAAATAAGGATTTACTCCAAGGTCTGGAAGAGTTTGTGCCAATATATGAAACACGACCTATCAAGAACAACACGTATGGGATGGGTTTTGACCACAGTTTTGGGCTGTGGTTTATTGCTCGATGGCTCAAGCCCGACCTGATGATAGAGAGTGGTGCTTTTAAGGGGCATTCTACTTGGGTCTTGAGGCAAGCAATGCCAGACAAACCAATTGTGTCTCTGACACCCCGCCATCCTGAGAAGTACCTTAAGAAAGGGCCAGCTTATGTTGATGGGAATTGCACGTACTTTGCAGGAAAAGAGTTCGTTGATTTTGGGAGTGTTAACTGGGGAAGTGTGATGAAGAAACATGGTGTCACAGATCTCAGTCGGGTTCTTATCTTCTTTGATGACCACCAGAATGAATTGAAAAGGTAAGTCATATTTGCGGTAATAATTACTATCGTCTTCCTAATTTCACTGCTTAAAACAGTATGGCACATGTTTGTGGGTTATAAACGTATGGTTGGCTACTTTTTTTATGCCTTACATTACTCACCACCGGCTCCGCTGATATTTAATGTGTTTCCTTTTTAAATGCATAATTTTATGGTAGACTGAAGCAGGCACTAAAGGCTGGCTTCAAGCATCTTGTTTTTGAGGACAACTATGATACTGGAACTGGTGATCATTATTCCTTTAGGCAGATATGTGATCAATTTTATATAAGAGGTGCGTGCTCTCTCACTTTGCTGTCAATAGTCTTGGCACGTCAAGCATGGATAATACCTTGCATTCTAGGATTTGCACATAATATGAAATGTATGGCTGTCCCCTGATTCTATTGGGAATCTACTTGGCTCATTTTCTAAACCTGGAACAGACACAATGGTTGGCCTTCCATGACCGTCAAGAAGCTCTGTGATTCTCAAGAACCCTTGAAATGTTTCCAGGAAGGTTGCTTGGTTCAATTTTTAACCTACTAGATAGCTGCAACCAGTTCAAGTAGCTGACCTCATACTTAGGATGACAAAATTATTAATCTTAGTGGACGAGTGTTTGTTAGTCTGCGGATGTTTGGCCCATTGTTATTCTTCAAGCATTTGCTCCGAAATCTTTTTCTGTTCAATTATCTTGATTGCTTGAAGTAATTTTAATGATGATGTTCTTTTTCAACAGGAGGTGGCCATAGCTGCTTTAAAGATAGTGATGAAGCTAGGATAAGATCAAGAAGGAAGAAATTCTGGGACAAGGCTGTGGACATAGAAGAACTTTGTGGACCAGGTGAAGCGTGGTGGGGTGTCAGGGGGCAGATGCGGGATGATTTTAACCACAGTAACAAGGCAATTACCTACACACAACATTTTCAGAACAGCAGGTTTGTAGAATCTGTGCTAGACGTTTATTGGGAGCTCCCCCCAGTGGCCGGTCCTTCACTTACTCATCAAACGAGATATGATCCAGCTCGGGTGTCCAGTCCTATTGTCGAAGATGGCAGATTTGGGTTGTTCCAGAGGCTTGGTTTATCCAGACTCGAGACTTCTGTATTCAATGGATATACGCAAATGGTACATATTCAGATATCTAAACCAGAATCTTAAAGTTGTAAGATTTTATCAGAGTGAGTTTTTAGGTTGCCACTGTATAGAAACATCGAATCTGTCAGTATTATGCACACTCCTCTACTCATGGCTGGTTTTTTCTTTTATAAAGAGGAGTTGTTGACGCCCTTTCGGAATCATGGGTTCCGATTTGTGGTGGACTGTGCGAGCATTGTGCGTTTCTGTTGTGTATATTCTAGACAAGGTACGACTCAGCCACATGATTTTACAATCCGATTCTTTTCGCTGGTTTTCTTATTTGGAAACAACCCCAGGTGGTATGCGATACGTAAAGGAAGAGATCAATGACGGGTTTGCTACTGCAAAAATTGAATCAGATTACTCTTCTATGCATGGCATACTGGGAGCTAGGCAACAAGCTTGAATTGTGATGTTTCACAATTCAATTGGCACTATTCAAAAGATTAGAATACTATCATTAACGAAACGAAGCTAAGATTCATCAAAATTAGAATACTCTAATGGTTGATTATAGTAGTTCTCAAAGACCTCTAAAGCAGTAAAAGATACGAAAATTCATCAATTTGCACAGGATAGGAATACCATAACAAGTGTATAAAAATTAGAATGTTTCTATTAGATAGTCTGTCTTGACAATGTCATATTATATACATTCAGACATGCAATTATCCATAAAAGTTTAATGTAAATAGTGTATAAAAAATTAAAATTTTATGTACAACTATGAGACAAACTGTTCTTTAAATATAGGTTAGTACTACCTAAATAAAAATTTGTGTAAGAATTAGAACATGACTTGCCTAAGCCCCTTGTTTCAGTAAATTGTAGGCTTTCGGTATATAACTTAGGTTTGGCTGAAATATTAGCAGTGGTCACTGTTAGTATTAGGAAAGAGGAATTGGAAAAAAAAATGGTGGGCCCATCTTATCCCTCTTATACCTATGTTTGGATACACATTTTAGGCGCAATATTATCACCTAGAAATAATACTGGCCGGTTGAATAGCAAGCACTCCATTTTACAGATAATTTAAGTACAAAAATACATATTCAGAGATGATACAACAACCATACATCTGGATTTCTCCAGTTATGTCTTCTGCCTAGAAGGAAGTTTTTCATCCATGAAATACTACAAAATCTAAACTGCTATCAAGATTCTGGAGCAGAAAGCAAACTTAACACCCTTTGGCGTTTTAATGAAATGCTTATGATGTTTTGCAGGTGATTAATGTGCTAGTTTCGATTCTTGCACTTCTCCATGGCCCTCGGAGCTGCAAGCAAGAGAAACAATCAAGTTATTTCCAGCCGAATCTAATACACCCTCAATGCGATTTGGTACGCCAAATCAAGATAGGAGTCACAGAAATGCATAAATTTAAGTTTATGGCACATGCTATGTTCCAGTAGGTGGGTGCATACCTAGCCCGATTGCCTCTGAGCCTTTCATGATCCTTAATCTTGAGCATGAGCCTGTGAACATCCTGTATCACAATAACAAAATCAACCTGTAAATTTTACAGCTAAAAACAAGGACATTATGATACATACTAATAGCTGATAGTACCAAATCATATCTGAAGCTTCAGATCAAGCTCACCAAACTACAAATGCAAAGAAGTAACAATAAACCAATGCTTAACACATTCTGCTTCTATTTCAGGCTATCAGGAAAACAACCTCTCTGGTTTTAGGGTAAGACTGTGTACATCTAACCCTTCCTTGACCCCACAATGACAGGATCTTTGTGTATTGGGTATGATCTTTTTATCAGAAGCAGGATTACTCAATATTGGATTTATATTATCACACCTCATTTAGTTAAAATAATTGTGTGCAGTCCAATATAAGCAAGGTTAATTGCAAAGAACTTACTCCCAAGGAACATCACCAACAAGCATCCAATCACCATCCTTGTCTTCATATGTTAGCACATACTCAGAGCCGTGGAGAAGATCCATTAAGCGACTCTCACTAAGTCCCTCTCGTCCTGGAAGCCCATGAGAACCGCACTGCCCTGAACCAGTCAAGCATCAATACAAGTCAATCCACATTAGGATATGTTACTGCAGTTCATTGAACACTCATTGAGAGTAGATCAGTCAAAATGCAACATAATGCATAAATAAGACCAACTGGATCAATTCCAACTAGCCTTTCAAACGAGTACTTTTTGTAATCAACTCTATAGCCTCTTCCTAATGTTCAATACAAGAATACAACATTCCCTGAGACGTTAATTTTGTCAATGTAAAGGTCCATAACATTCACAAGGCGGACACTTATATCAATTTGAAAACTAGTGAATTATCCTCTTCAAAACCAACATCTTCCACCTCCAATGGACAATGTAAAATTGTTTAGGGAAGAATGATTTCCAAAGGACTACAGAAATAACAATTGCTAATAGATTGGAAAACTGTCACTTTATGTGCAGACATAATCCATAAGTCTTTGATGTTATGTTAGGCAAACGATATGATTCTAGCTAGAAGGTAATCTCAAATCATACAATATCATTTCTATCCAAAACCAAACATTTCATAACTTTTTTGGATTGAAAGCTGATGAGGAAGAGAGAGAGGCGGGTACCAATGGTAAAGCAGCTGAACATCTTCTCAAGAGCGGATGAAAGTTCTGCATAGTTGCAGTAGGTTTTGAGGTCAACCTTCCTCAAGTATGGAGCACCATCCATGCTAACCTTAACATAGATGCATCCTGATCCTGATTTCCCATCAGGGATATCACTGTTCTTCGATAAATTGGTGACCATGGTGTTCTTTCGGAAAGATCGAATTGGTGGCCATCCTACCACCTGTGCCCTGTTTTGGAAACGTCAAATTTTATTGCTTAATGTCACACATATCTTTGGCCATATAAGGTGTATCAGTACAACTGGGAAGCTTAGTATGGTGGCAAAAAGTAGCATAGATACCCTTAATTCTGACTCACAAGTTAATATACAAACTTCATAATTGATTGCTGAGAAATAGAAAAAGTAAAGGCATGAAGTTGAGTTATTGCCATGAAAACAACGCAAAAACTCAAATTAGCACAACTGATTGGTCGCATATTAGGACCATTTGAGAGCATGTTACCCTCTGCTTGGATCCAAAAAAATAAATCCAACCCTATTAACCAAAGAATGCAAGGGAAATAAACTAAAAGTAGGAGGATATGTCCAGGAAATCAAAGCCGTATATGAATAGCCATAGATATTAGGAAAAAACATTTCACACATGATAACCCTCTTAAGAAATCATCACTCCAGATAAACAAGTACAGGAGAGAATTCGAGAGGTTAATTAAAAAGAAGCCAAAGATAATCTTACTTAGCAGCAGGAGCACTACTATTATCATTTGAGGGAGAGGTCTTCTTCTCTTCAATTGGCTTTTGTGGAGAAGGAACACCAGCATCTTTCATAGCAGGCCCAGCCAAACATGACTTGTGAGTATTGTTTTTTTCCAAGAGATTATTCCCACATCTAGGAGAGAACAAAACAGCACCTTTGGCCAAATCAACCTCAGATCCACCATTCATAGTGAGAGCCCATTTTTCAGACCCATCAATAGCATCAGAGAAACCCCTCTTAGCCCCAGAGACAAAGTTCTTGAGATGGCTAAGTAAATACCCATCAGGCTCATCCTCCAAATCTTTCCCAAAAAGAGACATCCCCAGCCCAGCCTTCCTTTCAGGGGACTCACTACCTGGCAACCCAAGCCTCAACTCAGTTTCCTTGAGGTTGAGAACATTGTTGTTCTCATATTCACCTGTGAGAGTTGAGGAAGAAGAAGATGAAATCTTGTCAGAGCTTCTTTCCATTGAAGAAGTCTCTGATAAGCCTATGTAATCATGTTCCAACGGTACAGACATCAAACTTTGTAGCACAACTACACACTCAGAAAACCTGGGATTTTATCAAATGAATAAGAAGAAATAGTTTGAAGAAAAAAGTTAAGTTGATGCAGAAAAGAAGCTTCTTCGGCCTTTCTGTAGCGTTCTGTTTTCTTCAATTCCTAACCCCTTTATAATATTGAAGCAAAGGTAAGGAAATTTTTGGAATAACAAAAAGTGGAGGAATAACATTCTGGTTACCTTTAAGCACAATAAAACAAGAATTTGGAGTACTTTTTACACTAATAACAATCCCCAAAACCCTTTATAGAATGGCAGATAAGGAAGACAAAGAAATTATGGAATAGCAGAAGTGGATGAATAAGTTCTAGTTACTTTCTTTCAAGCATAATAAAACAAGAATTCAGAGAGTACTTTTTACACTAATACCAAAAGCAATGTCTTGCCAAAAAAAAGAAAAAAACAGAGAACACCACAAAGAAAAAATCAACCCCCAAATAAAAGAATATAATTCATAACATAGGAGTTAATAATCCAACTAAGCCCTTCGAGCTTCTGTTTTTTAAATGAATCTAAAAAATTATTCAAACTCAACTAAACTCAAAACGAGTCGAACCTTTACTCGATTATCAGCCATACATACAAACCATAAAATAGTTAAATACAACCCACTGCTTTACATGTAATGAGCTAGATTTTGAGATATGCATCCATAAAATAGTTTTTGCACAATAAAATGTTGAAATAAAATCATTTTTGAAAAGAACAATCAGTAGCAAGTCTAATTGAGTGATTTCGAATTGCCTCCAAAGGGAATCTTGTCCTAATTAAAAAGGAAAAAAAATAAATCTATTTATTCAAGGAAAGAGGTAATATAAAGAATTCAGATGTTAACTTTTGAATGATCACATGATTAATTAAATCAACAAACAGACAAAACAGAAACATAAATTTTCACCACTTCTCTTTCATTTTATTCATAATAATGTTTTCTAGGACTCAACTTTATGAGTGTGCTGCAACATGTCTTTAGTCGGATTATATCTCTCGCCTTATTAAAATTTTTCTTTTTGAGAGTTCAAGTTTCTCAATAATAAAAGCATAATTAGTTGATAAGATAGGCATCAATTTGATTATTTGAAACAACCACATCCAAGTTTTTTATATAAATTATAATCCCCACCAAACTCAGAACAAACATAAATTTAAAGGAGTTTACTTCCAAACCCCCTAAACCTCAATACCAAACACACCCTATGTGCATTACTCTAGTCGCTGCCAAGGATTTCCTGTTACCCAAAAAATAAAAAATCATGAGTTGCATGGATTAATAAATAGTACATAGTGGGGCCCAACACAGATGTTTTTGAGTTTGTTTTTTTTTTTTTGATCAGTGTTGAGTTGATAAGTGTTTTTTTGTCACCTTTTTCAATCCGGCATACGTACCGACCAGTCACTGAGAATCACCGGCAAACCTTTTATTTATTATATGTTTATCGTTTGTTCTACTTTAATCAACTCATCACTAACCTGTACCGAACCCACTTTAAAATGCGCCCTGGCACACGGCGGATGATAGACAAAGTGGAATCGCACGGAATCGGAGACAGAGAAAGGAGAGAAAAAAGCAGAAGATGAAGAAGAAGCATGCATACATACGCACAAGACAGTGATTGATCGTTCCAACACAACGTTGTCTCATCTTACGATTCTTTCTCTTTTTTGAAATTTTCAACTCTTAGAGGCAAAAATTTCCTCAGATTTGCCAATTTTGATTGCTAGCTGTTAGAAGATTTTCTCGGATTTGTGTCTGATTTTCTCAGAAAAATTTCGCCTTACTCGAATCGAATCAAATC
>CM042192.1:2119857-2154088 GCA_023539305.1 Ilex asprella
GAGCATTTTTGGTATTTTAGATTAATTTTTTTTGTTAGAAATAGTATTTTAATGGTAGGGGTGTTAGTGATGTTTAAATATAAACTAGAATGGGTGTCATCGAAGATTTAAAAACTAGAGGGGGTGTCTTTGAAGATATGATAAATTAGAGGGGGTGTGGCTGAAGTTTTCCCAAAATAAATTTATTATTAATATTTGAAAAAATCTCAATATTTTCGTTTTAAGGCTCAAAATGTCTGGATCCGCCCAGTAATCAATCCAAACTCTGGGGAGCTTTCAGCTCTTGGGCCTACATTAAATAACCAGGAACCCATTACTCTGCAGCCGCCGTTGCAGCCTGCCGTAAGTTTCATGAAAGCTTAGCAAATTGCAACAGCAAAGATGAAACACTTTAATATTTGTCTATTCCAATCTCTGTACGTGTGTGATTAAGCCAACGTAATGGTCTTTACATGAATTATTGTTGAAGACATACATCTCACAACTCAAAGTTACAAGTGTAGTCATCGTGTGCTACGTATAATGAATAATATGAAAATTTTGTTATTTATAATACCTTAGTATCGGTGTGATACTTTATTTTTAATCGAGCTAAAAAATATTAAACAAGTGGTGCATACATTAATTTAGACACTACTATTCGTTGAAGGAAAAAAAAAAAAACTTAATCACTCAACTTAAGTTCGTCAACAACCCTGGCACCCCCACTTATGTAAATACATGCATACAAAGATGTCAGGGATTCCATGTTTGGAATGGTGGAAGACATTAAGGTTGTTTCGAGTTGGCTTAAAATCTTTATTTTTTTTTATTTTAGAGGAAAAGAAGCCTCATTTGGACCCAGGCTTATCGGACAGCTGGACAAAAATATTTTTTATCAATACCAAGAAAAAATTGAAAAATAAAACTTCAAAGGAAAATTCGATTTTTTCAAAACTATTTTAAACTGTTCAAAGAACTTTTTTAACTCTGATTTTTTTATTTCATTTTTAAACCTTTTTTTTGTACAAAAAAAAATCATTTTCAAACGGGTCCATTATTATTTTTAACACAATTTCACCTGTATGGCATAAATAATTTTGGAAAAGAGCTAGTACAGTTGGGTAAAGGTAACTCTTGGTTTGTCCAGAGCCCCTGAAGCTGACAAAAACCATCTACCTTCATGAAGCATCTTTCAATTCATAAACAAGGAATGAATTATTGGGGGATGGCCTAACTCTAGCAGCATCTATATCATACAATAATGGGAGCAAAGCCTGTGGTCACTGGATGGTCCTGTATCAACCAGTTAAGAAAATTAAGGAGTAAATATTGAATGCAACGGTGGTACCATGTCACAATTGATGACATGGTATCACTAACTAATAATAAAACCCTAAATGAAAAAGGTGAACCCCACTTGGACTTACATGGCGGGAGGGTGGGAAGTTATTTGCTTACATGACAGATTAGTTATTAATTTTTATAGGGTCTATGTGCTTATTTGTTTTAGTATTATTAGTTGGTATCACCGTTATAATGAATATTTTCTCGAAATTAAGGGTAGGTCCTCAAATTTGGCCCTGCAAGGTTCATTGTCAAGATTCAATCATCTAAATTGTGTACCTTAATTGAACCAAACACTAGGCACATCATCATTCCAAATTTTGAGGCTTTGCAGCTTGTTCCATCGTCCTGACGCCAATTATATTTTGCCAATCTGGTAACGGATGGCACTGTCAGCTTCTCACCAAAGAGCTAGTAGTGGGCATCTTTTTCATTTCTATTTACTCTGCAAATGAAGGAATTGAAAGGTTAAGAATGATTTGTTTTTCTTCTTGAACATATTGCTAGCTTTGCCATTTAAATGGCTAATTGTTCAACAAACAATGCTAGGAAGAAAGCACAAGCTGCATTGTTTAAAGAACATTGGTATGCCCTAATACTTCAAAAGACAATGACGGAAACCTAACCCTTTTGTGACAAGAGGTTGTAAACTTGGATTATGCCAGGCATTCAATGAGTAGATAAATCTGACGGACAGAACATTGTCTGGGTTAAATGAGCCGTGGTTCACCTTCCAAACTCCGTAGTGTAAAAAACCACTACCTAAGCACCCTTTTGCTAGTCAGGTCTTAACAAAAAGCATCTATCAGATCATACTAAACTATCATTAAAACCATGAAGTGATACAAATTCAATAAGATACATTCTAGTGAGACGGATTTTAGATTTTAGCAGATTCATTTTATCGAATGATCCACCCCATGATTTCCCCTGGAGTGTAAGAAATGCACCCCTTTCATATGGCATAATTGAAAGGTCATGAAAGCCCCAAATTTCTTCATCTACCACCTATTGGAAATCACACACATCAGAAGTTGATAAACTACATATATTTTTAGCCAATTCGTCTAGGTAAGGCTTCACTAGTGATATCTCGGAAATGGTAGCTCAGGCTTTCCTTTTAAAGACAATTTAGAGAGTAATCAAACCATGCAGTATCATACCAACGCAGATATTAGAGATACCCCATCCATGTTTCATCAATCTTTCAAACATTCAATCTGGATCATCACCATAAGAATCTGATCAATTTCAACTTTATTGAAGTCTGATGGATGTACATACATTCCGTGATAAACCATCTCCCTTCATACAAACTAAATATGACAATGTTCTCAGTGCAAGATATTTTGAAATCTATTGGATTACAAAAAGTGTTAGAAAGGTGAAAAGGATTTTGGAAGGAAAGGGGTTCATGAATACCTAAGCTGTCACAATATGATGATGGAAACCCAACCACAGTATATTGGAAAGTGAGCTACTGAACACTATCGATGTGGGCTTTTAACTTTGTACATGTGCAAAGTGTTTGCAATGTTTAATTAGCATCGGCTACATACAAGCATGCAGACAATTCAGTTGGTTGATGACAAATTGAGATATATCTCTCGGGAAGATAAGAGGATGTCGAGCAGACCTCTAAATCAGGCACCGAGGAGCACATTGAACTAGAACTCAAATGAAGCGGAAGAGTTTGATTTTTGAACTGTGTCCATAATGCTTAGGATCATATGAAAAGCATCTGATATTCTCAGAAGCCTATTTTGAGGTACTTGGAAGTATAGTACACCAGAATTCCATGGCTTGGGATTTGAATTGAAGTCTAATGTAGCTTTAAATGTTAAAAAATATTGCACTTCCCAAGTTCTGAGTTCCATTTACTTAGACAGAAAAACAATTACAGAGAAATTTATTGGTATATTATAATAATTTACATATAAGTAACCAAACCGTCGATATGTCCGAGTGGTTAAGGAGACAGACTCGAAATCTGTTGGGCTTTGCCTGCGCAGGTTCGAATCCTGCTGTCGACGTTTTTTTCATTTGCCCAATTTTATCCCATAAGGCTAATATCGTCTTTGTAAGGATAGAATATATCCTAGAGCTTCTGTTTTAGGATAAACTATATTTTCTACCCTCAAAGTACACCTAATTTTTGCTAGATCTCTAAACTATCAATTAAAATAATTAAATCCTTAATTTTTAAGTTATATTTTCAATTAAGTCCTCTACGAGTCAAATTCATTAATAATTTTAGAGGAAAAGAGTTACCTGAGCATAGCGTAACCTCCAGCTTCTATTCTATTTTTTTACGAGACCAAGATTTTATTTATCCAACAAAATTTATTATCAAAAAAGAGCGATTGAATCAAAATATAATAATCTTGAATGAACCTTTGTAACCTCGAGTTTCAAGAAATAGAATTCATCCTTAGTATAAAATGTTTCATCACTGATAATTTGATTAAAAGAATATTAATGAACCTATTTTAATAGCAGAATAAGAACGAGATAGAACTCAAAGCAGACAGAGTCCTACGTGCTCATTATGCACTCTCTTAGAGCAATTCTAAGGGATTCTATAAAACACATTTTTTAGCTATTTTACATAGATAATCTTTGAATATTAGTTTCAAGGGACTAGCTATTTTCCATTACCACCATTTGGCTAGCTACTCCTGGCTAGGACAAAAACGCTAGCTACTCTGATTTTTGCACCAACAACACCCTAAATGGTGCGCATTTTACCAATCTCATTGCAAATATGATCGTTACAAATATGATAATTATTAATATGACCGTTGAAAAATTCAAATTTTAAAATTTTGATTTTTGTGACCGTTATAAATATGACCGTTATTAATAAAAATAAAAATTTTAAAAATTTTTATGACGTGGCGTAACACGTTAATTTGTGCTGTCATCGATATAGTGATGACATGAACTACATAGTATTTTGAATTTTAATAATTAATAGTTAGTTAAAGTTAGTTATAGTGGTTAGTTAAAATAGATAGTATAGTTGGAATGAATTTAAAAAATTAATTAATTAAAATAAATAATATAATAAAAAATTATATTTTTATTAACTAGTTTACATATCAGTCATAGAGTTACTGTTAGACAGTTAGACTTCTTAATCGTCTTTAACCCGACGTCACTGGAGATTCAACTTATATTTGTATTTTTTTGGTCAAAATTATATATTTGAGAATAATTTTTAAGTACAAATTTTAAGGATGTAAATTAATTATAATTCACCCTTTGTTTTATTTTAATTTTTTTCCGGTCATCTTGTTCGCGTCCATGGAGTCTTCTCTCCGTTCAACTCTCTGAGTCTCCGATTCCTATCACCCTACCCCAACAGTCAACACCCACCAGAAGAACCTACGTTCCCGTACGGTGCGTCACAAGAGAAAACCGTGGGCCCACTCGTCATTGACCGAAGTAGTCAGCACAGAAGCAATCCAATCCGTCCAAACTCTAGTATACAGAGAGTCGGCGACTGCTTTGAGAGAGAGAGATGGAGAGAGAGCATCTGAATTACTCTCTTCTGCAATTATTGTAGAGCCAAAGAAAGAAATAGAGAGGCAAACCCTAGCTTCATCATCCTCATCGTCTTCGTCGTCGTCGTCATCATCCTCATCGAGTAGTAGCAATTCTTCACCACCGGAAGATGCTTGAGTTAATTCATACCGAAGATTACTACCTCCGTGGCAATCTCTCACTCTCTCTCTAGACATTGACATGTCTGCTATGCTGAAAGAACAGTAGGTTAAAGTTTTCTCTTTGATGAAGGTATAAATCATTTGACTTATTTAGCTGTTCAATTGATAGTATAGCTGACTTGGTATGTTGTAGTTGTTATTTATAATTTGTTTCCTTTCCTGATTTTGGTATTGGCCAGGACTGTCTGTTACTTCAATACGAAGCAGAACTGGATACTATTCTCGAGTTTCTCATCTGGCGATTCTCTATTTGGGTTGATAAACCTACACCAGGAAATGCTCTTATGAATTGGAGATACAGAGACAGCCTGCCATTGTAACGAGAGGAAAAGGTAAACACTTCTAAGTTCTAAAGGTGTCCTATGCTGCTTGTTAGCTGATGCTTATGATAAATGCTTGATTGTCATCGTATTAGTCAACACACTTAAACTACAACTTGAAAATTAGTTAGGTCAGAGTCATTTGGTAGATTAGACTCCCTGTATTAAATTTGTGAATGACTGACTAGTGACTACCTCCTGGTCTCTAATGAACTTATCAGGTTTTCATTTAGAATAGTGGCACATGCCAAATATTCCCCATAATTATTATTTTTTCTCCTTTCTTTTGCCAATCCCCTGGCTAGCGACCCATGGTGGATTGCCGGAAAGACCCTTGCTTTCGGAGGCACAGGGCCAGGTGAGGTGACATTCTCCATAATTACTAGATGTAGAGATCAGCTAAAGTATAGTAAATTTTATACTCTATGTGTGTATTGAAGACTGAATTCTGCATAGATACGGTGACCTACATATATCCAAGATACACTTTAAATGGTTATGAATCATGGCATATGCAGTATGAAGTATACATTTCCATCAATTCATGAGAGAATATTGGGTATTGTATGGTGATCATGTTCAGCCGCGAAAGCTTGCTCATTAGGTAGTCATGTTTTACGTATCCTGTAGTCATGTTGACTTACTCATATGGATATATTTGTTATTTTTTTATTTTACACAACCTCTAAGTTTCCATGGGTCAGAATTACAGGTTGTGATTTTTAGTTGTCGTTGTAGTAGTGGAAATGTGCATGTAAACAACTTTTCTAATTTGATATACTTCAGTTTAGTAGGTTTCACTGTCCCCAAGGACTGACTAAGAGTTTTTATACTTTCTACCCAAGAATGCAATCATGAATTGTATGTGATGAGTAGGCAAACATAATATCCCCTTAAGTTATACTGGTAGTCTTTTCCATTTTAAGGTGTGCTTCCTCCAACTTATTGACTAATGCATATGTAACCTTTGAGACTGACAAGCGTTTACTCTTTCTGCCTATAATTACGGGTAAATTTATGCTCTCACCGTCTAACCTCTTGGTGTTGCTGGTGAAGTTGGTTGGTGATTAGGGTGTTGGGATTCCAAAAGATTGTTACAGAATGCAAAAAACTGTTTATAGAAAAAGTTTTTTCTTCATGACACAGAGATAAAATTGAGTGAGTATGTGTGCAAAACAGAAGTAGCCCCTCAAGGAGCGCGATTTGTTCACCTATTGTTTGAATCTTGTTAGAGACTTAGAGTAGAATGGAACAGCTTCATTTGATAGGCTTTTTGCAGTAATATTTGTTATTTCGGGATCTACTCTTATACTTAACAGCTTCTCTTGACAGCCTTTTAGGGTGCAATTTGTTCTTTCAATCATGTATTTGTCCACTCTATCTACTTAGGTACTTAGGATATGACTTCTTTTCTTGGGTTTATCCCCAGTCAGGACAGGTTTGGAGGGACCTGGACTTACAGTACCTCAAAAGATATGGTACTGTATTGCAACTGTTGATGGTCAGTATATCTGGTCTTTTGAATCTTCGAGTGTCCTAAGAGGAGTATTATGTATTTAATATTTTGGAGAACTTAACAATTTATCATTTATGCATGTCAAACTGGTGCATGTATGGGAGTCTTATTGAGAGAATTCTACAAGCAAGACTTGTCTATGGAACTCTTCATATGAACTGAGCTGTTAGCTTTGAATACATGAATCGTCAGTTAGTCTGGAATGAATTCTCGTTAATTTCCTTTTTCCTAGTCATTGACATTAGAAGTCAAACACAAACAAAATTTCAAGAAAGTACGAGTTACAATTTCATTGGCCTGGGGCAGACACATAAGAGGACCATTGCCTCCCCCAGGTTTTGAAATGTCGTAACAAGATTCTAACTTTTTTTGCATAACAGGAACACTCCAATTTTTGTCAACACCCCCCTTTTTGGCCAACCGACCCATTAGTGTAATGTACGAGTATATGCCCATATATGTACACGTGCATATTCCTTGTTAGCCTTGCACCACCCTAATTTTTAGTGAAGTTGTAAACACTGAAGAAGAAATTTTACCAAACCAAGCAGAACATGAAATGGTGGACTGCCTGCTTTTCGATTAGTATCTAGGCCTGTATCTTATTCCAACTTCTGCTTCAGGAAATAAGTAATCTCACTTTCTACTAGCTAAGTATTCAATTGTGGTTTGTGGAGTGCGCCATATTGCATTAGGTGAAGTAATAACCCATGTTGATTGTTTACATGAAGGATCAATATGTAGTTCATAATGGAAGTTTTCTACAAATTCATGTGTTGCATGACATTGTGCATTGAAAGTGCAAAATTTTCTGAGGCGTTGAATCTTTCCTCCTCCATGGATTTATATTTATGGAGTCGTGCTGATGGTGCAGGAAATGTTGTTGCTGCTTCTTCCTCTTCTCAATTCATCATCAATTAAAAAAAAAAAATTCGTCCATTCTCTAAGGATAAATCGTCAAGTTCTTCAGGGGATGAGACTTTATGCCCCATCTGCCTGGCCAATCCAACCACTCCTTTTTTAGCATTACCTTGTCAACACAGGTGCACGACTGTCTTCAGAGTTGTTACTTTTTATCGGCTTCTTGCTTTTAATTTAAGACTCAAAGGGTGTAGATCAAAAAGGAGATTCGAAGACAACCTTCCCCGGCACCTCTTTTCCTCCACCTCTGACTGAAATCTAATGTCACTGTTCAATGGTGAATAATTTTAATGTTTTATTGCCGCATGATTGTTTGTAACTTAAACTAATATCTGGTACTGCATAAATGTCTGTTCAATGACCTCTAAAAACTTATCCAAAATATTAGCTTGAATTTTCACAAGCATTAATGCAAGCCAACCACTGTTTCAGACACCATTTTTACCGACACATTTGGCATTATCTTGATTTCTGAAATAACTTGTGGTTAAGTTTCTTTTAACAGTTGTGTATTCGAACACGGTGTTCTGCATCTCCGTCTTTTCGGTGCTACCACGCAACGGGATGGTGGTTTAACTAACAAATGTTACTCCCACAATGATTATCCACAAGAAGAAAAAAGAGGGTAAAGAGGAAAAGTACAATTACGAAGAATGTATAAGAAATGCCTGAAGGTGACATTACCATTGTATTGAGATTTTTTATTTTTTTGGTTGTGTCAAAGATTAAGGGTGTCTGGGTCATTTTACATCTGTCTCGATTAATTCTTTCGGTCTGGTTAAACGCAAGTCATTCACGTCACGACTAAGGTATTTATGCGGAATAATTTTTTCATGACCTAGTTCTAAGGGGATTTCAAGATTTGATTTCAGGATGTTTGAATTTATAATTTGTCTCTATATCTCTTCAACTACCTTTTGGAATAATGTGAAGCTTTTTTTCGATCCTTGGAGAGGTCAAACTTGATCTGTTTTAGTATACTTCGACCTGAGTGGTCCCTTATCGGTGGCTTTGGAGCCGGAAGCAAAGTCGAAAGTACCTCTTTCTTATGTACCAAAAAAAAAAAAAAGTACCTCTTTCTTGGGAAGCTGCCTTACATATATTCACTAGTGAGATGTCAATTTTTATAGTTACTTTTCCATTGAGACAACGAGTTAGCACTAACCCATTATAAAATCTGAGATCCTGAGTTTAAATCTACTCTTGAAATGGTCCGAAGGGATTTAAACCAAGGTAATTTGATGTAGCATTGATAAATTAAAAGCAATGTTTTTTATGTGTTAATCAGGTAAACTCCATCTTTTCAATTTTTTTTATGTTTTGGTAAGCTGATTGCTAAGTTCGATAACTTTTTAAGTGATATAGTCGGTGCTCGAACAACAATGTTCGTGTACACTAAAATTTTATCCAATTTCAAATGTTAAATGAGGTGACACAATATTAATCTTTCGATGACTAGTGAAAAATAATGAGATATACTAATCTAGCTATTTTCATTGATTTGATATAGAAAATTTATTAAGAGTTTAGACGAATATTGTAGAATTGTTGGCGTTCTGGGAGGTGGGCTTTGTGCAATTAATGTATATATTCTATATGGAACTCGAATAATTCGGACTTTGATTAAGTGGTCAAATACTTACTGTACCTACAAGACATAATCTAACTCACACGAGCATTTTTATGCTGCAATATTGGATTTGTTAGAATATGTGTGGCTCATATTTGTTGTGTGCATAATAGCAATGAGGCAGATGCCGGAGTGGAGTTTGTGATAGTATCTGCTTTGCAGAACGCTAATTAGTTGGGGGTGCGGAGGCAACGCCTCCGCGGTACGGTACAAGGGTATTTTAATAAATACTGTATTATGATTTTATAAATACTGATGATGTAACCCTACTTTGAAATAATGAATAAAACCACCGCTTACTCCTCGTGGATGTAGGCACATTGTCAAACTACGTAAATCTGTGTATTATCTTTCTCTTGTTATTCACTATAATTGCTGCACGATCAGAACAATTGGTATCAGAGCCAGACTACGATGCCCGAGATTTCTTCTGTAAAATTCAATATGATGAAGTTCGATAGAACTAGGAATTTCGGATTATGGCAGAGGAGAGTGAAGAACTTGTTAGTGCAGCAGGGCATGGTGAAAGCGTTATATGGAAAACAACCGACAAGAATGGACGACATGGATTGGAAAGAATTGGAAGCGAAGGCTGTGGTGACTATTAGGCTTTGTCTGGCTGATGACGTGATGTATCACGCCATGGATGAGGAATCACCGGCAGAGATTTGGTTGTAACTGGAAAGTCGGTATATGTCCAAGTCCTTGACGAACAAGCTCTATCATAAGCAGAAACTATATGGTCTTAAGATGTCAAAGGGCTCGAATCTGAGCCAACATATCAACGTGATTAATCAGAGCATCAGCGATCTGAAGCAAGTTGATGTGAAGTTCGAAGATGAAGACAAAGCGTTGATGTTGCTGAATTCCTTACCGACGTCTCCTACGTACGAGAATTTAGTTACGACTCTGATGTGGGGGAAAGAAACTCTCGAGCTAGAGGATGTCATAGGTGCTCTATTAGATTTTCAGTAACGGAAGAAAGCCAGAGATGAGGCTTCACAAGGTGAAGGGCTTGTGGTGAAAGGTAACCAGGAACGTGGAAGAAGCTAATCTCGGAATGGATCGGGTAACAATAACGTGTGGTCTAAGCCGAGGAAAAAGAAGGATTTCTTATGTTACAAGTGCGGAAAAAAGGGCACTTTAAACTAGATTGTCCAGAGAAAAGGAAAGGAAATTCATAGGACAAGGAGGGTTCATCAAAGTTTGCAAACGTAATGGAAGAAGAAGATTCAGAGAGCGGTGATGGGGATATGCTTTCTATTTCATCCAATTCAAATCATCTCACAGATTCTTGGATTCTGGATTCAGCATATTTTTATTACATGACACCCAATAAAGATTGGTTTCACACCACAGGTTAGTAAATTATGGTTCTGTTCTGATGAGTAACGATGCTTCATGCAAAGTTGTTGGAATAGGGAGTATCAAAATTAAAATGTTTGAAGGTGTGGTTAGAATGTTGTGTGATGTTAGACATATACCGGATCTAAGAAAGAATCTGATTTCATTGGGCACTTTAGATTGTAATGGGTATAGTTACAAGTCTGCAAGCGGAGTAATGGAAGTGAGTAAAGGTGTTTTAACAGTGATGAAGAGACAGAAATTATCTGAAAATATCTATACATTGCAAGGTACCACAGTTGTAGGTGAAGTTGCAGCTGTAGAGTCTGAGTCAGATTGTACAGTCTTGTGGCATATGCAGTTAGGTCATATGGGTGAGCGTGGGATGATGGAGCTTCATAAGAAAAATCTATTGAAGGGTGTCAAAACATGCAAGCTTGATTTATGCAAGTTGTGTTCTTGGGAAACAAAATAAGGTGCAGTTCAAGGCAGCCACACATAAGACACAAGGGGTTCTGAACTATGTTCATATAGATATTTGGGGGCCAGTAAGAGTAGCATTACGAGGAGAACACATGTATTTCGTGACCTTTATTGATGACTACTCAACAAAGGTTTGGGTGTACTTCATGCAGCACAAGTCAGAAACGTTTGCCAAGTTCAAGTTGTGGAAAGCTGAAGTAGAAAATCAGACAGGGAGGAAGATTAAATGCCTCAGGTCAGATAATGATACTGAGTACACAGACTCAAAGTTCAAGGAGTTGTGTGAGCAGTATGGGATTAAGAGACACTTCACAGTACGCAAGACACCACAACAGAATGGTGTGATGGAAAGGATGAACAGAACTATAGCTGAAAGAGCTCGATGCCTCAGGTTGAATGCAGGGCTTGCAAAGAACTTCTGAGCAGAAGTAGTGAATATGATATGTTTCTTGATTAACAGATCACCTAGAGCAACACTAGGTGTGAAAGTATCAGAGGAGGTGTGGACAAACAATGAGGTAGACTACTTTGCTTTGAGAGTGTTTGAATGTCTAGCCTATGTACATGTTTCTAGTGAGAAGAGGTCAAAGTTTGTTGCGAAATCTAGATAGTGTATTTTTCTGGGATATCAGAAAGGGGTGAAAGACTTCAAGCTCTGGGATCCAAAGGCAAACAAGATAGTGATCAGTAGAGATGTGGTTTTGATGAAAAAGTCATATTGCAGCGTACTCAGGAAGAAAATAAACAAGTGCTAAAAAATTGTAGCACAAACGAGCATGTGGTGCAGGTGGAGCTAGAAAACCATGGTAGAGAAAAAAATACTCAGCATGTAGAGAGTTTTATCTCATGTGATTAGCAGCATCACAGCATAGCCACAGACAGGCCCAAGCGCAATATCAAGCCGCCTACTAGGAATGGTTTTGAAGATTTGGTTTCTTATGCGCTTACTACTTGTAGCGGGGATCCTACAATTTTTCAGGAGGCATTACAAAGCCAAGAAAAAAGTAGATGGATAGGTGCTATAGTGGAGGAGATGGATCCTCTGCATAAAAACCAGACATGGGAGTTGGTGGAGCTTTCCTAGGGGAAGAGAGTGATAGGGTGCAAATGAGTGTATAAGAAGAAAAAAACAGTATCAGAAAAAGAGGAAAAAAATTCAAGGCTCATCTAGTAGCAAAGGGTTACTCACAAAGAAAATGAGCTAACTATGATGAGATATTCTCTCCTGTGGTCAGACACCCTTCCATCAAAACAGTGTTAGCATTAGTAGCACATTCAAATATGCAGTTGAAGCAGATGGATGTAAAGATAACTTTCCTTCATGGTGATTTGGAGGAACAGATTTACATGGTGCAGCCAAAAGGGTTTAGTCACTCTGGACAGGAACATTTGGTCTGTAATTTGAAGAAATCACTTTATGGACTGAAGCAGTCTCTGAGACAGTGATACAAGCGATTTGACTCTTACATGATCCGGTTTGGCTACAAAAGGCATGAGTATGATTGTTGTGTCTATATAAAAAGTCTTGATGATAATTCATTTATTTTTCTGTTACTTTATGTGGATGATATGTTGATTGCTGCCAAGAGTATGAGTGAGGTCAATAAGTTGAAGACTTTGTTGAGCATAGAATTTCACATGAAGGATTTGGGTGGGTCCAAGAAGATTCTTGGGATGGAGATTCGCAGGGACAGAGCTTCTAGGAGATTATGGTTGTCTCAACATAGCTATGTTGAAAAGGTGTAGGACAGGTTCAACATGAGTTTTGCAAAACCAGTAAGTACACCTTTGGCGAATCATTTCAGATTGTCTACCGCTCAGTGCCCGAAGACAGATGATGAAATTATGACATGTCAAAGGTCTCATATGCTAGTGCATTGGAGTGTTTAATGTATGCTATGGTTTGTACAAGACTAGATTTGGCACAAGCTGTCAGCATGGTTAACAAGTTTCTTTCAAATCCGGGTCGACAGCATTGGGATGCAATCAAGTGGATTTTCAGATACTTGAGGGGCACTACAGACTATGACATCATGTTTAGCAGATAACAGAATGACCCTTCAGTTGTAGGATATGTGGATGCAGACTATGTAGGGGACTTGGATGGCAGGAGGTCTACCACAGGTTATGTGTTTACTCTTGTGGGATGACCTATTTGTTGGAAGTCCATGGTACAGTCTTTAGTTGCATTATCTACTTTTGAGTCAGAGTATATGACAGTAGCTGAGGCTGCCTAGGAGGCTTTGTGGTTTACAGGCTTGGTCAAGGAGCTGGGTGTCCAACAAGGTAGAGTTCAGTTGTATTGTAACAGTCAGAGTGCCATTTATTTGACAAAGAACCAAGTGTATCATGCGAGGACCAAGCACATAGATGTGAGATTTCATAAGATCAGGGAGTTGGTTTCTTCTGGTGAGCTATTACTTGAGAAAGTTCACATTTCTGAGAATGCAACAGGCATGTTGACAAAGCCTGTTACTATAGACAAGTTCAAGCACTGCTTGGATTTGATTAATTGTCTCCAGTTGCTAGATGGGAGATGCCTCAACTTAGCGTCTCAGGTGGAGTTCCCGGATATATGTTCTTTTTCTCCTAAGGGGTGGATATTCGCCAGGGAGAAGATTATTAGAGTATGTGTGGCTCATATTTGCTGTGTGCACAATGACAAAGAGGTAGATGTCGGAGCAGACGGAGCGTAGTGTAACAGAGTGGAGCGAAACGGAACGTAGCGGAGCTCGCGACGGCATCTGCCTTGCGAGACGCTGATTAATTGGGGGTGCGGGGGCTTTGGGTATTTTAATAAATACCATACTAGGGTTATATAAATACTGATGATATAATCCTATTTTGAAATAATGAATAAAACCGCCTCTCACTCCTCGTGGATGTAGGCACATTGCCGAACCACGTAAATCTGTGTGTTATCTTTCTCTTGTTCTCTTGATTGATTGTTTCATTATTATTCACTATAATTGCTACACCATCACAACATGATTTAATTTGGAGACATAATATATGTGTGTGTGTGTGTGTGTGTGTGTGTGTGTATCATTCAATGTTGTCTTTCGGGAATGTTTCATGCAGAATCTCATTGGGGTGGTTTTAGATTTCAATGTTGCTATTTTGCTAAATTATCAAGTGAATTAGGCCCACTTAATCCATATCTTTGCCCTAAAAACAAGATCACTGGTGAGGTGATGAACATGATGTAGAATAATTTATTTGTGACTAACAATTTTTGCAAAAAGTGATGTATATGCATCTTAGTATTTACATAATACAATTTTTTGGTTGTTACAAATGATAACATTAATTGGTGTATATATATATATATATATATATATCTTCATGGTAGTATTAATTACAGTGAGGTTTTAACTTGTCTTCAATTAAAGTTAAGAAGCAAAACTACCCAAGTGAAACGTGATATACTGGAGAAAATTTGGTATTTATTATAATTCTTGGTGCTACCTACACTTGGAGTTTTTTTTTTTCAAATCCAAGTCCAGGGCATCTGCTTTTTAGTAGCAATTTTGCTTGGGCATTGTCTTCCAGGTCATTCCATTTCTGCAATTGTTCCATAAGATTATAAATATAATCATTAAGATTAGGGTTTACTTATGACTTGTGCAACATTTGAAATTTTGAATGTACATCTTCAAAAAGTGTCAAAAAAAGAGATTTGGTGTTACCTTGGTGGACGTAAGCTCCAATGTAATTTTATGAAATTCGAACCCTAGCATCTAATCTGTGCATGGTAGTATCATCTTATCACTAGACTAACAGACATATTCTTTAAGACAATTTTCAGAGATATATATACACATATATACGTATTAAAAAAAATAGAAGTTTTGATACGTTAGCTAACGTCAATATTATATTTAACACTGTCCGTCTCAAGACAAGATAAAATATGAGGATTTGCATTCGGTAGTTGACAACCAACATAAAACTTTGTCGGATCCACCAACAGATTTTGTTTAATGAACAATTATTGGCAGATTGTAGAGAGCATTAGGTCTATACTTCCCGTTAGATCCTGAACCTAACCCTAGCTCTGAAACAATCCCAAGTTAGTACCCCAAATCAAGGAATTGTAAGCTCCACAAACCATTTGTTTTTGGCCTGAAAACACTGCCCACCAGCTTTTCTGCCCCCACTTTACAATAAAGGTAAAGCAAGAATAAAAGAACAATAAACAAGTGAAAGATAGGAAATAAATACAAAACTTCTCAACCCCACAACTACGAAAATACTTTGTTGACATAGACGTTGTGTTTCTTCAACCTCATCTAAGTAAAGCAAACACCACCCTGAAAGCTTCAACAAAGGATCGTTTTGGTGCATAAACAAGGAAAGATGATAAAGTGAAGACTGAAAGTTACTTAGAGTGAGAGAGAGAGAACTGCTTTTTGCTAAATTGAAGGCAAGAGCTGAAAGTGATTTGAAGAGGCTAATAAGCTTAACAAATGATGGCAGAAAACCCCAACTGGTGGAGCTTGAACGACATGCGTCCACAATACCTGCCGCCTTCTAGTTTCTTATCACCTTCTCCTCCTGTTTTTCCTTCTCAATATGTCTCTGGATCTTCTTCACTGCCTCTGAACTCTTTGGCCGATCATGATACCCAAGATTTTCCCCAGTCGTGGAGCCAACTGCTTCTGTAAACACCTCTCTCTCTCTCTCTCTCTCTCTCTAATTGTTCTTTTTCATATATTTTCCGTTGATTAACTCTCGAAATACGTATATTTGGTTAAGTTTTTTTTTTCTAAACCTCTCTCTCTCTCAATCAATCAATCAATTTCTTGGCATGGGTTTTGGGTGTTTATGATGATGTTATATTGTGCTGAATGCTTTTCAGGGGTGGATTGGCCAGTGAGGAAGATAGGTTTGGTACGAGTCCTTTTCGACATTTGAAGTTGGAAAATTGGGAAGATCATATCATGAATCCACCTACAAGGGTTCCTGTTGTTGATGTGAAACGAGAGGTCGCCCGAAGTAGCCAACTATACGGTCATAAAGATGATGAATTTCAAGCGTCTAGGCATTCTTGGTCATCTAAAGTCATGCCAGTTTCATCCCCGAGGTCTTGTATAACAAGTTCAAACAGTAACGTTTTGGACTTCTCTAGTAACAAGGCAAATGGGAAGTCCAGGAATCAACATCCAGATCATTCATCTGAGGTGTGTGTGTGTGTGTGTGTGTGTGTGTGTGAGAGAGAGAGAGAGAGAGAGAGAGAGAGGCCATCAAACAAATGTTTAGCCTACATTCTAGCAACTGAAACCATCTAATATTAGCCATGTTAACTCCATTCATCAAAGTGGGTTGTCTTCATCTAGGGTTCTTCAATTTTCTCTTATTTTTCTACCAGTGTAACAGCACAGTTCTTGGTGGATTATCTAAGAAGGCTAGGGTCCAAACCTCTTCAGCCCAACCACCTCTAAAGGTAACATAGACTCTCTCTCTCTCTCTCTCTCTCATGCATATACACCAGCTGGGGAATATTGTAATCCATTTCTTCTTGCATGTGTATTTTTCACCCATGCTCAAATTAATTAAGAGACATAATTAATGAGAAAATATTATATAACAAAATAATTTGCTTATAATATCTCTCTGTATATTCTTAACCAGGTGAGAAAGGAGAAGCTTGGTGATAGAATAACGGCCCTTCACCAACTTGTATCCCCATTTGGAAAGGTAAACCAAGCTTTGCAGTCTCCATATCTTCATTCCCACTGTGTTCACTGAGCACAGAATATAATGCACAAGGAGTTATTTTATGATGGTACCCACAAAAAGAATTTCATTCCTTTAAAACAGAATCAATCTCTTTCTTTCTTATTTCATGGGGACCCCCATTTCATATCCCCCCTTGATTGTCCTTTGAACATTAAAGTAGAACTGAAAAAAATGAGCTTGGGGTGTTGTGTTGTGGTGGTGTGTTGCTCTTTTGCAGACTGACACTGCTTCTGTCTTGTTAGAAGCTATTGGGTATATCAGATTCCTTCAGGGTCAAATTGAGGTGATGTTTCTTCAACATTTATTCTATCTCCAACCTACTAAAGGAATCAGTGAGAGCATGCTGTTAAAGTTCCATCGATTTCATTCTTTTCCCCTATATTCTTTATTTTCCCAATTTATAAAATTGTTCTTTTACTTTTTCACCTTGAATGCAGGCACTTAGCTCCCCGTACTTGGGCACTGTATCAGGAAGCATGAGGCACCAGCAGTCTGTAAGTACCCATACCATATATACCCAGTCCACTACCCATTGCCCAAACCAAGACAGATTCTCTCTCTCTACTGTACATGTACACGTGTGGGAGCAAGCATGTGAGGCTAATTGTGTTGCAGTGATTGATAATTGAGAACAAATATTTTTTTAGGTTCATGGAGAAAAGAATTATATATATCATGAAGAGCCTGGTAAAGTATGCTTTATTGGATCCAAGGGGTGCTTTACATTGTAAAGCATCCAGTCTGTTGTTTATTCATAAAGTTGATCATTAAGAGAACAAGGATGTAAACTTTATGAACTTCAATAATTATTAAAGACAATGAATGATATAATTTGGAATCAAATTAGTTAGTGTAAACTCCATCAATCCAAACATGCTTAACAATTGCTTGAAAAGAAGAGGAGCGTCCGTGCTGGTACTTTTTCTTTCTTTGCATTAATGTTTTTCATAATGAAACTTCTCCCATCATGACCTATGAATCATGAATACAATCAAAAAATTCGGATACGATACTTGTCAAGAGGCTTTTGATCCATTTATTTGAATCTTATGTCTTGTTAATATTTAGGAAGATGGGGATCGACCCAAGGACTTAAGGAGTAGAGGGTTGTGCTTGATTCCTGTGTCTTGCACACATCATGTTAACATTGGAGGCGATATCGGAGCCGATTACTGGGCTTCAGCACTTGGCGGGGGATTTTGATAAGCGGATTCTTTGGCTGCTGGGTGATGATGCTTTCATGGAATGATATAACATCATGAGCAATCATTCTGCTAGTTTAAGGTTGATTGCTCATGAAGCTATGCATTCTCGAAGTGATCAAGAACATAACTGAGCTAGCATAGTCGTACATGTATACGATGAGAAGCTAGTCTATCTGTAATTTATGTAAAACTGAAGTTCAATTAGCTCCATTGATCATCTAAATTACTACTTCTTGCAGCCCTAGTTTCTTCTTTTGTCCATGAAGGAAGAAGCTATAGGTCATATTTAGCTTAGGACAAGCTTGAAAAAAACTCAAATTAAGTTTTAACTTCAATGACTACTATGTAGTACCACATGTAATGATTTAATATTCTAGTCACAGTCCCAATCTGCTTATAAATTGAAAACGTGATATATGTTTTTCATGCAGAACTTCATTCCCTATAAACACTACAAAATGTTCTAACTCCCAAGTATTTTTGTAGCAATTCGTAATTTTTTTTGTAACTGCTTGATTCATCTAGTTTTTAGGGTTTTTTTTGGATATTGTACTTCATCTTTTAGATACCTGGAGGAACTACTATAATCTCTTATTTTCCCATATTTTTAGAGCAATGCTATTAAAACCTAATTTACTGGCTTAATTCACTGTGACTTTTGGATTGACTATGGGCTCCGTCAAATATTGGGACTTTGTGTTAATTCAAAAGTTTCACTGGACCCACATGATTATATCAACAAATTATGTCAGATTTTTAGATTCATATAACATTATTCTTGTTTTTATTCAACCTTTTTTTTGCATCTGTCAAGGATTTTTTGAGACTTAAAAGCATTTTGACATTTGAAAATTGCGAAATTATTTCCAATAGCCAAAGCTATAACACATACAAATTCTAGAAATATTACAGTCTCGACCTTATTATAAGACTACACAGATCAAACTAGATGAATTTGTATAATGTTTTAAATCCTACAGCAATAATGAATTAGATTCCCGAACTAAGTCTCCAAATTAAGTTCAAATTGTATTTTTTCTCTCAAAATGGTTCTCGTCCCCCTTCACAAGAAATCTCGCATGCATGCTTACTACAAAAATCAATCTTTAATTTGTGCATCAATTAGCCATTCTTGTAACCGAAGAGCAGGTAATATAAACAGTTTGAAGAACATATGTAATCAAAGTTTTTAGTATGCACACCAATATCTATTTATAATCAACGTACATTTCATTTAAAATTATGATGATTCGATTAATTTCTATAATTACTCCTTTAATCATTCTCATTCATAGGCTCCTATAAAAGTCATGCCTGGCACTCCAGTGCGATGGCTGATCAAAGTATGCCAACATGACCCATTACTTGGGTCTACCCAGACTACTCAAAATTGAATGGACTCAAGCGATAGGGACCTCCTTCCTCTGCTTGTTGTGGAGTAAATATTCAATGTAACAGTGATATCCTCACGTGATTTCATCATTTTGATAAAAAATAATCAAGTGAATGAAATAAACTTCACTTTCATATATGAGGTACTTATTGTATTACATAGCGGGAGTGATTACTACATCGTATGGGATCTACTTGTTCACTTGTTATTTTTTTACTTGATGGCGATATCACGTGAGCGTGATAACATGATGGTCAGGATTACATTAAATATTTTCGTTTTGAGAGTGTTAGTAGGTAATTGGACTATCCCATTCCTGACGTTATATACTGCACCATAGGCACAACCTTAAAAAAAGATTCATTATTTGCCCCAATAAGTTTTGTCTAGAACCATCCACTTTCTGATAATTCATACTTTGTCCCACGTTTGGTTTTCCACTAACACAAATTTATCATTTACAATGTGCTAAAAGTTCATACACTGATATTCAAAATATCTAGAGAGAAAAATGCAAGTGTCTGTTGCTAAAGATAGGTCAACATAATCATCAATTCATCATTGTGGAGAGATTGATTGTATCGTTGTGCTTTTTTTCATAAGTTTTTTTAAGTTCTTGATCCCCAGCTTTTCAAAAGTATTTTATTTTCAAATAAAAAATGTGAAAATGGCCATGTTGGAGGAAGTAGATAGTAGATGTAATGGGGGAGTGAGAGAAGCACCCCCAGCATGATGGAAATTAATGGAGATTGTGGCAGTACAGTAGTAAAGTGGTTGTGATAGCTTTTAACTTCTACAACATGATGGATATTTGAAATCATGAATCGAACCCGTGACACACCCATATATAACGTTCTTATCTACTTTGAAGACGTGTTTAAGTAAAACGGTAAGATTGTTTTATTGTAGTTTATGTAACTTAAAAAAATGATATATATGGCAATCTATTACAACATATTTTGCATCAGGGAGCTAAAAGAACTAGCATTACTCTTTTAGATATGTCTATATACCAATCTATTTTATTGATCTAATTTCTTGACGTAATCAATTGCAGTTGTTGGATTGACACTGAACACCATTTTTTTTTCTGTTAACTTTTTTTTTTTTGGAGGGAGAGGGGGAGGGGGAGGGAGAAGAAGACTTGAACTCTTGATCTCAAGAAGGTAAAGTCTTCACAATATAAGGAGTACCATTGAACCAGAGGCTCATTGATGGACACTATTCAATATTAGGACTTCTCGTTAATCCAACAGCTAGAGTAAATTTGATTAATAAATTAATTCAACAAATAAATTCTAAATAGTATTGAAGTAGCGCATTTGCTCTCCCAAGCATGGTTATGACCCCAAAAAAAAGTAGAGAGAGAGAGAGGGTCCATGAGGTCGCAACTCTGGTTTCCAAATAATCCAGGCCTTCCATTAGCATTAAAATAGGCGTGGCCACGGCCCACTGGAATTGAGGCCTAAATAGACCCTTCACACTTGGGCCTGAAGGTTACCCTAAACTTTAAGAGAGCCATGACAAGGCCAGGTTTCAGGCCCAATATAAGGTTGAGACCCAGTTGAGGCCCAGAACAATTCGCAAGTGCTCCTTTGTTGGCAGTTTGTGTCCTTTCCTCTCTCTCCCCCTTTCTCTCTTCCTCTCTCTTCTGGTTAACTGTTGTCTGCGAGTTTCCATATCAATCAAGGCTATCAGGCAAACTGTTCCATCTGAGAAGACCAAGGTTTTCCAAATGGGTACTAATAATAAATGGAAAAACACTGCTCTTCTAGTCATAGACATGCAGGTATCTATACTTCTACCTTAACAACCACTCAGTGCTTTTATTCTGTTTTTTTCTTATTTTTTGTTTTCTTTTTCATTCTTGTTTTTCACTGTTTGTATCAGAAAGATTTCATATTACCAGGTGCTCCGATGCTTGTAAATGGTGGTGAAGCTATTGTCCCTAACGTTATAGAGGCTGTTGATGTTGCTAGACGCCGTGGCATCCTCGTTGTTTGGGTATCCCCCTATCTTCTCTGCCACATTCTTTTACTCAATCTGTAGTTCCTTTATCATTCACTTCAATATCTATGTAGCTTTGACATACAAGGAACATTATTTGTGAGTTTGTGTTCATCTATTGTGTATCACCCCGGTTTGTTTCGTTTTTGCTATCTTCTTCTTTATGACTTGGTCTGGGACGAATTTAGGATTTCAGTTCAGGGGTGAATTTTTTTTGACATGTCTTTCAAGAGAGGAATTAAATAAGTTTGGGGGTGCACTGTTTGGCGCTGAGAGCACGGGGTTCTCAAGCGGTGGGGTCTAGGAAAAGTTAGATGTATGTAGTCTTAATGGCTGTTTCTGCAAGTCGAATTGTAGACCACCCTAAGGTCAAAAGAGCTATTGTTGCGTCAAGGCCAACCATCTGAAAAAATTACTTGAAATTGTGAGGGTCATCTCATAAAATTTATATCAAAATAACGCATTTTTAAATTTAAAGAATCGGTTGCCCCCTAGATCCATCGTCGACTTAAAGGTGAAAGAGATAGAATTGTTTTTGCATTCATTGCTGGCTTCTAGTAAGTGTAGACTTCGAAGAAGGTGGCTTCCCTAGCATAAACAATCAAAACTTGACTCATAGAACAAAAATGTTTTTTGTGGTTGTCTAACTTGTATACTTTCCTTTGCATTAGAAACCATCATTGAGTAAGTGGTTGTAGGTTGTACGTGAGCATGACCCTCAGGGAAGGGATGTTGAACTGTTTCGCAGACATTTGTACTCTGCTGGGAAACCAAAACCAACCTCTAAAGGTCGTGTAGGGGCAGAACTAGTTGATGGTCTAGTGATCAAGGAAGAAGAATATAAACTGGTGAAGACACGTTTCAGTGCATTCTTTGCTACACATCTTCATTCGTTTCTTCAGGGCTCTGGGATTAGTAAATTAGTTATCATTGGTAAGAAATCCTGACGTTGATTCTCTAGTCTTGTAATTTCAGTTTGGTTACTTTGCCTAGGATTCAAAATGTTGTCACATTTGCTTATTATATGTTTCTAGGTGTTCAAACTCCAAATTGCATCAGGCAGACTGTCTTTGATGCAGTAGCATTGGATTACCCATCTGTTGCTGTTATTGTTGATGCCACGGCTGCTGCAACACCTGATGTACATGCCGGTATGAATTTTCACCCCTATAGCCAGTTTTTAATGTCTTGTTATGTGGCCATATTTTGTAGAAGTTCACTGTTTTGTGTTTGAACTAAGTGAATCAAAGTTCTCTTTTGTATAGGATTAGAAATCATGACATTCTTTTCAATTAGAATTTACAAAAGCTAGAATGTTGTGTTGATATAATTTGCTGGTATTTATAAATGCTAATTGTTATTTACTCTACTAATGGTAAGACCAAATTCTTAGTTTTTGTTAAACTTTACTCACTAAAGAAGTAAAAAGCTATATCTGTTCGATTTTCCACCTCAGTAGCCCTGTTCTTTTATCTCATTTTAGACCAGCTTAACTTTCTTGTTTCATTCTGGAATCAAAAAGTTTTGATTTGTTGCCTCTTAGCTTGCAGGCTTCACCCTATATTTTTTGCTTTGTATCTGATATGATGACGGGAGTGGCACTATATGTATAGCTATTTTTTTCAGGGTTACGTGTTCTTGTTTAATCAAAACCTGACTTGGTGTGTCAAGAGGGGCTAGATGACCAAGTATAAATTTTGGTGTGTGTTAGTAATGTCTTGAAACATTTTCTTTGTGCAGTTTTTATGATTGGGAAATGCTGAATATTAGCAGTAGAATATTACAATTTGGGAGTCGTGACAATAACAGCACATTCGTGTATCTTTTCTATTATGTTTTCTACTTTTCTTTCACTTATGTAAGCGCAAAGTTGCAAACAAATTAATGACCAAGTAATTGGACACTCGTTTCTACTATTTCTTTCTATTTAGTTATCCACTGTTGTCTTTGCAAAAACCTTCATTTATTTTTGAGTTTTCCATTAAGATGGTTAGTTTACCAGGTGAAATACTATGCTTTTATGGGTAATTAAGTGAAGCTCTCTGTTGCCATTGAGTGATTGTGTACTCTAGTACATAACAAAGCCCCAATTATGTCGAGTTTAGTTGCTACCTGCCTTTCAGTGTTTAGTGTCGGTTGTTTATATACTCTAAAGCTTTATGATTCCCTGGCCTTCATGTCTCAGTTATAGTTGCTTCACTGGCTTCAGGTTACATAGTTCTTTACCCTGTAATGTATAAAGTCAATCACTAATATCAGATTTTGAATTTTCCGAACCAGCCAATATTTTTTACCTGAGAAATATTGTAGTTGCGACCCCAATTTTTCAGGAACGGTGTGCATCCGTTGATTAGTATAAAAATAAATCAGGCCACTCCCTTCTGCTATGCCTCTATTTTGTCTGTTGTGCATGTGAAGACTACATACGTGCTCTACTTCTCTCTGATTACATTCAAACATGGTGACTAGTTTTTTTTTTCTTATTTGAACGGTGTTATTGCATTTAGTTGGTTGACCTTATATTGCAGTTCTATAAGAATTGCTTGTGTCTGCTTTGATTAGTCAATGCTTTGGGCAATACTTCAACTGCTGACAGTGCAATATCCTCTAGCCGCTGCTTTAGGATATCAAAAAGGAGTAATGTTACATTGACCAAAACATGGATCAAATGATGTTGCACTGATGTGATGAGCAAAATTTTGAGTTTTCACTTAGCAAAAGTTGGACCAACAGCATTACACTACGTTTGTATCATGTCATTTGTTTTTTACCTCGAAATAGTTCATTACTCTAGGAGAATTATCTGTTGTCAATAAGAGATTATGTGTTCTTGTGCTTGAGAAAGCCCATTTATTTCGAATTTACATGCTAGCTGTCTTTAGTTTGTTTGTGTCACATGTTTGTGTACTTCAAAGCTGCGTGTTTCCTTGGACTTCACCACTTCTCAGATAGAATTGGTTCAATAGCTTCAGAGTATATAGTTCTCTAACAATGTATAAAAGTCCATGACTAGCACTATATTTTGAATTTTCTGAATCAGCCAATATATTTGACATGAAAAATATTGGAGTGGCGACCCTAACGTTGCAGGAATGGTGTGCATCCGATGATTGATATGTAAGGCCTCTTCTGAGTCTGGTGTATGTGTGAAGGCTATGTAAGAGCTATTATTGATTCTTCCCCCTGATTGAATGCAAACATTGTTGTCTGTTCAACAAGCTTATATTGTGGTTGTGTAAGAACTGCTGGTGCATCTGCTTTGATTAAATGGATGCGTTGGACAATGCCTCAGTTGCTGACTCTATAATATCTCTACTGATTGCTGCTTTTAGAAATCACCATGTCAATTTCACTGTAATGTTCTTGTATAATCCTCGGTAGCTGGCCGGGCTGGCCCGTTATCCAAACAGCCACTGCATAACATTCGCAGGCTTTAAGGCTGTTTACTGGAAAATGTCATCTAGAAACTCCATGGCCCATGCCTATAAATCGGGCTGACTCTAAAAGGCCGGGCTGCAGATTACTTTGCAGGGCTGGCGAAACCCAAAATATGCACATGTCCCTTACCTCTTAGGCTATCCACATTCTAGGGGTTCAATTCGGATGGGTTGAGAGGTCAAGTTTAGTCTAACCTTAGTTATATAATCTTCAACTCTAACTCTAATACTAACCCTATCCGAACTCAAGGTACTCAATCCGAGTATTGTACGAATTTTATTCGGGCGAGTTCTGGTTGAATTCGGGTTACTTAATTCAGACTAATTTTGGGTTAAAAATTGAGTTTGACTCGGATTACTTAATTTGGATTGATAAAAGAGGGAGGAGTGACGAGTGAGAGAGCGAGACTAAGAGTCTGAGACAACTCAAACAAGTGACAAGTGAGAGAGGGAGACTAAAAGTCTAAAACTAGATGAGTGACGAGTGAGAGAGAGATCTAAGAGTGATGGAGGCGCAATGGTAAAAATTTGAAATGAAGTAAAGTGAAAGTCTGGACTATGAAAAGTGAAGATAAATATTAATCTTAATTAAATGTATGTATATATTTATGTATATTTGGGTTTAACCCGATTTTAATATTCGAATTGAAATCGACAATTCGAAACCTTAACCTGAGGCTTGTCTGAATTCAATTCGGATTGGAGATTTTTTGTCCAAATCCAACCTAAGTTTTACTGTTTTTGAGTTGGACTCGGATTGAATTTGAGTTAACTCGCTCAAGTTGCACCCCTACCACATACCAACCAAGCATCCGATAGGCCCTTCAGGTTAATGGGTCGGCCCATGGGTTACATTATGTAGTATAATTTTGAGGAAGAAGCTGGTGAATGCCCATACTAGGTAGGCCATATCGAGGTATTGGGTTGAAAAATTATTCAAATTTTGATTTGAATGATCTCTAAAGCGTTGAATAAAAAATTATATATAAAAAAAAAGTGTGTATGTGAAACGTTTCTATTTGAAGAAAAAAAGGTAAGTCAGAGGTAGAAAAGTGCATTTTAACAGTCCTCTACTGGCTATAGCCTATAGGCAAAGGCTGTGGGTGGGGACCTAAGAACAGGAACAGGAACAGAGGATAGGTTAGGTTCAGGGGATTTGTAGCCCATGGGCCTCAGCCTCTTAGGCCATAACCCTATTTACTAACGCCATGAAGTGCCGTGGAAAAATGGGCAAAGCCTATGGCTATGCTATGCCACCTATACTGTGTCTGGGTTCTGGCACTGTGTGGGAGTCAAAACTCTGACAGATTAGGTTCATTCAAGTATGATAAGATATTGCAGTTGTCTACTCTACCCAAAAACAAAATAAATTCGAGATCGGTGCTAAAAATAATTATTATAGCAATAATAATTATTTATTAAAATAATAAAATATAAAGGTACGGTGTTATTTCTTTTTTTTTTTTTGCGTACCATAATAAGTCCTAAATCAACGGGTTGATTAGTTGACTTTGAAGTTTGCGTGTTACTATGACCAAAGATTCGAAGTTCCCAATGCCCAAAACCAAATTGTCCAACTCCAGTGTCTAAAAGTTTTTTTCGGGGGTACCACTTTGGTTATTTTTATAATTCTTCAGCGAAAAATAAAGGCAAGAAGTGATGTCAATTGTCTGAAAAAAAAAAAGTAATTAGTCAAGAAACAACAAAGAAATTAAAACTAGTATTTTGTTTGTTAAGAATTACAAATTGTTCCATGGCTGGAAACTTAAGTCACACACATATCTATAAGCATAGTATCTGTATAGTATGACTCTGATGGATTCCTACACTAGTACGGTCCGAAACAAGTTTTTTTTGGACCATTTACTGGTTTTGAGGGTCATTTATAACTTTGGAGATTATTGATTAATTCCAATTGACCCATAAAAATTATAAGTGATTCACAAAAATTATAACTTGAACCATAAAAGTTATAAAAAATATTTATTTTAAGCAGACCTAAAAATTTTGCATTTTAACCCACAATATTTAAAAAATTTAGTGATATGGTACTAAAAAAATTTATTCGGTACCCTAGTCGACTCCTACTTGTATCTTATGACTCATACATATCTATTATTGTATGGTCTACAGAAAGCCAAAAGTATAGTCTTATCTATAGAGTGCCAAGACAATTTTTTTTTGTTTTTTTCTACTTTTGATCTTAAAAGAAAAATAAAAAAGAATATGGCAAAAAAGGATGAAAAAAAAATAGTGGCAACATGTTAGGTCATGCCACCATCAATTTTTTTTTCTTTTTGGTCATACGCTATTGTAAAAAAGGAACTTGACTAGGGTACTGTTAAAAAAATATTGGTATTATATTTTTAAAATTTATTACTTTAAATAGGGTTTTTATATTTTTTATAGGTTATTTGACAATTAAAAAATTTATCATTTTTGTGATTAATTTGCTTCTTTTATAGGTATTTTAAACACTATTGTGGATTTTTGTTATATTTGTGGTAATTATTTTTATTATTTGTTTAATACAAAAAATTTATTATTTTTGTGAATATTTTTATCACATTTAAAAAAATATTTTTATTATTATTGTAATAATTATTTTTTTTATACCGTAACCAACTCGGCAAAAAAAATGATGAAAGTTGAAATTAGGATATTAAAGTCTAACAGCGGTACATTAACCAATCACATGAGAGCACTAAGTGGTATCCGTACAATTCCACACATGACCACTCCAAAGAGCAAGCAGAAAAAAGAAGAAAAGAAGTGTGTGATCATTGAATATAGTTGTGTGTGTGTGTGTGTAGAAGCTTCCGTATTTTGTTGACACAATTTTACAATATGATAGTGACTACAATTACAATGTTGGTCAATTAGTTCACACCGTCAAGATCTACCCGGGACCCACACGAATTCACACAGGCTCACGCGTTAGCCAACAATGTCTCAGGTCGAGAAACCACCCGAACGTGGGGAAAGGTTGCGTGCTCTTTTTCAACTTTGCGTCGTCTGATTCTATCGTTATCATTCACTGTACACTATAACCGCGTAAATCTTATTGCACTCAATTGGATGTCTATTAAAAAGTTTTGATTAGCGATGGCATTGGATTAGGGCGAGGGAGGAGACTAATTTGTATCTCATTACACGTTTCAAAAATATTTGTTTATTTTGATTCACTCTTATTAATGGAAGAAATTTTAATTCTCGTTTCTAGGTCGCAAATAAATTTTAATCTTTCTATTCATTCTTGTCACAATTCTCGTACATAATAATTAATTTCTATGATTTAAAAAAATCATAAATAATTCTAAAAAAAATATGAAACATCATTATATAACAAATAGATCCAAAAAAAAAATTTTGAGTTATTATTATTTATTTTTTTGAAAGAGAAGAGTGTATGGGTAAAGTGGGATTTGTGATATTATATATTTTGTATTAATAAGTGGGTGGGAGGGGGTTTGTGTCTTTGTGTATGGAGATAAATTTCAGTTCATACGGATATTATTGTATATATCTTTCGTTCAATACATATGATCCGTCTCCAGTTTAAATAGGACAGGTTTGGACGATTACCTATTTTTCTCCAGTCCATTGTCATTCCTAGTTTTGGTTTGAATTTAAATTTGAATTTTTTTATTTGATAAAAATTTATTTTTATAATTTATATTCAAGTTTGTTAAGAATTGAATATTCAATGTGATACGAATAACTAAATTAAGTAATAAATTATATCTAAATTTCAATACAATTTTATAAAATAATAACTTATTTTTATCATAAATTTTTACAAATATAAATGTATAATTGAGGTCGGATTATAATTAAATCAGATATTGAAATATGTTAAATTTGTATAACAAATTTGAATTATAACTAAAAAATATCAACTCATAGCCGTGTAAATTGACCACCCACTTCAACACTTTTCACCAGAACGACACTGCATAAGACAAATGTATTCATCTCTCTCTCTCTCTCTCCTCCATTCTCTCACTAGAATTAGAATACAGTTCTTAACTCAGCGTAGTCAAAGAATTAATATTCAATATAATAGGGAGACTATGTTATCATCGTCACTTGATATAATTATTTAATATAATTAAATTAAATAAGTGTATCATATATAATTTATATAATCAATTACATGCCTAGGAACTCAAAGCACTCCTCCCCTCCGTGTGGCTAATTTAGCAAGAAAAATTGCAGTCAAACCTCTCAACCGGTCAAATACCAACCACACTACTACCAGTTTTATTACATTGCGTTTAAGAAACCGTGTTTCGAAAATAAGATACTTCTCTCACCAAATATGAATTCAACCATATGTTTACTAAACAATGAAATACACCATTTTTTTCAACAATTAATGATATCCGGACTAATTTATGCACATCTCGATTAATTTTTTTCTAAGTCTGATTAAAGATACGTCAATCATGCCAAAATTAAAAAATTTATGATAGATAAATTTCGCATGACCTAAATCCAATTAATTGTCAAGATTTAAACTCAAAAAATATCTGAATTTACACTTCGTCTTTGTTATCACTTCAAATATCCCTTCAAATTAATGAATTACACCTTTCACCATCAAATTTAAGTGAAATCCATTAATTTGATAGATAATAAATATGTATGCCACATTCTTTGATGGATAAAATTAAGTACAAACATTTTGGTGACAATAGCATTCTCCTAAAATAACCGAATTTGCAGCATGAGAAATTAGGGGATATGAATGGTAGAGTTTGTGTCGTATCCACCTAATTCATAACATGTTAAAATTAATCTAACCCCATATTTAAGTTATAATTAATTTATGAGTTTTTTAGAAGTCGGTCCTTAGACCTAATAAAATTCTAAAAAAAATCACTCCCCTATTTATTTTTGGATTAAATCCTTGTTCAAAAGTCAAAGTAATAATAGACATAATTAACGTTTTTTAAAAATATAGTTAATAAAACAAATCATCAAATAGGTACGCATATCGTCATACAGGTGCACTAACGACCTCCATAAACATAGATCGTCGGACAGATGCACAGATCTTCAATAACAAATGCAAAAAATATAATTGTATTTTAGGCTAAAATCATGTGATAAAGGCAAAATAATAATGAAAACACAATAACTACCTAACCCCTATAAATTTGCGCCCACACAAGAATTGCATGTGATTTTTTTTAAAAAAAGTAGAGGACTTTTTCTAAAATTAAAAATTCAATAGAACTAAAATTACTATACAAACTAAATGAGGGACCCTAATCTAATTTACAAATTTATTTGACAAGTGTAATAGATCTACTCATTTATCATGTGAGATCATTAAAATTGGTGAAAATTGGAAGTGAGTCTTCCTAGATGTACTTGTTTGGAGATAAGTTCTACAAAGAAATTTATAAGGGATTAAGTCCATGTTTCAAATTATATGTAATGATTTAAGTCCACTTTTTTTTTTACCTCAAAAATACCCTTCTTTAAAATGAAGTTAAATTAATTTCCTATTTTAAAAATTATTATCCCTTAATTCAATGTCAATTAAAATATGTCAATAAAATTTTTATCATAAATTTAAAATTTAAATTCCAAGGGCTCTCTCTATTTATATATATAAAATTCAAATTCAAAGCGCTTTCTCTATTTATATATATTAAATTAAAAACTCTCTCTATGTGTGTGTGTGTGTGTACGCTAAATTGTTATGAAGATGATGCAAGTATAGTGGTAGCGGTGGTATGGAGTAAAAAGAAACTATCGGAGTAGAACTTGAATAAGCTTTTGTGTTGTGGAGATGGTGATGAGTGTTGTTGTGGAGGTGATGACAACATAATGATTGACGCTGCTCGGGAGGTGACAATGGTGCAACAGTGGCAGTGCTATAGTGAAAAAAGTGACAGCCAAATGTATATATTCAAAAGCATGTTATTATTTTTTTTATTGTGTTACTGTTCATGTTACTGTTTTTGTTGAGTATGTTACTATTATTTTGAGCATGCTACTATTTTTGTTGAGTATATTACTATTATTATGTTACTAAATATTAATATTAAATTTTATTATTTTTTGTATTTGAATGGTACTATTTTTTGCGTTTGAATTTGAAAGAAATAATTATTGTTAAGTATGTTACAGTTTTTGTTAAGCATGTTATTATTTTTGTTGAACATGTTATTGTTGTAATTTTTAAAAATATTAATATTGAATGTTTCAATTTTATATAAGAGGAAAAATTTTAATCTTAGTCAAACTCTTAACTTATATATGGATATAAATAGATATGAAAAAAAAATATTTTAATGTTAGTCAAAAATATTTTTGATTTTTTAATTTTTAATTTTATTTCACTTTTAAAAGGAAGAGATAGTATGGTAAAATTGACAAAAAACAGATTTCATAACAAATAAGTTTTTTAAACAGATTTTAGTTCAAACAAGTCTATATAAGGAGACCGACTTTTAATTTTTTTTTTAAATTAAACGCTTACTTCACATTTTTTTTAGCCTTTGTTTGAAAAACAAGTCTAATAAATTTGGCTCAAATTTATCATATTTGACTAATTTATGTATAAATATTGGGGGTTGATTTCATTTTGGATTGATTCAAGTTTAGCTCATAAAATTTGAACAGTTTATTAGATTTAATTAAGAACTCGAAATCGTTCAACTATGCCCCATAAGTTTTGCCTACCCAATAGGTTAGGTTATGACCTAATAAGTAAATGATTGATTGATTGAGAGAGAGAGAGAGAGAGAGGAAAAGAGGGGAGGGGGGACCCAATCCCTGGTATTGCGTTCATACTGTCATGCACTGAAGTCCATTTGTTTGGTTGCTTCATGGAAAAGGAAGTTGCAGAAGCGACGATTCATGGGGTTAGAAAAAGTTGATTTGTTTATTGGTTTTCCAATAACTTTGCGAGAATCTGTATGTAGGATTATGCTTATTGTGAACGTATCTAACCGTCTTCAAGACTAACTGTCTCATTGCTGCTCCAAACGCGTTCTACTGTATGCTGCTGAGTGCCTCTCTCTCTCTCTCTCTCTCTCTCTCTCTCTCTCTCTCTTATGCGTCCACGTTCTTTTTTTGGTACATTAAAAAATTACATAAACTTCTTAAAAAACGAAACTCTAGTCGAATCAGCCAAGAGGTTGCTTCCAATCTAAACGGGAGAAGAATCCAGCTCCACTAAACATTTCATTCAACGTACCCACACTCACGTCTTCTCGCTCTCATAGTCGACATATGGACCAGAGCCTCGGCCCCCACCCCCCTCTCTCTCTGGTCTCTCTCACAGATACAAACACAAAGAAATGGACAGAAGCTAACTTCCCAAGAAGATTACCAAATTTAGCTGCACAATCAATACACGAAATTCCACAAAATTTCCAAGTTTAAGCAATCAACGAAAAACAAAATCACAAAGTCAAATGCGTGGTCTGGTGAGAATTAGCTTAATTCTACGTATTGAAGGTTTTTCTGGTACTAGTGTATCGTTTATTACTAATTTTTGTGATTGACTTCTAATTTTTTGGGTTAAATTATAATTTTTATGGTATTTTTAGGTTCAATCTTATCATATCGATCAATTGACCTCCACATGAGTAGGTGCATCGACAATAATTGTGGGAGTGATTATAAGAATAAGATGAAAGAATTTAATTAAATATAATCGTGTTTTCCAATTAAATTTTATGATGATAGATTTAAGTTTGGGTTTTCTCCAGCACCAATTATCCTTTGGGCACATTTAAGACAACCCCAAGCGCAACCTCTAGATAGCACTCATTGAGCTCGAGCTAAACTCTGACACAGCCCCATAGAAGCCCGCATTAAACTAACTCAGAATAGATGACAGTTTAATATCGGTAAGCTCATCATAGGTACCAGCTCGAGAAATGGGAGCACAACTTCAAACTATTTGTCAAAAATTATATCGCGACACATGCACAGAGGAAAGTACTTGACAATCCTAACGAACGAATATTCACCGATAATATTGTTGAGATTTAAATGAGCTTTAAACCTGCAGACAAACACACACAATCGAAAAACAAACCAAGAACATAAAACAAAGAGAAAACAATAAATAACAAGACACACAGATTTTACGTGATTCGATAATTTACCTACATCCACGAAGTTGCAGGAGATTTCACTATTGAAAAGGAGAGAGTTACAAGGAGCAGCTACAACGCACACACAAATCATAATCGCCAAACAAGGGTTTTTATATGTCTTGTATACCAGGTCACAAAATAGGCCACAAAATCGACCAAAGTCTTCACTCCATGGACTAAGCCTCAAAAAAAATTTCATTAAAAATCTCACAACATTATTCCGGGTCGGTTCACCATCCGAATCAACATAAAAAAATTAGACTCCACAAAAGCCTAGCATGTAGAGATGACTCGCATATTTTATTTGAAGCGTAGTGGATGCAAAAAAGTGTTAAGATGATAGATTCAGTAATAGAACGAAAAGAAGAGGAGACCACAAAATCACTCGAAAAATGAACGACCAAAACCTTAGTAACAAGGTGTATAAAGGGCTAACGATGTCACATAAAAAAGGGATCCAACAATAACAACCTAGACAATACTTGTAATATCAATTTTCTTTCTCAAACAATGCAATACAATTCTCGTGCGAGTAAGAGTCTATCTTACAATTAATGTAACATCAGTCTTTTAATTAAAGTGAACCACTTATACTATTATCTTCACCTTATATTTAAAACTTAGCACATTTCTTGTCACTTACCCACATTTACGCACTCTTTGGGTCACGTTCCATAATGTTTTGTTGTCTTGTCCAATTAATTTTGAATACCATTAAAATTAATTAGAATTATGAAAAAAAATAAGAAATAAGGAATGTCGACTTCACAAGCCTTCACTCTTCTAATTGGGTCGTCATATATGGATAGATGTACATGAAAAGACATCACGTGTGGAGAAAAGAGAGAGTTATTAAATACATATGTGCTTGGGTGTGTTTGTCGGGGGCCTATAGGGCCATGGTACTCCTGATATTTTAGAAAAGTTTTCATTGTAATTAAACAATTTTTTGTTTTTACATGTAACGATGGTGGGATACAAGAGGCTGTGGTAAGGTGGTAGTGATAAGGGCAATAATGGAGTGAGGTGATGGTGGTGGGGAAAATTGGATGA
>CM042192.1:2167324-2179310 GCA_023539305.1 Ilex asprella
ATGTTGCATCCTCCACTGTTGATCAACAACCCATTGACTTTATTGTTGTTCAGAAGCTAGTGCTTTCTTCAATTCCTTCTTATTCACCTGGAATTATGGGGAAAAAGGTCTAATGAGACAAGCTTCATGTAAAACATTTCTTTTTTGACGGGAACGAAGATTTTCCTTGAAAAACAAAAAACCGAAAGCAACTGACCTTTCCCATGGCATTCCGAGGCAGCGACTCCCACAAGAACAACTGAGTTGGTAACTGGAAAGAACAGTGGCAGAGTAAGATTACTAGTAATTTATAATCAACAATCAGAATGTAAGATTGAACTTTAACTCCAAACCTCATGGATAATTTTCACAATAAGATAAGAGTTCAAGTTATTTGGACACGCAACTCCCACGTCATTAAAAGGATACAGAGGGATAATAACAAACCTGATGCCTGAACAACTAAACCAAAGTCGTACACTGTTTGAGAAAGAAGCATGGCATACAAAGAAACTTGAAGACACAAAGGTTCATTAAATATACCAATTTGAGCACCCCAAGGGTATGTTCTGTTGTTTCTTTACCCCAGCAGAAAAATCAGTTCACAGAACATGGAATACAGGCTAGAAAGGTCACCAGGGGCTTCGGGAACTTCAACAAAAATATGTGGAAGGTGAGAGGGCAACCATATGGCTGAAGGGCAAGGGCTTGGCATTAGGACATATAAGAATTGAGTGATCATTGCACATATTTGGTTTGAAGCACCTATTAATGTTTCTCCATCTCAATGCATACAATTGAAAACTGGGTGACTAACACCAAGAAGGCAGCAATGGAGCATCACTTTCACACACATTGCCACTAAACTTGGCGTGTGAAAGCGTAGCTTCATGCTTTTCTTTCTATTTTTAAACTGAGGAAAAAACAGTCCAACTACAGGTGCTCAATACCCCTAAATAGGAAAGAGTGAGAGGATGGGTACAGTTTGATACCTTGTAGGGTGCAAGTTTCTCTTTAGCCCAGGTGCACAGTTCATCCAAACGCAGAGCAGGTTTCAATTCCTCCTCCTGTTTTCTCTTCACCTCTGCCTCAGGCACAATTATTGCACATACAGCTTCCCCATAGTGTTTGTCAGGTAAGCCCAACACACAACACTCGGACACAATTGGATGCTGTAAAAGACTGGATTGATTAAAATCCGTTGTTCCCTCTTCTTATCGGGAAAAAAATCCGTTGTTCTTTTTTCTTTACTGTGCAAACAAGTTTTCCTCTTGACAAACGGTTATTAGAAGAGCAAGAATAATATGAGATATACAACTGTAAGTCATACATCCCAATATGGAGGAAGACAATCACTTACCTCTAAAAGGACTGCTTCAATTTCTAACGCAGATAATTTGTATCCACCCACTTTCATAATATCAGCATTAGTACCTGATAAATGCCATCAGAGGATTGAAGGTGATTCGGACAAGCAATACAATGAAAGGCTTGCTAAATTTCCAGGAATATGCTATCGGCATGCTGATTCAAGAGTATATTAGCCATCACATATTTATGGGTAGTTGGGTGCCATAAAGCTATAAGCGTCAACTGGGTTATGTAAAGAAACTAGCCCCAAGCATAGAAGATATTGATCCAAAAGGCAAAACAATCATTCAAATCTAAGCATCCTTACGTCCCAAGATGACATAGTATCCATCTTCATCTACTTTAGCAGTGTCTCCAGTCTTGAAAAAGCCACCATCAACGAAGGATTCTTTAGTTACCTAACAACCAATCACATGTATGCACTGGAATGAGAAACTGATGATGTGCAGCATTTATAGTTGACGCAAATTAGAACACAATTCTAATGGCCTTCCCAGCACAGTAGGAATGAAGCATATGGCGGCAGATCTTGTGTGAGAAATTTCAAAAAGGTCAACAACTCTTTTACTATTAAGTTTCCTAATATGTCCTCCTTTTATAATATCAATTGCAAGTAATTCACTAGTACTGCTCACGGTAATATCCAAGGAATAGCGTGGATGCATTTAACTGGATTTCCTAAAACAATTCGCAGAGTCAATGCGGACAATATATGTTTAAGGGGACATGACATTCATTTCTCAGAGAGAAATGACTATAAATATGTGCACATTTGCAACAAAATTTGGAGTTACAGCATGATGGATCATGCCCATATTATCCAGCATGCAAGAAAATTGTATATAACATCTATATGTGAAAAAGTAAAGCAACTAATAAGCTATGAACCAAATTAGAAAAAAATATGCTAGCGGTTACAGTGCTTAAGGAAGTCAGGAAATACCTCAGGAAGTTTCCAATATTCCTTGAACAAAGAAGGACTTCTAATGCAAAGTTCACCCACCCCTGTTGTATCATCACCACCATCTTCTGCAAGAATCTTTGCCTATAATGGATATAAGAAATGTTAACATTTACCACATCAATTGTGGATGAATGAGATTTCAGATGATGTCCTATGTCATAGTTTCATATCCCATCCTTTTTATCAAGCTGCATATGCATAAAATGTTAAATTATACAGTTGAAAAAAATTGCCAACCTGCACACCAGGAAAAGGTTTGCCAACAGTGCCTCCTTTCCGCAAACCTCTTAAGGGATTAGAAATTGACATGACGAACTACAAACGTAAAGCCCTCAGCATAAGCAGAGGAAGAACATGTTTAAAGAGAGAATTTCCGAGGCTCTTCTCTGTCAAGAAAATTGTTTACAGAAAGGATTCAAAAGTAGATGAATACTACGAATACCTCAGTCATGCCATATCGTTCCAAAAGATTATGTCCAGTGATGGTTTCCCACTGTTGCATGATTGGTAGAGGAAGTGCAGAGGAGCCACACATCTGGGAATATAAACAACACCTACCGTCACTTGTAAGCATTCATCAACATAATTTGGCAGGTACAAAAAAATAGACTATAAAGAAAAATTAAGAAAAAAGGCTATAATATGTATTATCCAATAAGGATTAGAACCAACACCACATCATCAAGTCAAAAGTTCCCAACTAAACGTTCAAAAAAAAATTCCAATTTATAAGGGACCGCCGGCAAATTACCATGAGACGCAACTGGCTCGCAGCTGAAGCAGAAGCAGCTCTCAATTGTGAATCCATTGCTTCATAACCTTGTATCAATCGAGTATACATAGTCGGAACCTATTATTACAAAAGCACTACCGCAATTAGATCGTGAAAAATAAGAAAACTCGTTGAAGACCATGAGTTTAAGAATACAATGGGACCATACATTCTTTGTGGTTTGACCAAGGAAAACATTTAGTGCATCAGTGCATTTTGGGAAAAGTTGGTATCTACTTATTTCATCTAGAAAGGCACCTATGGGGGAAAGTTGGTATAATCTGGGGATTTAATTCTCCTGACCAAACATTCGCAAATACAGACAGGATACCAGGAGTAAGTTGTGCCAATGTTAAATATGGGTAGTTCAAAAATATCCATTTCTGAGAATATTTCAGAAGACAAAATCAAATAACCGAATTCAGACAGCCACATATGTGCTGTTTTACTAAGCCATGGTAACACCTGCTCCGTGATGTGTATTTTTTCTGAGACATTGTAAGCCATTCTCCCTGGTGTTTTATTTGGGAAAGATAGAGCTCAAGCATATATAATGGAAATGATTAGAAGAGAAATTGACCACAATTTACCATGGCCAATGTTAAATAGGGGTAGTTCAAAAATATCCATTTCTGAGAATATTTCAAAAGACAAAAACAAATAACCGAAATCAGACTGCCACATATGTGCTGTTTTACTAAGCCATAGTAACACATGCTCTGTGATGTGTATTTTTTCTGGGACATTGTAAGCCATTCTCGCAGGTGTTTATTTGGGAAAGATATAGCTCAAACATATATAATGGAAATGATTAGAAGAGAAATTGACCACAATTTACCATGCCAATATTAATTGCCTAGTTGTTACCACAAAAAACTTGACTTACTCCTGTAAACACAGTTACAGCATCCATTGCTTTATTCCCGTTATCTGGATAGGATTCACGCCACCTTTGCCAGACACCCCTTACACTAAATTTTGGTATGAATTCAACCTGTAACAACACAAAAGGAAACACTAAAATCGAAAGTAATGCTACTAGAAGAACTTCCACTGTAGTGAATTTTAGCATTAAGAAGGAAAAAAATCTGATTCTGAAACCGAGCTTTGTGGAACTAAAACATGAATTAGAAGGAATTACCGTGGAACCCGCATAGAGAGGGGCAAGCAAAGCATTGAACAGCCCATGAACATGTATGGTAGAAGTTAAGGATCTACCCACTCATATTTTGTCATTACATACTTGCAGAGCACGTTAGATAGGCAATAGATATAAGGCACAATTTCCAGCCAGAAAAATAACCAAACAAGATAGTAGAGAAAGAGGTTTTACAAAAAAAACAACTGGTATTATGGATATGATGCAATGGTAGACAATGCAGAAATTGATCCCCAGATGTATACTCCCAAGCATTTGCCAACATTTGGACCTGAAATATTACCACAACTTTATGAACAAGTGAAAGCTTCAAGGATGCCATCTCTGGAAGTATAAAATTGAAGCTACAAATGGCATGCATGTTTGCATGGTAAAGACTTCCAAGAAAGACGCTAATAAAATAACAATCCCATCACATGCTAACAACGAGTCTCCCATTTCAACTTTAGTGCAACAAGTTTACAATCAGTCGCCAATTGAACAAGAACACTTAAAACTTTTTTTGCCCATATATTGCAGAAGCACTAATTAGCATAGCAGTGCTATTTAAAAATGCCAAGTCATTGCAACCAGGGAACACAGACAAGTACCTGTGCTAAGATGCTTTTGTGAGTATGAACAACTCCTTTAGGTTTACCTGTTGTACCACTAGTATAGATAATCAATGCTGGATCATCCCCTGCATAAAAGTAAAAATGAAAAGAAAAGAACAAGAGGAAAGTCAACACAAAAGAGACTTCTCCCAGCAATAGGAGGCACAATACGAGGAACAACATGAGAATATGAGGAAATTAATCATTATAAGGTCTATCACAACACAGCCTTTAAAAGATAATAAGAACCTTCAAACTAAACTACCTTCTATCCCATTTGAGTTTGCAATCCCTGGCAAACTTCCATCAACATCCATTTTTCCAGTTTGTGATAGATCATTACTAGTTGTCTGTGAAAGGATACTAGGAACAGGTGGAATAAGAGAAAATTGAGCAGCAGTTTTAGATGCAACATTTTGCATAAGCTCCTGATGATCTTCAGTACTCAAGATCATGGAGACATCCTAAAAATCAAAATCAAAATCAAATTGGAGCTATGATCAGTGATTGCCCAAGGAAATAAGAGAAAATCACAGTATGAAACACAACAGCTAGAAATATTTTTTTCTACAAGAAGATGGTATAAATTATCCAAATGGCAAAGATAATCATGTTGTAGTCGGGAGTAAACACCAAATAAGCATTGAATCAAAATAAGATTTAGGTGAACAAAGTTTGGCACTTAAAGTACGCATTCACTTGATTCAAAAGCAATAGTAAGAGTGCTAACTACATGTTCCACTGAGAATGCCAGAAATATAAAAATAGAAACTAAGAAAAGGAAAAAAAAATTAGAAAGTTCACGTTCAAGGGCAAACCGAATCATTCATGACATGTAAGAGTTCAGCTTCCGGGTAGCTAAGTGCAAGGGGGACTGCAACACCTCCACTAAACCAAGTTCCTAGTAAGCCAGCAATGAACTCGGCCGAAGGTTTAGCCACAATGCCTATTCTAGCTCCACTAAGATGTTCATTTCCTGTGATACCATCAACCTACAAAAAAATATGAAAATGTGCTATTGTTATGTCAGTAAATTAGAAAGACTTTTCAAAAGAAAAATGTCTGTAAATAGGAAATGGGTAGTTACTTTTGTTCTTACAAAATACAAATAACCAAAAAGGAAAGCTTGACCGTAACCACATACACAGAGGCATGTCCATGCTCACTCTCATGCACATGCATTCACTGACATCACACACACACAAACAGAGAGAGTGTTGAACAGGGGACGTAAGTATTAGACCATAAACAAATATTGTCTACGTTAAATAACAAATATTCATATGAGAAAGTAGTCACACTTGAAATCAACAAAATACATTTGACCAGTGAGTAAAAAGGAACAATATTAATTTTCCAGAAAAAAGAACATGATTAAATATCTCTCCAATATAACCGCATACACTTCATCAGGTGATTCACGAGCTTGAATATAAACTTCAAACTTCTAAAAGAATGTGGTGTAGATCATTTACATAAGGATACGAGAAGATGATTGCCAACTCACAGTTTTCAAGCCAGCATTGCATAACAAACGAGATATCCTCCAAGCAGATGAGATCAGTTGATTGTAACTATAGCTATTCTGATCAGCTCTTATGGCAACACTTTCACAAGATGCAGACCCCTGCCGAGCAACTTCTTTGACAACATTCATAAATGTACCACAATCTGAAGCTGCAGAATAAAAGATTATAGGAAAAGAAAATCAAAGACTATCTAGTCACATTCGCTAGGACTATAAGACAAGTAGCAATCATATTCTACTCGCACAATGGCTCCTCAGCTAATCAAACTACTCAAGCACAAAACTGAAACTTTTAAATTTGCTAGGATGGCAACATAAAATGAAGTATTGACAAAACGTCGAAACATTAACCCAGAAAAAGAATAGCATAGTCATATAATTCTAACTTATTAGATTCATCACTCGACAAATTAATTAACCGCTCTAGTTTCGCAAGCTTCTGATAGAACAGCCTCAGGATAAACCGCTATTTGGCCATCCCATGAAGATTAAGTGGCACCATTTTCAGTACAGAGCGTTTGATCGGAATAGAGGCCAATAACCAGGCCCCGAATGACATTCAGTTCCAAAAGCAACAATCACAGCCTCAGAATTCACTCCCTACATCAAGAACTCAGCAACCCAGATAACAAAAACATAAATTCATCAATCACAGAATGAATATCTTCAACAAACAAAAAAAATAATAAAACCCATCCCTGATTATTATAATTTCCATAGAAAGCTCCAGCTCAGATACAAAACAAAGGATTGCATGTTATACCAGAAGAGAAAACAAAGGATTGCATGTTATACCAGAAGAGAAATCCATTTGTGTAGAGAACTTGCAGGAGAAGAGACGAGAAGGAGAGGAACTAAAGCTAGATTTCTGACGGGGAGACAGAGTGAGAGAGCACAAGACACCGAATCGCGAACACGTTGAAGGGTGTTCAAAACAAAAGCGAGAAGAGTTGAGAGGTCTGAGTAAATAGTTGAGGGACTTAAATGGTTTCATCTTTTCAGTTTGGTTTTAGTGTGTTTTTATTAATTAATGGCGATCCAACGGCATTTGTGGTGCAATCACTCCACTCCGTACAGGTGGTCAAATCTTGCTTCGACCATTCAATGGCGGTGAAGATTATTAGGTTTGGGTTGGTTCCGTGATTTTGCGCTTTTGGTGTTTGTGTTATGGTCGCTGTGAGAGTAGGAAATTGAACGGTGGTTAATGACAATGCGGAGCGAGCATTCGCTGATTGCCCTGTTAAGTGTCCTGATCTTCACTGTTAATTGCCGTCTAGCCGGGGTTAAGAAGATGTTTAGACATAAAATATCAAATTTTCTGAATATTCAATATTTAAAGAAGATGTCACGCGATAGAAATTGAAAAAGACCGGCAGACAATTTTGGAAAAAGAAAAAGTTATTAGTAAGAGGTAATATTCTTCTTCAAATTATTCACATTGTAATATATTTTCGAACATAAGTTATAACTCACGTTACCAAATGCGAAGTTTCCTGAAAATTGTCTAACTTATAAGTGTACAAATAGTAGCTGACAGTGTTAGGAGTGGAAGATGTCACTTCCAAGTTCCAAGGAACCATCTAACTAGTCAGTCATCACAGCTTTAAATTGGCCGGTTCCAACCCTGGTATGTATTTCTCATACTATATTTTTCTGTACGAGCAATGTTATACGAATCTCATTTAGAAATTTTATTTAAGAATTTAATAATGTGATTTTAATACAATTATTAAATTAGTTATAAGTTTCAATGTTAGATGGAATACACAATCAATCTAATCGTTATACATTTAGGTCATAAATAAAATTCAAATAATATTTTTTTTTCTGTGTTGATAATTACTAGTCACAGTCGTCCCATGATATGTTAAGTAGAAGCATTAGGCTTTAACGATATGTGTTTGAAAGATATGAGGTGCGTCATCTCGATTTATTAAGAAAGGGCCAATGACTAGGCCTGGGCAAGATTTATTGGACCAATTCAACCCATGAGAGCCCTACATCTTCTCCCTTCACACTAGTATAGGATATGAATGAATGATTTTTGTAAATGATGGTGTGAGGTGAGCCATTTGAATTTGGAGACTGTTGAGATATTCGGTCAGAGTTTTAAAGTTCTTGGGAGTTGAATAACCAAATAACCACGAATAAAGATCGGTAGATAAATGATTTATATTGGTTTATCCGCTTGAAAGCTTTAGTTAATTGATTCTAATAGAGTCTCTTACTTTTGGGGAGTTTTTCTATTAATTGAGGGAATGGAGATTGCTCAGAATAAAAGCACATATAATTGCTTGATTACAAATGCGAGAAATTTGACCCCTATTTATAGTGTGCAGTTGTGATCTTTGCGATCTTATGTAACCATTGCCCTTCTAGTGTAATCAATATGATTGCCCTTGAGAGTGTTGCGACACATGTGCCAGAATACTTGATCATTACAGGTTACATTCCTTAGGCATGATATGACCTTCTAGAAGGTGTCAATTGTCGCTGCCATCGCGTACACAAGGGTCACGTTGATTTCCAACTTGCACACCTCGAACAAATGATCACGAGTTGAGAGGTCCAAGCTCAAATGTCCGAGCTAAGAGTTCTGATCTCAACCTTGGCTAATTTTTGGTATCATCAATAAATATATTTATGTTTTTCTAGAAAAACAATGAATATATTCGGTGCTCCAAATGGTCTTCCATGAATATAGATTTATGGCAATCAAAGCTTGATAATGTGGTTGGAACATTACTGTATTTGAGTTTGTTTACTGACTATCATTTACTCTATTCTCGGTAGAGACAATTTGCTGAACTGAAACTGCCCGTTGAACCAGCTTCTTTAGAATCTAGCTGGTGACACCATTGATTATATCCAAGTGATGAACAGTCCAGTCCTGACCATGTGGCCTCAATTTAAACTAGTATCAAGACACAGCAGAGAAGAAAAAAGCATTTAGTATTTATTATAATTAATAAGAGTTCAATTCAGACCCTTTACTCAATCATGGAATTCGGACAAAGCTCATAGGCAGCAATACCTTAAGCATATCATGGATTGCACAATGCAAACATTACACTTGACGGATCACTGAACAACATACTTGTTCTACCAAAGAGGCAGGTAAGAAAAAGGTCTTTATCATAAAGACCTACTCTACATGACTGAGATAAAACTCTTGAACAAGCTGATTATTTTCTTTGCAGACTAGATTGCAATTTCTGGATAATTTATAGCCTCTCAATGCAGAGTTCAAATCCATGTGTAAAAGAGAGAGTGAATCAGAGACGCATCATTGAGGAATCCACCTTCTCCACCAAGAAGAGGAAGGAGTAGCTCCATGAGGAGGCGGTGGCGTGAGGAGCTCTAGCATGGTTTCCTTCTCCTTTGGGGTCAATGGAACACCTCTGACAAGGTTCAAGGCCATTATATGAACATTGGTGTTTTGCCTGTGCTTTTTGTAAGCCCATATTCCTCCAGCAACACCAGCAACTAAAACCTATTCCGAGGTACAAGCATTTCAGAATCAGAACTTTAACTAGAGTTAAAAAAGAAAAAGGGAAAGGCCAGCACGCCTTAGAATGGTCTCCTCGTGCTTACCGGAGAGAGCCACAGAGCTGCAGTCTGCAAATCAAATTTTGGGGCATAAAGCACTGTCTCACCAAAATCATCCTCTAGTTTTTTATAGATATCTTTGTCAGTTTTCCCTGCCCGAATTTCATCCCGGATTAACTGCAGCAATAATACAAGAGTATCAGCATGCAGATCAGATGCATTACTACATAGACAAATGCAGCAATTGAGAGAAAAACTAAACAAATTTAGCCAATCCATACTACGATTTGGAGAATTCATTTCAGGCGCACAACAAAAGCTAGAAAATGCAAAAGGCAGAAAATAAATCAAGCATCTTACCTTTATTTAGAAGTTGTCTGCCTTCAGAACTGTGGCAATGCACATTGACTATTAGCATTTATTTTCCAAAACTGGTTTAAATGAAAGGATTATTCAAGTTTCAATCCACTTCAAGCTGATAGGACTTGGAACTAATAGAAGTAAAATGAGAGAGAGGAACTCTGTCATATACTTATTAACAGGTGTCTCAAATAAAATGGATCGAAATTGCTACCATTTTTCAGTGTTCATACCACCCTCAAATGTCCCAACAAATAATGCACAACTTGCTGATCAAAACAAAAAATGCAAGATTTGTAAGTTGCATTATACCACGTCCAAGACATAAACTAGTATTACAAAAAAAAGATGGCAATGTGATTATATTCAGCATGTCAAGGCATAGTAATATGATCTCCCTACTCCGCACCCTCATACACACAGACACATAAAAGGCTATGTAAATATGTTGCCTATCATACAAATTACAACGGAAGAATATTGAAAGGTGAATCACCTTCCGAAGCAGTATGGCAACATCGGCTTGGGAATCTTCAATGGACTGACTACCACACTCAGTGCACCTCACATTGTGACTGATGTTCCTTGCCCGGGCTTCCACCACCTGCACCTTCTTCACAGCATCCTCTTCACTCTCCATTGTATAAACAAGCTATCAGTTCAGCTCTAGATCACGTACCCATGACCAAAAAAACCACATAATGCAAAACAAAATTATTTTTCAGTAAAATTAATAACTTTCCTGACCAAAAAATATTAATAAGAAAGTCAATAATTTCACTTTCAGTGAGACATTTCATCAAACAATTGATCTACTACTCAAAAGACACTTTCCATAGCAAAACAGTTAAAAGCTTGTACACATAAATCAAACTCGATCTAACACCAAATAATTACAAAGTGAACCTCATGATCTCTACAACAAAAATGAGAAACACAAAACCAAAACCAAGGGGAAAAAATTAGATATGGTTAAAAGGTAACCAAAGAGAGCTAAACCCAGCTGGTATTGACTGAATATTGGGTCCGAAGCATCACGGAAATGCAAAGCGAAGTCTCAGAAGAAGATTAGTCAAACACAAAAAGTTCTTTTACATTTAATTGGTCCGCTATATATATATATATATATATATACTGGTTATTGTTTGTGGTAATAAACATATTGGTATTCACATTTAAAATCAAATCACAAACATAAAAGAAAGATAAAAGAATTTAAGTACCGATTGCAGTGAAGTGATGGTTGTGGTGGGTGACAATGACTGTAGTGGTGGTGATAACCGTGAGTGACAGCCACGGGTGACGACAGTGGTAATGGTGGGTGTGGGTTATGGTGGGCAACGGTGATGATTATTACCGGTTGTGGTAAGGTGACGGCATGGTTTTGAATAACGGTAACGGAAACCAGATGAGTGAATTTTTTCATCCAGCTCACAACTACCATAAAAATAAATATGTACACATTTTAAATTTAAAATAAAGTCTACTTTGCTCAAATAATAAGTTAAATTCAAATGTAATGGTAAAAGGGTTAAATAAAAATTAAAAATATTTCAAATACGCTCTCATATTCAACGAAGGATATGTAAATCATAAAAAAGACATGATTGATACGAAAAAAATACAAACCATGATCTTCGGTTAAGTTTATGGAGTATAGTTACAAAAAATTATGAATATTTAGGGAATGAAATATAATAATAAAAATTTA
>CM042192.1:2190011-2209566 GCA_023539305.1 Ilex asprella
ATATAAAATTAATGTATACATAATATATGTATATATAAAAAGATATATAGACAAATAAAATACATCTCAACACAAATAATTAACTTTCCATCCACTTTTCGTCCGATTTGGGAGGGATTGATTTTGGTGGATTAGAAGAAAAATTAATTCATCCATTTTTTCATCCTTTCAACTTTCTTTCTTTACCAAATATGATATTTTATTTGTCCTTTCAATTTTTCATCCTTCTATTTTTCCATGGTACTAAACGGAGCATAAGAAAAAAGTGCAAAGAAAAGGACACGTACCCAAAAAAAATGAAAAATAAAAATTGAGTGGGGCAAGACACTCTGTTCTATAATAATGGTACATAGGATCCACCAAAAGATCGGTGGCACGTGTGATAAATACAATATAGTACTCAGGGCCCACGTTTTTAATGTCGACTCGAAGTTAATTTTATGGTCCCACGTCCACTATCACTTTAATTAAAAGTATATTCTATCTATACACTTTTTACTGATTTACTACTAACACATTAAAATTAATCGGTGCACCCACCTCGGCATGTCATAAATTTACAAATGAAAATTTAGATAAACTTCATTTTATCCCTATAAATAAATGCTTATAATACTGATTAATTAATTAATTAATTAAACACGACAATTTTTATTTAATTATGATACCTATCTATCTACACCCAACAATGTCACATCATCAAAATTTTAAATATTTGATAGATCCCCAAATAACTATACAATAATTATTAATGTAGTAGAGTTCAAAATTCTGGTGAAGACAACAACATTTCCCATCTCTCTTTTTTTTTTCTCTCTTCCCAAATCTCGTAATTATGAAAAAAACTTGACAAATATGAGGGGTTTTTTTTTTGCTATTTATTTCAAATGTAATGGTTGAATACAAAAAATTATAACCAAACTTAATTGTATTAATCGTATCTTACTCTCTGTGTGCACATGTACAAACTAATTTGAACATTTATAATCATTGAAAAAAAAAACAAAAGAACCATCTCCAATTGGAGTAAATCAAAAAATAAATATTTTCGTATACCCTTTTGGGCAACCTTTAACATAAACTTCCAAGGGCTTTTACTCCTCTCTCTCTCTCTCTCTCTCTCTCTCTCTCTCTCTCTCTCTCTTTAAAGGGCACAATGATCGACTCATATGGTCCAAACAAGAGGTACCTCTTTTAAGCATTGATCCGGCCTTTATTATCAATGATCAAATCTGCCCTCGCATATGCATGGTTGGTGCCTATTTTAGATTGCTTTCCCCTTGACAACAAATATATATTAATGGTAAAGAAAAAAAAGTTGCAACATTCTCAGCAGAAAGAATATTGAGCTAATCTTATTGAATTAGAAGACCAATCAGAAAAGTTTTCTCAAAAGCTTCAAAAGCAAACGGCCACAATGGAGATCATACACTATACAACAATACACCATGAATTACAATTATATGGAAAATCTTCCAAGGCATTGTGTTCTTTACATCTCGGAATTAAAAAAAAAAAACACTTGGTGGATTTAGACGAGCATAACCAATTGGATATCATACCACCACATATACTGTAAACTGTACCATATGTATACAAGGCTGGAATAGCCCATAATAAGTAGTTGGTTTATTCAGCAGCACCCATGAAAGATGAACTCAATCCCTGGATCTGCAGACGTATATAAGCAAACATGAATATATATAATATATACATATCCAGTTGAGAACAGAGAATACCTTATTTACAAGCAGGTTTACTTGTTCTCTATACATCTCCTTCAAGTCTACAATATCCGCACGAAGCTCTTCCAGCTACAACATCCACTTAAGCACATCAGGACTTAATTTTTTTCCTTGAAATAAAAAATTCTTTCACATGGCTACTGAAGCAGAAAAAGGTATTTAATATATATGAATCTAAAAACAAATTATATCGTCTACTTATGGGGGGTTTGGGGGTATTATCTATTTATTTTATTTGACGAATTGCTAATTAACATTCCAGGTTTGGGTGGTGGCCATCAAATCTGAAGTTCCCTTTCAAACTTCCTGACAATCAACGAAAGCACAGTTCGCGTTCCTTTTCCTATACTTAGGCAAGGATAACACAGATAGATGTCTCCCCATCCCCCTTGACCACCTACACAATCGTGCAACAAAATCTGACCCCCGCTGTAACCATGTCTTGAATGATAATAAACTAAAGATGGTTTAGAACAGATTACCAGAGGTAAACAATCATTGCTGAGTCTGTCCCTAAATCAATACTAAGGGAACAGGCAAACAAGAGGATGTAACAAATTTCATCGGTGATAGGAAAGAGAGCCTGCCTAGGGTTTTCAATTCAAAAAATAAAAAATAAGAAAAACATTACATTCCTCTTGAACTAAGGCCCAGAATCCAAGCAGACAACTGTTTATTTTAGCACCTAACATTAGACATCATCTCCATCATTCCATTGATCGACAACCTTTATAACCTCCATGAAAAGAACAAGGACTAAAACCTTTAGGGCAAGATATCATTATGAATTCCGTCTCCAATTATCTGTTCTCCTGCTTGTTATAGTTTCCATCCTGCCTTCACCTTTCTCAACAATCATCTACCACCATATTAGCCTCATGGAGAGCCATATAAAAAAAAAAGCATCCATCCTGCAACATTATGCTATGAACCAATTTTCCCATCTGCCACTAGCTCCACTCAAGCTATCAGAAAATTCACTACAACAGCTTTAGTTAATGGGGAAATCAACTAGGATACATAGCACAAACACAGACCCAGGCCATGACACAGCTCATAACTCAACGCACAGCCAAGCCAAATGCCACCAAAAAAAAACAGATGCATTATGATTCGATTTGAAACTTCTGTAAAACCACGTTTGGCATCATCTTGGCATGAACTCTTATCATCTGTTACTTGCCATTACACAACATGAATTGAGGAGTTATCACAGAAGTTTAAAACCAGGTTTGGCATCTTGGCATGAACTCTTATCATTTTTTACTTGACATAACATAACAACGAATTGAGGAAGAAAACAATCTGAAAGCTAAAGCTGGAGTTATCATCACAAAAACTATTTGACTGCATCAAGCAAGATGCAAAAATCAAAGTCGAATATGTGTCAAAAAGAACAGGTGAAAAAATTAAGTCAAAAGAACACATCTAAGTACAATAGGGTTTATGTTTAAAAACAAAAACAAAAGCAACATAGGGCTCATGGCCTCATAGGCATTGTTTCCAAAATCTACAGTGTCATTAGGTTGCTATCTACTCTGACACTGTTCGAAGTTAGGAAATCTAGATCCAAAATGCCCATAGGAGACTCAAGGGCCAGCTATTTGTGTATGACAATAATGTTATCCCCTCTGTTTGCACCTTCTTTTTCAGTTTTAAGAGCCTTTTTTGCAAGAAACAGGTAGGTTGACCATAATTGATTCATCAAATATGATGAAACACCTTGTTCACAAAGCACACCAAATTCTTTTGCAATTATGACTGACTGAACTCAACTGCAAACATTTTTGTACCTCTTCATCGCGTTCACCCATCAACTCCAGCGCTGACGAGTGCCTACGTCTTAGGGCTTCTAGTTCTGCCCGTATACCAGGCAGCAGGGCAGCCTCTGTCCGTAACTTCTCACACTGCACCCAAGGCAATAAATATCAGAGAAGTTATATGACATATGCATATAAGGATATAAAGATAGAAAAAAACCTGTGCAGTCATTTTAACCAACTCCTCAGCAAGAGAGTCACGAATAGATTCCATAGATGCCTGGAGTGCATAAAAACCATTTAGAGTTAACTCAAACAAAGATAATCAATGTAGTGAAAAGATTTTGTCTTTCTCACTATATGTAACTAAAGCCAGCATTGCAGACACCTAGATATGCAGTCCGCAGTGAGGCACAATGAAAACTAGCCATAAATATATGTAGCACCAATAAATAGTTAAATGGAATTTATGTCTGGATATACCAATCGAGACATATAAGATGCAAGTTCCCCCTCCTTTTGACGAAGGGCAGCTTCAAAAGCACTTGGTGTCATGCTCTTCATATAATATGGACTCATTGTTGCCTCTCCAGGATTCCTTCGTCCAGAGAAACTGTCAGATGAGTCTAAAGATGCTTGCAGAAAATCACTTTCTTCCATACTGCTTAAGCTGCTAGCACTTGAAAGTTTGCGGGTCAAGTATCCTGTAAAAAGATCATTACATAAAGGAACAGAATAGGAAGAGCATGCATTGCCCACTATAGGTAGTAAATGGGGCCATCAATACCATTCTCAAAAGCAGACTTTTTTGTTCTTGGACTTTGATCAGAAACGGCAGAAGATTGAAGGCGAGCTGCCCTTTCCAGTTCCAAACGGGCAGCTTTCTCCCTTTCTACCTCCTGGCAATCATCATGAGCATAGTTAGGAAACTTGTGTATAGCATGATAATTCACATACATAGAAGAGGGTGACCTATTATTAGTCATCTGAAACCAATTGTCAAACAAAGGCCTGTGTCATTTCTAAGTGGCTATCCAATCCTTAAGTGTCTGACATATTATAAAATTTGACACATGTAAGAAATACTAGTCTAATACCATCCTACAATGAATTCTTCTTCCTTACTATCAAATTAGACAAAACAGGGTTCGGAAAAAGGAACCAAGCAAAGTACGAGCAGAATCTTCTCAAATTCTTGTTATAACAGTTGAAGAGCCTCATTTTTAGCTACCTGTAGGTTCAGCTGAATATGTTATTGTAAATAAAAATTTCACCAATATCGGCATAGAAAAATGAGAAGTATACAGGGAAGACACAACGACAAATGTTGTCTCACTTTAGCACAACCAAAAATTGCTGGAACAGTAATGCATTGAATAAATGTATTGAGTAGGGACCATATGGGAAATTGTATTGATATGCACGAAAACACTACCAAAAAGAGATGGATTTATGCATATATCTAGCAGATCATTACAGAAAAACGAACCAACTATAAAAAAATAAAAATAAAAAACCATGTCAAATTATGAACTTCTAATAGCAAGTGCACATGGGGTGCTACTGTAACAGTAGCGAGCGGCTGGAATCAAATCGTTTAATTTGACGGCGGACTTAAAAAGCCACTAGCATACGCTTTATGCCCAAATGGGAACACACTAATTTCTGGTGAATTCCCTATGGGCAACATAAACATATAAATCTTTAATAACCCAACAATCTTCTATCGAATGACTAAATACGGCTGCAAGACCGAAACCCTAAGGAATTGACGGGATATGGATTTTGAGAAATATATGCGAGGGGAATTTTTTCGATATATGAAGGGAATTAGTTCCACTGAGTCTAGGCTTGTCTTTCTTCTTCGTAACAGCAGAGTACAGTAGAGTACCTCGGTACGATCATTCAGGAAGTCCCTTTCCTACTCCCCGCATCCGCTGGCACTTCGCTGACCTATTGCGTGGTAAAGAGAAGAAAGTATGAATGAATAGTAAGCGAGTGGATTCATTGCTCACCCAAACTCAATTCCTCGCTGGCAGCCTCAACTTGCCAAGATGGGTATGACCGCACTAAAAGACATAGGTTTCCAAAAAGCAGCCAACTTTTTCCAAGTCTAATGATTTAGCATTTAGGAAAAATCACAGTATGCATTTATTTACCATAGTTCATGAATCCACAATGCAAAGAAACGCTTGATTCGAGTTATATCACGTAAACAGAGGTAAAATACAGCAAACTCTGACTATTATTTGCAGATTCATCTCCAAGGGAAACCAGCCCAAGTATAAAGAAGTTTGAGATAATTTGGAGAGAAGAAAAAAGAAGCCCCAACACATCACAAAGCACAAATGACAAGCTGTTAGGTTTATGATTCGATACCAGGCAGCTTACTTACTCCATTTCTACATTGATTTAGTAGTTGACATGTTTTTTGAACCATATCCATATTTGCCCCTCATTCAAAAAACATATTCAAAGAGAGAAAGATCGGAGACTTTCCTCTGTTCTCCTCCTCTCTCTTCTCATTTTGCACTTTTTTACCTTGGTAAGTCTCTTCTCCCTCATTCTTCTTCCAACAACTTGCAACACGCACACCAGATTTGCATACACACGCACACACAATATCCCTCTCTTTTCTTCTCCCTCCATTCTTCATCAGCTGAAACCCTCCAACTGACAATCCGTCAAACCCCCCCTCCAGCCCGGAAACCCTCAGTAATTTCCTATTGATTTATATTTTTATTGGTTGAAAAATTAGTAAATGCATTGATTGACCAATTTAAGTAGATGGTAGATTATATATCTTAGTGGTTGATGTGCAGTTACGATGAGTAGATAATTTTATTATGCTAATTGAAGGTCAATGGCGGAGCCATGAATTTTTTGACCCCATTGGAGAAATCCCTGATGCCACCACTGAGAGTCTCATTCTTGTTTGGCTTGTCAAGTATCAAAATATGTGTTTGGTATATGTAATTTATTAATGCTTTCATGGCTTGACAACATAATTTAGCAGTGCCAAAGACTTAATTCAGCATTGGTAATATTGACAATCTTTCAAGAAACATAGGCACAAGAAGTTCTACCTGCCGCAGAAGTTCCTGATGGGTCAACGCTTCTTGCAGCTCTTTCTTGTGTTTCCTTCTGAGTTCCTTCATTTCCTCTTCAAGCTGGTTTACATGACCTTCATGAGTGTCAGCTTCTTCCTTCAATGCAAGATACTCCTGCCTATTTTCTGCTGCTCTCTGTCTCTCCTTTTCAAGGGACCTGGTCAGCTGCGTCTGCTCTGCTCGAAGGCATGAAATCTGCAATATTTCACTAGTTTATGTTAACTACTATAATAGAGCCCCATCAATAGCACCATTGCAGCCAGAACAAAAAGAACCTGAGCTTCAAGAACATTTATGCGTGATAACGTTTGAGATAAGCGTTCGTTTACAGATCGCTCTTTTTCCTCTGCACCTGCAGCTTTGGCCTCTGCTTCCTGTAGATTTAATCAAGAGCATACTGAAAGGTCCAAAATAAAAAAATCAAATGTCTAAGTCTAAAGTATAGGCTATTGGTAGAAACCTGAAGCCGTGTGTTTAGTGACCTCTCCACAGCAGCCCAAGCTTCGGCCCTTCGTGCAATTGTTTCCTGTTACCATTAGAAAAGTCCTTGGAAGTTTATTGCTCAAGGGTTACAAACTTTTTCTCAGAATTTAAAGCTTAGAGCGGGCGATGGAACTAGGATTTGTTTTTGGGAAGATGTTTGGGTTGGTGGGGCTCCTTTATGTGATCTTTTTCCTCGTCTTTATCGCATCTCTTCGTTTCATGGATATAAAATTGTGTCATTAATTCATCATGATGTATCATCCTTGTCTTGGGATTTTAGGTTTCATAGAAGTCTTAATGATAGAGAATGTTTAGAAGTGGTTGAAATCCTTTCTTTGATTAACAGTGTCTCTTTCACTCAAGGCTCTTTGGATCCAAGAGTATGGACTATTGAGTCTTATGGTATTTTCTCTTGTAAATCCTTTTTTGAGTCTACATTTGACGATTCATCCCTTCCGGTGTTTTCCCATTCGAGAGAAATTTGGGAATCAAAAGTGCCTCTCAAGGTGTAAATTTGTGTATGGATAATTGCTCTTGGTAAGCTTAATACTTACGATGTGCTTCAAAATAGAAGACCTATGATTTGGCTCTCACTGCAGTGATGTGTTATGTGCAAGGTGATGGGGAGAGTATTGATCATCTCTTTCTTCACTGCCCTGTTGCTTTGTCTCTTTGGAACAAGTTGTTTAGACTTGTTGATCATTGTTGGATGGCACCCAGAAATATGTTTTCGATGATATGTTGGGATGTTTTGAGTGGGGGTGAGAATAGGAAATGAAAAACTCTTTGGCATTGCGCATTTAATGCTATTGTTTAGATGATTTTGTTAGAAAGAAATGTAAGAATTTTCGATGATAAAAGTAGAGATGGTGAAGACCTTTGGGAACGATTTTCCTTTTGGGCTTCCGTGTCTAAAGAATTTGAAGATATCCCTCTTTCTTTCATTATTTTGAGCTGGATTGCATCATGGAGAATGTAGTACTTGCCTTATTTTGTGTTTTTGTTTTTGTTTTTGTTTTTTTTTTTTTTCGTTTGCATATTTTAGGCTGGATGTCTTATCCAACTTTGATATGCCTTTTGTAATTTTGATTTTATTAATGATTTCAACATTTCTTATCAAAAAAAGAGAAAGGTGTCAAGCCAGGACTTGACACAAAATTAACATCCTAGTTTCCAAAGAAAACATGTAAAATATAGCAATGGACCTGCATAGCTTCAATCTGCCTTAAAAGAGGCCTAGTAGATTCCGGAACCTGTGTTATCAACTCTTCGCATCGGCGCTCACTTGCCTAGAAACCACCACTTGCAGACATCAGGTGGCAGTGAAAGCTATAACTAATAACATATCAAAAGAATAACTAACAACAACAAACAAAAGATTCTTCTGGTTGATGCCTAATCAGAGGAATCCAAACATACTTGATATCGCTTTTGCAGATCCTCAATGTCTCTGCGCAGCATATCTTCCCTAAAAACTTCCTGCAAAAAGGGAGAAGATATTATAGAATCTGGCATATCTATAGCCAAAAAACTGCAACCTCAATGTCCCCAAAAAAACCTGCTGCTCCTTTCTGCTCAGAGTTTGCCTTAATTCTTCAAGTGTCTGAACTAGCATAGCTTCACGTTCCTCAGCCTCTCTTAGACGACTCTCTAATTCAGTTCTGGCTTCATTGTTGGCCCTTGCCTCAGCTAATGCTTCAGCTTCCTTTGCTGCATTCAAAGCATTTGTGTAGTATTCTTTTTGAGTTGCAAGTTCAGCTTGGTGTTTCTCTATTGTTTCTTGCAGCAACTTTTCAGTTGCCGCCTTATCCCTCTTTATGCTCTCTACTTTATTCTCTTCAACCTGGAAATGGTACAAATCAGATACATGGTATTACAGAACATAAGAAAAAAGAATGAAAAATGGGGATAGAAAAATAAAAATAGGAGAAATCACTATCTTCTAAATGTTATAAAATCCATATGATCCACAATTGACAGAAAAAAAAATTGGGGATAAAGTACTTTACAAAGAAGATACTAAGAATCCAATTACCTGTAGCTTGGTGGTCAATCCTTTCTTCTCCTCTTCAAATTCTCTAATCTAGCTTTCACAAAAAGGGCATGATTTGTTAAAATCAACGAAGGTGTCAGAGCCATATTATTCACTTTCAATAGGGAGACACTTGGTATGCTTGGTTGCATACCTGAGCCCTTAATTTCCTAATCTGAGATTCTTGAGCAGCTTGCTTTCTTGAAAGCTCTTCACCTGTAAACAGTAATTAATATTGAAACAAAGATGATCAGCATCAATACAGGACCCCATTAATCATCTAATAAAACTCGAGACTCTGCGTCTATATAAGAAGTTGAATTCAGATCTGAGATTCCTCATGAGAGAAACACAATGTGGCAAGTCAAGAATGGATCCAGGAATTTAACGTAAGAGGGGCGGTCTTTAAACTTTTGAAACAATCTGGGGCGAGTTTATCAAGTTCGCACACAGCCATAACCAATAAAACTATAATAAAGAGGATCTTCCAAACCTCACTGGGGAGCGACCACCGTGCCTCCCCCCAAAGAGATCCATCATTGTGGTGTTTTTGACGCCATACTCCAAATTTGTTTAATGTTAGGACAACAACTGCCTGTCTCTTGTTTATTTAATTTCCTTATTATTTACAGGGTTTAGAATCTAGAGCTGATGGTTACAGTGCTCAATAGAACTTTGTGCTGTGTGGCCCAAAGCCTATGAGAGCAAAGACAAAACATGCAGCATGATCACACAGTACTCACTCAAGGAGGAATCAACATTTTCACATTTTTTAACAACAAAAAAATCAGAAGCACTTGTATCACTTTCTCTTGCAGTTTGATATGATAGAAAGGGGTTCTAAGAGTTGAAGTTGTCAACAACATGACCACTACATAAATTTTTGAAGTCATTACTCCATGTCCTCCCTGCAGAGTCTTTGGTTCGGCACCAAAGCTCACCCTGCGGTACTGGCCTCTTACTTCTGTTCTTTAAGGGCCATGAACATTGCCAAAGCTGCATATAGTTGCAACTTTTGAGCTTGAAGCTCCACCTCCATTATATTCTTGAAATGCCAAATCACAACAACACATACCCTTGCCCCACCCAGTCAACAGCCTAAAGAAACAAAACCATCAAGCCCACAATATAGCCAATCTGCCAACAAGAAAGTGGTTAAGCATTATTACTTCCTGAGTGACCTGTTGTATAGGAAGCCCTCACCTCTGTGAATAACTCAGAGAATCAAGAACCATGCCTCGACCACATCCTATCACCAGAAATCATGTTTTGGACTCACGGAGGACCAAGAACTCTTATACAAATTTGCCAACAAGAGTCATACATGCACCTGCTGCCTACATAACACATGATGACTCTAGTTGTTCAGCCACTTTGTGCAAATCAAGACAAATGTTAGCTTTGTTCCCAATCTCACCCTCCAAGAACCCCATTAATGGAGACTAAAATGAGTGTTATTTTTCCAATTTGGTGGCCAGTTGAAATTTTTCTTATTGGGTTGATACTATAGAGGCTTACTGAAGCCACGAGTACTCAAATTTAAAGGTGGCACTTACCCCTTGAACTGACACCAAGGTAGAGTGGGGGCCACCTGTTTTACAAACCCATACATGCAACTTGCTGGTTCACTACTCAGTATAACCATTATGACACAAGCCATGTCAATATTCCAGATTGACCCCATAATCATGAATCTCTACAAGTTTTTTTAACTCAACTTCATCCAACAAAACCCAAATCTGAACCTCTTTATTGGATGTTTCATCAATTGTTGCACCAGCCATAAAAGTATGGCACTGCCAGCGGCAATCCTCTCTTCAAGGTTTTTTATCTTTATTGCCTCAAAACTAAAGCCCAACCAATGCAGTCTGCCAATTAGCATATCAAATGTATAAGCATACGTCCCTCCAGCTTACATAAACAAGGGAATCTTTTAAGCAAGATGAATACTTGTTGTATAAATAGACATTGTACATAAAAATTACTATTCAAGAATGCATTTAAGGATTTCCACACCTTCAGCCATAACTTGATTGATTATTTCATCCTTTTCCTTCAGAAGAGCAGCAGCATCGCTTTTCTTATTCTGTTCTCTACGTAATGTATCCCTTTCCTTAGTGAGAGCATAAACCTGAAAATGCTCATGCCAAAAAGCAAACAAGTGATATAGAACAGGGTGCCCTTCCAAATAGGTGCAGGCTTATGGACCCAATCTACTCAATTAGCAGAGCCACACAGTCAATACTGTCTCCTGAAGCTGACAACAATGACTCGCCGGCATGAGAGTTGAAGTGAATACATTCGTGAAGATACATATTGTCTACGAACCACAGTTCACTAAAATCAAAAAATAAGAAAGCTTACACAAGATACCAAAATTAAACACATTGAAGAGAACCCATAGAATAAATGCAGAATGTGTTGTGTTTTATCAGCATAGATAAGTTTTTTAACTGACAATACTTGATAGTTCATATATATAAAATCCAGTGGAAAAGAAAATAAACTTGATAATATCAATGATGGCTAGTCTGAGGCTGAGCTCATCACGCATCCAATATGTATTGAAAGCACTTGCTATTTACTTGGTCAATTATAAAGTTCTTTGTCAATGACCACCACATGAAATGTAATTGTAAAGCATGAATGACAGATGACAATACAAGCACATTTCTGCTGAAATGAGAGCACATCAGTTTAATCATGCAGGCAAAAGATGAATACATCTGTCTGCTAAGAAAAAAATTAAAGACGCTAACAAGTAATGCTTATTAGCTAACTGCCAACATAATCTTTGACAACCTCTAAAGTATCTTGTCCAAATGTTTGAGCAGATAAGGTTCATGACCTACAGAGTTCCCAACATTAAAATCCCAATTTGACAAATAAATCAGACGAACCACTAACATGACAAGAGAAAATCCATTCAAAACAGCAATTCACTTTGGGCATGGATGAGAACGCCACTTATTTACATTAAAGTGAAGTCCTTGCAGACAAGATATTCAAAAGAAAAGGTTACTCGTTACCTCAATCACATGGGTGCATATACAAAGTACAAACATTCATGTCATTCATATAACTGCTAGAAAAGTTCTAATCAGTGCTCACAAAACATGCTGCATTGTTGTAATACAAATAATCATCCTTTTCCTCTATAAATAATGTTGCATTATGAAAAACTTAAAAATAAAACCCACAAATGATACAACAGAAGTACCTTTCTTTCAAGAGCTGCCACCCTTTGGTGGTACTCCTCTTGGAGGGACTCGATTTCTACTTCGTTAGATTTTCTCTGTTGAATGATTTTCAGCAGTTAAATGGTGAAAAGAAAGATAAATATATATATATAAAGAATAAAGAGAGAAAATAAGAAAGAAATTTGATTATCCTTATTAAGGTAATAAAACCAAACAATGCAGTTACAAATGGATGTAGCTTGAAGGTCATACTGATGCTCAAGAAAATGGAAAATGGAAAATGGAAAAGGAAAAGAAAGTAAGACTGACTTGTTAGTGGATGTTAAAACATTAAACTTGTTCATTCAAAAGTGAAATATGTAGTGGCAGACTACCAAAGGATGCAATCAAAAGTTTTACGACTGCAATCTGTTTCCATTCTGGGCTCTTTTCTCACACTGACCCAGGAACGCTTCCTTCTAGTTGTTTTTTCGGAGTTCTGAGAGCTCTTGGAGGTAATATTGCGAATACATCAATTCAGATACGATGAACAAAAAATTTCATCCACCCTAACCTCACTATCAGGTCTTCCCCTTCAAACTAACTTCTTTTTTAACCACACATCTTCCCTCATGGATCAAGTTTCGCTGCTTCAGAGTTGCATATACTAAGAGGATGTAGAGTGGGTAGCGGGTAGCGAGAATCGAACTCCCGACGGTAGCTACGAAGGCACGAGTTATAGTAGATGTCGATTCTTTGTTTTTAATTTCCCTAATTCACAACCAAACATGGAACTTTGGTTTCATTCAGCCCTTTTATGGAAGATGGATAAATTCAAAAATCTGACATAAACAAAATTATGAAAACAAATTCTACTTATGACACCTATTTCAGCAAAAGTTCTCATCAACATAGTTGTTAAATCGCATATCAGAAGGCGTATCGTTTTTCAAAAATAGTGTATCGTATCGTGTATCGTAGAATACACATAATTTTAATTTTTACATAATTATTAATAATATATATATCTTTGAAAAAAAATCATAAACTCATAATAACATAGCATTTCATTAATATTCTACCAACTGCTGAAGTTCCCGACATAGTTCAATAATATCAAAATGCAAAGACCTCTAATTCAAACTTATAACATCAACCGCTTGAACAACCTTAATATTAATCACGAATTTTGAATTCAATTGAACAACATTAACAACAGACTTTATTTATTTATTTTTAAACCATAACCACATAAACGATATTGTTTGACTAGCTAGTGATTTAAAAATAAGTCCTAGGGTAAAACAATGTCATTTTAGCCCCAAAAAATCAAAAAAAAAATCATCACGTATCGTGTTGTGTATCGTACGATACAGTGCAAAAACGATACAGAGACACAATACGTATCGTTTTTCAAGTGTATTGTGACGTATCGTAAGATACTAATAACTGTGCTCATCAATATTACCCGTCATCTATAGAAAATTCTAAGCATTGTTTTCAAAAGGTTCGACTAGTACATCCCTCCCTTTCTTTGTACTTGTCTTTCACCTACTCTTCTCCACCTTCTATGTGAAATCGGCCTCTAAGTGGTCGTCATTTTATTTTCTCTAGTAATTTCCTCCTCTCATTCCAATGAGTATAACAAGGTTTGACAGATCCTTTTATTTTCACTACACTTAACGTTTCTTTCGAAAATGAGTATATGTTAATAAAATATGCAAGCATTCTGCAATCAAAAAAAAGGGGCCCTTATTTAGAAGAGAGCTGATATACAAATGGATTTAGCCTTCATTCATGTTTATTCTGCTAATGTCTAAAACAGTTTCATTGCCAAACAAGCACCACCAAAGTTCTCAGTCATCATACATAGAGCACCACAAAAATCATTACTGCAGTCCGCAAACATCACCACCTACAACATTAATCCCTGCAACCACATCCTCAGTCCCAACTAACCACTGCCATCTAACGATTTCATGCTTAAGAAGTATTGGCATGCATATTTAAAGAACATAGGCATTTCATCAACATAAATTTTATAAAAAACATTTCAAATAATAGGAAGTAAAAAGACACACTAGCAAAACAAGTTCGCTCAAACACCAGGGAGGGAACTAGATGTATAACTATTATGAAACATCAGTGGCAGAACTATGTTATGGCCTGGGCGCCCTTGTCCTTTCTTTCAAAATTGGATTTTCCATGGTCGAATGTTACTTTCTTTTTTTTTTGGGCACCCCACAGTAACAATATTTCCTAATTAGCGCCCCCACCCCCCTAAAAAAACAAAATACAAAAAAAATTACCCCGAAGTTTCTTGTTCCGGCCAGCAGGGTCACTTTTAAAGCAAATATACGTGTCATTAGCACTTACTAACCCAAATGAATCACCAACATACTCGATCAGCAGAAAAGAATAGCACCATTCTTACCATCCGATCCTCAATTACAGCCTTTAGTTGCTCGTTTTCAGTCATCAACTTTGCGATTTCATCAGCTTTTGCCTATAAACAAATTTTAAAAATGACTAAATTTCCAAAAGAGTATATTTTCAAATAAAGCATCACAAGTCCTATAATGTTTTGTACCCTCAAGTGCAGATAAATTATACATGTGAGCCAATCAAAAGCCAAGATATGCAGTAAACACAACTAAACATACATGTCTGACAAAAAAATAGGCACAGAAAAAAACAAATATCACATGGGGGTAAAAAGGCTCTTAAAAACTCGCATATCTTTTTAAGAGAAAAAAATGCAATCGGAATACCAGATGCAGTAGAGCCCTCTTAACACTAGTTGATTTCAAATCCAACAATGCATTTCCTATTATACCACCAAAATAGCATCCAATTACTCAACCACCTAATCAAAAATACTTACCTTCTTTGCATAGGTTTCAACTTTCATTCATATGAACATGGCAGTCAGAACATGTACAGTTTATTAGGCATGCTGGTCGTGAACAGCTTCCAAATGTTCACGAGCATACTTAAGAGATCATGAATTGGGTCTGAGGCTTCGGTGCCAGTTGTGCTCAACTTGAAATAATTGTACAGACTATGGAGTTAAATACCTGGGCTTGTCTAGCAGCTCCTTGTAGTGCAGTTTCCATCATTTTCATCTCCCTCTTCACCTTCTCTAGTTCAGCCACAGAATCTGCAATGTCAGATGAGTTGCTTCCTGAACTTAAACGTTCCGTTAAATCAGATTCATGATCATCTGCTCGTTGTTTCACTTCAACAGCTTTAGCAATTGCATCATTTTCATCTGAAACCGACTCAGAAACCATCTCTGAAGCTTCATCTGGATGTTGTACAGCTAACGAATTGCTTTCAGAACATTCCTCAGCACTTCCAGTCTCTGGATTTTGGACAGCTGGAGAACTGATTTCAGAACAATCCTCAGCATTTCCAGTCTCATCAGGCATCGCAGAATTAGAAATAGGGGCCTCTGTCCCAGTTTCAGTCCGGTTATCAGTTGATTCATTCCCAGCTTCAATTAGAGAAATTTTCTCTAGATGCTCTTCTTCTTGTATCTTTGTTTCACCTCGGCTCTCCTGCAAATCAATAATATTATGCAATTCTAGCACAGGGGCACTGCCCTTTACTTGATGTAAAGAATTAGTTGAATTGGCTTCCACTGTCTCTGAATTTTCAAAATATCCTGGTTCTGGGTTCTCCTTCTGTTCGAGATGGTTTAAGGAATCTGACTCCTTAACATGATCAATACTGTGTTCAGATATTTCAAGAGGCACCAGTTTTGAATCGGATTCAGCTTTACTATGGTCTCCAACAATGGCATTTGTTCCCTCTGCAATAGCCACACTTGTTCCCTCTTTAGTGTCCGCATGCATTTCAGTTTTCACTATTTCTTCGTTTGCATCTTCGGTAGGTGCAGTTTGTTCCAGAACAGAATTGGCTAAGCTAGCTATCTCAAGCCCTTCTTTTTCCTCAACATCAGATGGAGGATTGGAGGGTCCTTCAAGTTTCTCAAATGATTCAAGATTACTTTCCCCACCTTTATGCCCCATAAAAGCCATGACAGGTTCAAATATTGCTTTCCTGTCTGTAGCAGCAGGCCATAACCCTGAAGCTGGTATCCATATAGTGAGGTGGTTCAGAAATGAAATTAGGCAAAATCAAGGTTAACTTTCATAAAAAGGTAGCTAACAAGATGGCTACTGAGTGTATAATTTCTACACGTGTACACAAAGGAGGGCCATCGATCAAGGTGTCAAGGCTTTTGAGAAAGCTAAAAACCACAAAGAAGGGCCATTGATTTTTTATAATTTGTGTGTCCAAAGAACATCAACTTAGGAGATCCAAGAAGCAGCAAAGACTTAATGTAAATAGAAATCATTTGTTGATCCAATTCAGTTATTGATCCATACAGACCGCATGCAAACCATACCACTCTCGCAATGTTAAATTTGGGAAGTACCCGTGTTGGAAATGAAAATGAAAAATGTATGAAATACCCTATTTTGGCAACTGCATTGTCTACCAATTGACATATACCTTACATCTGCATCCTATATTCAAATTTGTGGTGATTCCTTGGGCTACTCCCTCGATATGCTCCTCTTCAAACTTCTGAAGTACCCCTCTTGCACACATCGTGATATATTACATCATTAAGCCATCATTTGCAATATGTTAGTTGAGAAGAAATATAGGCCTTCTCAACAAATTCAATAACCCGAAAATGATAAATCCAACACTGAAACACCATGTATGGTCAGCACATCACAGAACACTCCCTGGGATCATAATGCAGAAAAATGATTTTCCGACACAATATGAAGTATGAATGCACTATTATTACACATTTGAGAGAAAGCGCAACATTCACAACCATGGCCCCCCGGTTAATGACCATGACACTCTCAATGGCCAACTGAAGCACTATCTAACAGATTTTCTTTAATACAAACATGAATTAGAAGTTCTAGGCACAATTCACAAATATGTTCCAGCCCTAACATAATAATACACTTTGGATAGTCAGACATACCAGCTAGAAACTACAATAGAGAGTTAAATATTTTGCTAAGCCTAAGAGTCCTCCAAATTTGAATTATTTCTCAATAACTATCCCTTAATCGATGCACCCCATAATGAGCCTGGAAATCACCGGCCTGGATCATTTTTTATCCACAAATGCAACCCATCAAAATCTGAGAGGCTGCAACCAGTACTTAGATGAAATTACTTCACTTTTCAGCTAAGAAGCACGAAAACAAATACCCGATATGGAAAAGGCAAAACACTAAAAAATATGATATGGGTATGGCCAAAATATGTCTATAACAACATATATCTTATACTTGTACTATTATGTAATGAGTTGATAGCCATAATTTTTAGTAATTCTTTAACAGTAATAAACAACATTAACAACTTTTTATTTTCAAAAAGCAACCTATTATCTCACTATAGTACATCTACAAAGCAAACATGTATAATTAAATAAATAAAAACCAATATTTAACTACATTATTTGCTTATAAGTGTTTGTTGTTAAGATTATATTGTAATCAATCTGACAAGTATCGGTACAAATAGGTTGATCTTAACAACGTATCCATGCTACTTAGCTTTCCGGACACAACATAATTCATATCAAATTCAAAGTAATTGGTTAAATGCAGCCAGCCTGTATTAGACTTTTGATATATACTATTCTTCTTTACACTTTATACACACACCCATACCCACAATCACACACGCACACACATCCACACATATACACAATAAACATTCAGAGAGAGAACATGAAAAACAAAAAGTATAGTAATACCTTCACTGCCACCGGTGTCGGTGTCGGACTTCTCCTCGAAACCAAGAGCACTATCAAAATTCTTCTCAATGTTCTTCACGCTCTCACTGAACTTGTTCACCACCCCCGAAAGATCCTGAAAGCCCCCAAAAGAGACTTTCCCACTAAACCACGCCATCTTCTAACAAATAGATCAAACAATCAAACTGTCGGGATTACAGGCATCAAGAACCCTACAAGAACAAATAGAAAATCAATCACAATCAGCCAAACCACTGAACATCTAATAACACATTCAAAAAATCAATCATACAGATCCAGATGGACACTGAAATACACTAATAAGCTCATTGACGAACGCAAAGACATGTAAGACGTCCTGGTCTATCAATTTGCAACAAAGATTTGGCAATGTAACAGATGTTAGACGAACAACAAGATCTATATTTAACTGAACAAACCTGAAACATAGAGTTTATAAATCCACAAGAACTTCGGCGAATGCCTTGTGATTGCGAATCAAATTGAGCCTATCTTTGTTAATGTGGGGTTTGAGGAGAACTAGAAAGATCCAACAGGAACGAATGGAGGAAGATAGTGCTCGACTAGATCGAGTCGGAGCTTGGAACGGGAGTTTCTGGACATGGGGACCGTGATCGATCTGTTTAGGCTCCGCCGAGATGGGTTGTACTGTAGAGGAAAACCATGATCCACCGCCTCAAAATTTTATAGAACGAATATGATACACGACGCCGTTTTATGATATGGAATTTCAATTTGGGTTAATTTAATTAAAACCGCCCCCAAACTTCAAGAATATAAAATAGCATCCTTGAAAATGATTAAAATTAAAAATTTTAAATTTATAATATAATTTTGTCAAGAAAACAATAGGTTCAACAATTATGCGTGTTTTGGGTCAACTTACACGTACTTCGATTAATTTCTTTCCCGTTTCAATTAAAAAAATATATATGATCTGACCTCAGATTTATACAGAACCCCATCAAGTATATTGAATAGAAATAAATGATAATTTCACACGTATATTTCTTAGTGTTATTTGGATTATGAACCCATCAAATATCACTCACATATTTCTGTCTCAATCAAAACAAAATTGTCATGTCATTAGCCATACAACTATGTTTCAATGGCGTTTCATTTTCTCTTTTTCAATTGCATAATATCATTCATAATTTTTGTTTTATTTTGTATGGTTGTCGTGATTGTACTTATGGTTCTGAAGTCATCTTCAAGCATTATCACTTTGGATGATGGCAATGACAATATTGTATTTAATGATGTGATGGATGCTCACCGAGAGAATTATTTATTTTAGCACAACAAAGAGTGGTTGATTTCTTTGTCCATTTGTGTGCCTCTTATTTTCAGATTTTCAAGCAAAAATGCAAGAAAAAAAAAACGATATGGGTTATGTGTATATTATCGTGTGTCATTGAT